>CM057811.1:67444557-67797057 GCA_030067965.1 Latrodectus elegans | reverse complement strand
ATAAATTGACTTTTCACTGATTTGTGACTCCAAAAATTTTGTTTTAATACTTTTGGTTTGGAAATTCTAAAAGGGAAATAACGTGTATGAGATTTTTCTGGAAAAAATAATTAAGCGATTTTTTTGTATCATAGCTTAAGCATAAAGTGGATATTCTTTTATTCTTTAATAATAAAAGTTGTAAGCGATAATTCATTTTAGAAAGTTTAATTTTTAAAATATTTAAAGCTTTTATCATCCTTTTGTCGGAATTATTATTATTATTGGTGTGTATTGTTATTATCATCCCTTATAAAAATTTTTTTAAGCACAAATAACAATTGCTAAAAATTAAATTAATAAAAATGAAAGTTGCAAAATTTAGGTTCCAAGAAAATTATTTTATACTGCCAAATTTTAATACATTTTATTACGCTTAATAAGTTTATTGAAAAAGCAAATGTAATATTAATGTATAATATAACTAATTATTACATGCACTATATAAATGCACCAATATCAGAATAATGCAGAAATTATAAAGTAGGCTATTGTGAATATTTGATAAATTTTTAAAAATCAGGAAATGATAAATTTTAACAAATTCTAAATGGTATTGATATAAATGGAATAGTAAACTTACTTTAGGTTTCTATTTTAAATAAATACCAGTAACTTCTAAAAAAAACTTTAGCTTGTTATTTCACGTGAATTCAATGCATTACTTATTAAGAAATAACTTTTACAGAAAATAATAAAATAAAATGTCAATAAAGCATTTATTCACGTAAATCATGCTACAGCTGTTATTAATATATTTAAACAGAAATAGGAACAATATGCTATAATTTTATAGAAAACAATATTATTCGATATCAAAACAAAAGGGACCATCATTTTCTTAAGAATCTTCAATATATTTAACACATTTATATCAGGAGATTCAAAATACTTGAAATGAAGAATAATATTTTATAATCGAATCATTAAATTTAGGATATCATGCAGCATTTACTTGATAAAATCTTTCTTTAATTGATAACATATTTATTTAATAATGTCTTTCAGAAATAGTAAATAAATAGGATCATCATTTCTGTTGCTGATCATAATTTCATATTTTATTAAGTAATTTTGCTTTAGTTAAATTCATTTTTATCATCTGAAATTATAAATAAATATCCTATAGTCAATTTTCTTAATTAAAATAATTTATTATAAGAAGAATAATTGAAATAAACTTACCTTTTTTTTGTAATGCTCTTTTGAAAGAAAGTTTAATGTATTTATGTTTTATTTGATAGTGGATTTGATCATAACGTATTTTATCTTATATATTTTATAATCTATGTTTTTATTTTTTGGGCAGTATCTTTTTATTTTGATGCATTTACGAAATTACGTGGTCCTTCAATTTATTTTTTATGTCCATCAAAGAATTTTTTAATTCAAAATTATTTCGCAAATCAACATTTTCTTCTCGGAATTAAATGAATACAATTTTTTTATTATAGTTTCAACCAATGTTTTGATCTTATTTTAATAGCCAGTAAATGCAAAAGCTGATCGAAAATTTTAAGTTTGTTTGGTAAAATGTATATACATTAATGTGACTTTAAAATTCATTACTTTATTAAAAGTCAAATGGTTAATCAAAAATTACATAACACTTAAATATTACGTAAATACTTGAAAAGAAGACAAATTCAAGATTCTTGAATAAAGTTTTAATAATCACTCAAAGTAAAAAACTTCCTCTGAAATATTTGCTGAGCTAATTAGGGCTCTCATGTTTTTAAGGGCTGTTTCATTTTTCATTCATTTTTTATGACTTCACAAAAATAACGAGTGAACTTAACTTAGAAGTTTCTTTTTTGAGAAAAGGTGTTTTGATGAGATACAATCTATAAAGTCAATCACGAGAAGAATACCTTGATATTGCTTAAAATGTAAATAACAATAAACTGAGAAGTTTCCGTTAATTATGTTACATATACATTTAATTGTCTGGAGAAATTTACTCCTGATTTAGATCAATGCGAAAATTGAGCGAGTAGATCTTCTGGTGCTGCCATCTATCGGAGGATTTCAAGAGCAAAAGTCGTATTTTCCCCTTTATGGTGCTCTGATTAAACGAAAGACGCACTCTACTGACTTAAATTTGCATAGCCAAGGCACAGTGATCTTGGCTTGTCCAAATGTTCTTAGTAACAACAACAATGACATATACTTAACATATTTACTCTTTTTGGTTTCGTATGACAAATTTCATATCTTATCAAACAAAACAAATTCTTATGTGAAAAAATAATACTTGAAAACTACACTGAATGCATTGAAAAATACGAAACTAGTAAGTGTAAAGGAAAATAAGTTAATAAGTATTTTCTTTGTAGCACGAGAAATCTAATATTTGGTTCATAAGGGGAAAAATCATATAAAAATTTATTAAATATTGGTCATCTGCAATAAAAATTTTTTATTCTGCTAAAAACAATTTAATATTTACATGCTTCAAATAATCTTTAAACAAAATGCAGTTTTTGATACGATGACATACAAATCTAAACTTTTTTTAACTACAATTATCAATTAATCTTTATTACTATAAATATTTTAATGCTTGTTATTAATATATTTGATCAGAAAGTAATAAAAAGATTTTCCATAAAAGATGCAAATTTGATTTATTTATAAATTATGCTAAAAATAGTGTTTGGTAATTAATCGTATATTTGAAGTACGAATATTTTTAATGTTTTTCCTTTGAAGCTTGCAAAAAAAGTACAAAAAAATTGGAAAAAAATTTTGAGTAGAAAATACTTTATTATTATTATTATTGAGTTTTCTAAGTTGGAAGCAATTTTTATCTTACCATACTAGTACTTAATTTTCAAAATTACCTGCTTCTATTAAATTTCAAAATTGTTTCACGTGTGTTCATGTACAAATATACAAACTTATACATTATTTCATAGGTATCAAAGTTTATTCAATTTTGCGTTGCATCTTTTACTGACAATAAAATTCAATATGGCATATTACAATATTTATTGTTCAGGGGTAGAGAAAAATCACAACGTTGAACTTCACGTTAATTAGTATTTAACTACCTATTTCACTCACTTTGAAATTATTTTGTTTACAAACCCTTTTTTAACTTACTACGTATCTCATTTCTTTTCTTATCATGTTTATTTTCATGAAATGTTTTACACTTCTATCGTAAGGGATAAAATGTTGTCATGTGAATGGAAATGCCTTTCGATGCTACTTTATATTGTAACCATTTATTTTCTTAATACGTATAATTAACTGACTTGCTTTAAAAGGATTATTAAAGCATTATTTACTTGGAAATATTTGGTAGCTTTAAAATTCAGATAAAAATCTTACGTGTGAATTCTATCATATAGCATTGTTGTTTAAAATATACAGAAATTATCATCTCTTTCTAGTAAGAGAATTATTAATTTATGTTTTTTTAAAAGTTCAGGTCAAAATCATATTATTTATTTAACATAACATTTATTACTTGTTTTATTGAAATTTTAAAGTTATCAGTATAAATATGTACATTTAAATGAATTAATTTAAAATGCATTTATTAAACGTATTATAAACTTTCTTAATATAATTAAAGTGATTTTATATATAGTACAATGAATATTTGTACACTTAGATAACTTGTATATAATTTTTTGTCACTCTTACTTTAGTATTTTTAATTTTAATTATTTATTATAACTTCATTTATTTAATTCAATAGACTTTTTAATGTTTACGAAAGAGTCATGATTTTTTGGAGAATATGTTTAAAACAAAAATGTAATTAGTGGTTAATTATTATTGAGATTATATACATATATATTCTTATATATATATATATATATATATATATATATATATATATATATATATATATATATATATATATATATATATATATTTTATTAAAATATAATATTATTCTTATCAAAATAATAAGAATAATATGTTATTTTAATAATATTATTCTTATTATATTTTATAAAATGCTTTAATCTACATTTATTTTAACTAAAATATGAATATTTTTAATGAATTATGCATATTTATTTATATATATATTTATATATATAATTAACATAAAGAACATTTGATGTTCGCCGAAGAATAATTTTGTATGGAAGTGTTAATTAAAGTGAAGCACTTATATTCATAGTAATTATAGAAAAATACTTAATTTTCAATATTCAACATTTTGCTTTTTTAAGTGAAGATGTTTCAATGATTTTCAGAAAATTGTAAGTTGTAATTTAAATTTCATAATGAAAACCAAAATATTTAAAATCTTTCATTTAATCCTTCAATTTTATCAGAACATTTTAAATAAATCACTTACACTATTTGATCAAATCTAACAAACCGTGAATTCCTGGAAAACGTGACACAGAAACTAAAACTTTTCTAACTTCTTTCATCTGTTGTTAGGAATTACTCGACTCTTTCCAAATTCTTCAATTATAGTCTTATAGCAAAAGTATAAAGTAAGATAAATGGTTGAAAGTTCTATTTTATCCGATATAATTTATTTTAGCGAAGCATACGTTAAAGAAGAATTTTCTTTCCTTTACATGCCATATTTTAAATATTTTTTCATTTAGTCTCCTTTAAGGTATTTGACACACTGCTGCTGGTGTAATTCTATCTGATATTTTTCATTTTATATCGATTTCCAATTGATATGTTATTTTTATTCTTATTCTTTTTTAAATATAATTCAAGTATAAATGACGACAGGTAGATTATTTTTTAAATGAATACAAATATTTTTAAAATTTAACTTTAAAATCCCTGCTGTTTTTAGAAACAATGATTACACATTATTATAACGCTTTAATAATTAGAATTCTATTTCTACTGTCAATCTCAGTTGTTTGTTATTAAAAAAATTGGAAAACATTGTCTAACTTCAGAATCTTTTTTTTTTAAATCTAAACTTGTATTTCTCCTTAATCCAATGTATGTTTTATCGCTGAATAGACCTTCAGTCTATGTAATTTAAGATTACGTTAAATGGTTAGTCTATTCACGAGATATCGAATCACTTTCAAATTTTCTCTTCATACCAGTAAAGAATCTCCTATAAGATTGAAATATTAGAAGTTATGGTTACTTCCTGATCTTGGTTATTTTTATTAAAAGGAAAGGTTATAGCTCCATATTGCTTGGGACAATATTTATATTTGGAACATGAGAGGGAAAGTTAGATTGCTATATGAGATATATATGATCATATACCAGGCTAATGATTTCGGATTGAGGAATCATAATTAGATTGTCATGGTAAAATCAAGAATCATATTATGAATTTATAGATTGTATTTTAATTTTGAAACTGAGAGAGATTCCGCTATGTTACATAAATTAATTTTTTCTTATACTTTTAAATAATTTAAAATTTAATCAAATAAATATTTATTGCACATTTAAAATATCTTACAATTTCAAATAAAATTATTATATTTTTATTTGAAAATAATTCAAAGACAGGAACTTTATTAAAATTAATCAACATATTTCTAAAAATAACAGTAAAATATATTAATCATAATGTCGGTAATGTTTGATTTCTTATGCAAATGATTATATTTCTATAATGCTTTGCTTCGTAAATTTAATTGTTAATGTTTTTAATTGTCTTTTAAAGTTTTGCACTTAACAGCATTATCTATATAAAACATCGAAGTTGACAATTTTTGAAATATTTTACCGTATGTGTTTGAATATTCCGGTATATATATATATATATATATATATATATATATATATATAATATATATATATATATATATATATATATATATATATATATACCGGAATATATTGATTATTTTTCGATTTTCATTCAAAAACTTCTATCACTAATGCAAATTATGTTATATGATCCATATTTAATTTCTAATGCAATAGCTTTTTCATTCTTCTTGGTTCCAATTTTCAAAATTTTTATATTCATTTTCTTGCATGTTTTTGTATCAAATATGTACTCCAAAAAATCGCTACTGCAAATTTTGTTACATGCTATCGATATGTAATTCATTATGCGACAATCTTTTCATTCTTAGTGTTCCTATTTGTTTCTCACTGTAAAATACTTATAATTTTATTATATTATAACTGCAATGATTAATTTTATGCTCTGTTACTCTTGATCTTATAAATCTTTGATGTTTTTCCAATTAAACACTTTTAGACAGAATCATCAGATGCATTTTATTATGAAAATCCTTTTCAATTTACAATCAATTCATTATAATTAATGTCATATTAAAAGTATGTTTTTGAAAGTAAAGTTTAAATTATCTGTATGGCATGTTGGTAATTTTAAGAACAAACTGCATTATCATAAAATTTTTTTAATGTGCCTATGAATTATTTTAATTTATAATAAGACTTGTATTTTTTTGTGGGAATAGTTCTAAAATATAATATTTTTTACATATAATTCTCGATAAGTTTTACAATTCTTTATTAATACTAATGCCCATGCATTCTTGTGTAATATTTATGCACAAAATACTTCGATTAAATATATTAAATACAATAAAATATTGTGATTAAAAAAAACCTTTCCTCAATCGCATTATATTTATCACAGAGCAATTGTAATAGGATAATTCTGTTATAAACAAAAATATTTTTTCCCCTCTAATGTATGCTTGAAATGCTTGATAAAATTTCCTTATAGGAATTATTATTTTATGTATGTTTTTATGAAGTGAAACGTATTATTGTATGTTTTTGACATTCTGTTTTTTTAAGAAATATAATTTTTCGGAAAATTGATTGTAAAATGAAGCAATTACATTTTTTTAAATGTACTTGATGTTTTATTCTAAGGTTTAATTATAAAGTTTATAAGTGTAACTTATGTTGATAATCTATTCGAAATATTTTTATATGGGTTGAGAAATTAATATTTAATAATTACTTTCAATTAAGCATATGTTGTGTTTTGATTAAAATCTTTAATTACTTCGAAACTGTAATACGAATTTAAATATATAATTGTTCTTCATTCTGGGTCATTACGCGCGTGAAATATATTATTGAATTTATACTCAAAAACAAGCGTTTGTTAGTTTCAGGACAAAGAGTTAGAAGATAAATTCGATAATTTCGTCGTTCAGAATAAAGTTGAAGCATAAGTATCTTCACATGCTAAAAGATTTTCATCCAAGTTTCTCAGCAAAAATTTGTCAATCGAAATCGGCTTTCTGCAGTGATGTGTTCATTATTTTCCCATATTTTTTTTGTAATAATCGTTAAGGGTATATTGATTTTTCTTTGAACGTGATTTGAAGATAAATGGGATCTCCAGCATCTCCTTATTATTTGTGAAATATTTTTTCCCCTACTTTTTTCTGCACCTTATTAAGATTTGCTCTGTATAAAATGGGATACAAAATTTATACTCTTCTGAAGATTAGAGCTAGCGCAAACAAAAGTTTCTAAATAATCTTCACACAATATTTTTTATTGACGTCATAGAAGAATTTAATCCTGGTCGAGATTAATTGACAATATTTTCCTCTACGTTAATTAAGGGAAACGGGAAATCAGGGCATTTGCGCAGGTTAAAAGCCCCAAGACTTGAGAGTGGTTGTTTATCATTCGAAAAGTACGGTAATTGCCTTTTGTTAATTGATTTTTAAATTCTTTGATAGAAAACTATTCTTCTCATTCTATGTGCGAAGGACTTTTTTTTGCCTTCTAATTAAAATAAGTTATTCAGGAATTAAAAGAAATTCTTTGTTCTTTTATTGAGGGAAAATTCCTCGAGTTGTTTGTTTCCCAAGTAACGCATTGCTCCATTCGCTTATTTAAAATAATCAATCAAATGAAGATTTCTTATCCATGATTTTTGTCATGTAATTTTCGAATTCGCTATGGATTTTTGTTTAATTCAGTTCACTTCAATGTGATAATTAAGATTTTTTTAGCTGTAATACTATTTATTTATTTAAATATAAATGAATCATCCTATAAAAATTTTCTGCATAATAATGAAATGTTATTTTTAAACTTAAATGCCTTAAAAAAAAACAAAACTCTTTGAATGAATTTGTTTTATACTAAAACTTTGATGGTGATAGTAATAACAGCATTTTATCATTTTTTTCAATGATATCATCTATAGGTATGATATTGTCTTTCTAAAATTGGACATTGTCTAAATAACATTTTCTATCAAGATATAATTTCCCGATTTGCTCAATATATAATTTTCCTGTAATATTATTAATTGTTCATGTGTCCCGTCAGTGATTACTGTTTTCATCAGAAGAATCAATTTGTAATTTAATCAAAATATCACACCTAATGTAGATTCTATCTTTAAGTGAATGGTAAAATAAATAAAAATTAATCACTTTTGTCCAAAAATCGAAATAAAATTTGGTTGAGTATATATAATATTTAAATATATTATTATTATCAGAATGGTTTGATTGGTATACTATATTTAGGAGAATAACTGTGGGCAAAAGCAAAACCATTTCAATCTTTCTATAAATACACTATAAGTTTTTAATGTAATGATGATAAAAATTATTATAAAATTTAAATGTTTACATTAATAATAATAAAGTACTTTTAATGATGTACTCTAGTAACTATTGTGTTATTTTTCTCAGTTAAATTTGAAAATTTTTCATTTATCGTTGTGTTGAATGAATTTAAGAATGAAAATACTTTATAATAAAGGAAGGCATTCTGTGTTTTCTCTAGGTTTTTGGAAGAATGTTATTTTCTGGTATATTTAATGTAAATTTCAAAAAAGGTTTTTATATTAAAATGCAACTATACGAGATTTGCATAGAGCCTGAAAGTTAAACGTTCACGTTTTTTATTGTTTATTCAAATGTTAGGACTAGAAGTGCAATACTTATTAAGTTCAAATGCTTTGTATTTATAGTTTTAAAATCTCCTTTAACTCCTAAAATATATAGAAAATTCATCACTTATTTATCCTTTCTATTAATAAACGAATAATTATAGTAGATAATAATTTTACTATTGTTAATATACCTATTATTTGGCTATGAATTGAAAGCAAAATAATGAAGCGACATTTACTTGTGTATTATTATAAAACCAATGCAAAATGAATTTATGTTTTTATCAAACTAATACAATGAGTAAATGGTAATGTGATTTCAATGTGTTTAATATTATTAAAGGCATGATTTGTAGTTAGAAACTTTTAAAATCCAAATGATTTTGCCTTTTATATACACTTAAAAATATCATATTAAAATGTGTCTTACGAGCTTACCCTCTTTAGTATCTGACAGTAAATGATCAGTTAATACCCAAAAAAGTTAAGTAAACTTTTTTTTTCTCTAAACTGATGCTTTAAATATCACTTAAAAGAAATTTAGAGGTCTTTTTACTGGAAGAGCAAAGATTTAAATTCATGACATTCTTTTATTCTTTCATTTAAAATCATTTTAAATCTCGCTATTTGATTTGAATTCTCTTTTATTAAAGTGAATGCAAATTTATGTTATTTCTGTCATATTTCATTAAAAATGTATTCATAAGTCTTTCAATTGATACCTGTATTACTGAACGTTTAAGATATTAGGTAAACTATACAAAATATGATAGATTTTGTAATGTTACCCTTTATTAATTCTTTTAATTTGACTTTCAAACTATTTACTAACATCAATTGTGTTGCCAACAATTTTATGGACTGTGAGGAAACTGTAATATATTGTAAATGAATTGTAATATATCTATTTCAGCTCATATATACGTTGATTATTTAAAAAAATATCTGTTGATTTATATATTTTGTTATTTTTGCTTATAGAAGCTGAAGCAAAATGCTGGTCGATAAACACAAATAAAAGAACATGATATATAATGAAAGCCATGACAACAATGTCTAAGGCGTTCCAAGATTTTTGTTTTGCTTCGGGAACTTTGAATCTTTTGCCTAGGTGGCGTTTTACTCCTAGTAATTAAGCACCTGAAGAAGTGCCTTTCGCCTCCTGCTGTTTCAATAGCTGGTTGCGTAACATGATTTCGATGTTTTTGGCTTTTTAATACCAGGTCTAGCCACGCTTTTAAGAACAAGCTGAGTTTATTAAAGTTGGGAAGAAGGGAAAGAAAATTAAAAGAAGTTTCATAAACTTTGCAAGACACAGAAATGATGCCGTTAGAGAAAACCTGGGAAAGTAGAGGTATTAAATTTAAAGATGAATCATGTGTGATTAAAAGCTGGAAAAAATCTTGTAAGGAAGAAGTAAAATTTGTGGTTATATAAAAATCATATTAATATGTGGTACTAAATTATGTATGACCGTGTATATGTAAACCTCCACAAATTTTATGATTTTGTATATGTAAACCTCCACAATTTTTATGATTGATTTTCTTTTGATTAAATAGTCATTTTTAACTACTAAATTTTGTTTTATGTATACATCATGGTCACACATAATTATATATATATATATATATATATATATATATATATATATATATATATATATATATATATATATATATATATATATATATATATATATATATATATATTGCTACGATTAATTATAAGATTGCTTATATACTTTAAAAAATATTTATTGGCTTTGACAAAATGAAATTTTGTTTTTACTAATTATAATGGATATTAATTTATTTTTATTATTTCAGTCAAATTTGTGAATTGTTCCTGGTATAATATTTAAAAGATATTTATTGGCAAATAAAAATTTTCAATTAATATTATGTGTGTGTGTGTGTGTGTGTGTGAAATGTGTGAAATTTTTAATGTTGTATAATATTTTATAATTCTCTATTTAAGACATTTTATTGCTTTTATCGTAATTTTCTTTTTGCGAAATAGATCGAAAAATTTATATATTAATTTTTCTATTTTACTAAGCATATTTTTATATTTTGATTCAAAATACTATTTTACTTTCTGCTTAAAGGACAGTCGATGTAAATATATTTTTATTTATATGTATTAAGACAGTATTCACAGTACCCAACGATGTACACAATCTTTATCAAACATAAAAACTGAAATATTAGTCAAACACATGCTTATCATGTTATTTTAAATTGCTTTCATATTTAGGAAAACAAATGAGCTGTACAGAAATAAAGTTAGCACTTCCTTATATGTATATATATATATATATATATATATATATATATATATATATATATATATATATATATATATATATATATATATATATATATATATATATATATATATATGTATATATATATATATATATATGTATATATATGTATATATATATATATATATATATATATATATATATATATATATATATATATATATATATATATATATATATATATATATATATATATATATATATATATATTGCTAATTTTTAACAAAAAATTCATGTTCATTCACTTTTATGAAAAAATTGGAAGCTTAAAACTTTATTAAAAAAGTAGCAATGGAGATTCTTTAATCAATGGAGAGATAACGTTATAGGTGAATGAAAAACCATGAAAATATTAAAAATATATGAATCAAATTAAAATTATAATTCATAAAAATAACAGAACTATATTCTTACTAAAGTCAATATCGGCAACAGTAACGTTTCTACTGTTGTTAAACTAAGAAATGTAGGATTATGTAATTTAATTGGAATTTTTGTTCGGGGGAAATACTTTGGCTGAAGTTTTTCTATAGAATTGTGAAGTGCATTCGATCCTAATTTGATAGAATATCATGTTGAATCGCTATATGTTTGAGCTGGTAACGAAACAATTCCATTTGTTTTTGTAAGGTTGGATGTGAAGTGGAATTTCACAACTGTTGACCTCATTATCAGATTGTTGCTGAGAAGATGTGGAATACCATTAGATGTTTTGAGACAGCAGAAATAGATTAATGTGTATGAAATCTAAATAAATAATTTAGGCAACGTAATATAAAAATAATCGAAGATAAGCATTGAAAAATTTATTTCCTAAATACAAAACAATGAATTTTATTGTAGATTTTAAAATTTTTTGATTTGCAGTATTTTATTGCTATGATAAAAGTAAAACAGTTGCTTTTTGTTATACTAAATATCTTCCCTATCATAGTATATAATTCGTACAGATTATTACACTGGAAATGTTTCTATAGAGACTAAAAATATATAAAGTATATAAGATATATAGAGTACAAAAAAGTATATAGACTACAAAAAGAAATACAGAGTACAACTTTTCTCGCGTTCAAGGCATAGGTTCGAAGTTCTTTTACCAGAATGGGCACGTTTGACTCAGCTTTCATCCCTTCAGTGGGTCGATAAAATACGAGTACCAAACATGCTTGGAAACTGAACACTGAGGGTTTCGTTTAAAGTTCATCTCCTAATCGGGGTAAATGTTTCACTCTCCAGGGCCTTCGAATAAGAAAACAGATATGAACACCATACGCCTTGGCCTACCTATAAGCTGCCGAACCACTAAGAGAGTTATGGAGAGTACAACACATGTGAATTAATATACTACTTTTTTCAAATGGTATTTTCAACCGAAAGCAGAACCAGAATCTCTGTACTTATCATATGCTAATATGATTTATGATGCAATCATTTAACTAAAAAACACTCATTTTGTGCAACATTTAGTGTTTAAAAGACATTTTCCTCAAATCCACACACGTAATGTGAATTAAATATATTTGATACAAGTTTGTGTGTGATTTTAGAAACAATAAAATATTATGGATTCGTTACGAAAACCTGCTTAACTTCCAAAAATTATCATAGGTCCCAGAAAAGAGGGATGGTTAATGAATCAAATTGCAAGTTAATTAAATTGTGTACCGGCCAACTTGTCTAGTGGTCCGCGTGCCTGACTGAATACAGGGAGGCCCTGGGTTCGAATCCCAGTTCGGGTATAGATGTACTTTCTCTCTCTAGCTATCCTATCTTTGTTCTTTCCTTGTATGAATGAGTTGTGAAAGGTTGTCTACCCTATAATTGGGCACTTATGACATGTGTGCACTGAGGAAGTCGGATTCCACTCCTGAATACGGTTCAGTTGGAGAAGTGAAGCAGCGCACCCCATAACGCCAGCCTACCTGGCTCATGACAACAACAACAACATTGAATTGATACAACAATTATGTTATCTTTGAGCAATATATCCGAAGCAACACTTTGATTAGCAGAAAGTTTTATGCACAAATGTGATTAGTTATAAGAAAACTATAAAATATCCATTTATAGCAAAACTGTGAAATACAGAACACTTTAAATATATAATTTTTTTTACATACTATCACAATAATAGATGTATTATTTTTAATAAAACCTACATTAGAAATTCCCCTGATGAGATAATTTTAGATTTAATTTGTGTATAGCCACACTTTTTAACAAAATGTATAAAAATAATTTTACTGTGTTTGTTAAAGAGAAAAAATATTGCCAAAAATTATACAAATGCAGTTTTTTAATAAGAAGAAAATAATTATTTTTTTTAAGTATTTTATTGGAAATTGGCAATTATATAAAAAGTTGTTTGATTTCTTATTTTTCTTAAACGTTACTATTAAATTATTTAAAAACTTTTTCCTCTTTTAAAGTAAGTACTTTTATGGCTTGCTAGACATTTTGCTGAAAACGCTATAAACATACGATGAAAAATTTTCCTTTTAAAATTTTTAGAACTAATAATTTAATAATGAGTCCGAGAGCGAAGAGTATTCAATATGTAGTCTCATTAAAAACAATAAAACTGCATTTGTGATTTTGTTTTTTTTTTATCTAAATAAACAATATTTCGATAAAAAATGTGTTTCCAATTATCAGTCAGTACGAATTGAAAACTAGTTCTAAATTGCTATCTTTCCAAATTACCAGGAATTTTTCCTTAAATATCTTGTTACCTGAAGATTCCAGAAAAATATTTCTCAACATTCCTCGGTCGTGGATTATTTATGAGAAAATATTTCAGCGGAAGTGGTCTCCCCCGCCACAACCCTCCCGTACTCTTCCATTAGATTGACAAGATTTTTCTCCCTTTCCTCTGGAGTGTACTTTCCAAGAATTTTTTATTTCATAATCGAACTTTTTCAGAAAGAAAATTCTTCTTTTAACATCATTTATTGCTAAAAAAAAGAGTATTTTTGAGATATATGATGGAAAATGTTCATTTCGTTTGCTAACTGCTTGTTCTATAAAATTGCTCATGATGAATTAAATGGTAAAATTTATGTAACTTTAAAGTTCGTTAAACTAAAACATGAAGAACAATGTCTATGACGCTTTTTTCGTTTGTTACGTACTCATCTATTTTAAACTAGGTTTATGAATAATATTTTAATTTTACTGTATTGATATAGAATTAATTTTAGGTAGTTCTTAGAAGCCTCATAATTTTATATATTTATATGATTTTACAATATGTATTTTTTCTATATTTATATTTGTATGACACTTCATTATATAGATATAGCCTTTGTATCTCTGAAACTGTTCAAATGCTACATACTTATATATATATATATATATATATATTAAAATTAGATGACATTTATTTCACTATCAAAACTGCTAAATTTTGCATTGGTTCTAAATTTATTCTAATTCTCAAATGATCAAAAAATTATCAAATGATTAAATTTATTGTTAATTGTGGTTCCTGTAAAAATTCGTCACTAGTATTAGCTGCCATTGTTATAGATCACCGCTGCCATACGTCTCGGCAATAATTCAAAGAAATTTTGGATGTGTTTATGGAGTACAGCAGACCAAGCAGCTTCCACATGTTCTCAAGGTTGATATGGTGTGGCAGCTGGGGTTGTAGTCTGGGTCAATCGTTGAGCAACCATGGACCACATGCTTTCTCTCGGGAAATGTTCTGAAGAGTGAGCTATCCGGGTAAGCAGTTTAATCTGGCGATTGACAAAGAAACTTTGGAAAAGGCTTGACAAGTGTGGTTGCGAATTATCCTGTTGAAATAGGGATTTGGGCAAGATCTGAAAATAAGGAAATACAACTGGCTCCAGCAAATCATAGATGTAGGGCTGACTGTTTAAAGTACCAGCAATGCGTACTAGAGGTGTGCGAGAGAGATATCCAATACCCGACCCATACCATAACACCAGGTGTTGGACCAGTGTGATAGTGCATAACGCAGCTGTTCAGCATCCATAGTGGAGACTGGAATGCGACCATTGTGGTGTTGCAGACAGAAGCGTGATTCGTCAGTAAAGACAATTTTATTCCATAAGAAATTCCTTAAGAAATTAAATCCTTTTCTATTTTACTTCATTAAATTATAAATAATTATCCTAACAGATAAGAATATTTAATTTGCTATAAAATTTGTTTTTAGAATATTTAACCGTGCAAAATAAATCAAATTTTATTTACTATCCACATTTATTTTAATTTAAATAATTAATCAATCCATAAATTGTTTTTTATTTACATGATTTTTTTTATTTTTAATGCTGATTATTTCCTTGAATTAAATGCATTATATTCGAATCAGAGATAATTCCTTTTCACTATTTCAATATACAGCTTTAATTTCTTTATTTAAGTAAGACTAATAAAAATGACACTTATTAAACCTTTATTGCAATTTTTTAAAAGATTAAAATGTGTAATTTTCCAATGCCACGCTTTATCGGGTATTTTGTACTTGGAGATATGAATATTCAAATATTGCCCTTGTTAATAGGAAATGAAGGAATGAAAAAGTGAAATTTTTATGAATAATTATGATTCATAAACTTATTAATTTTTCATAATTAAGAAAATTATTAAAATTAAAAAAATATTCACTTAATAGTTAATGAAACAAGTGTTTATACATTCTTTAAAAGTTTTCTATGAAATACTATTTTTGTGTTTGAAAGTCATTAATTAGAAATGTTCTTATAACTAAAATATATTTAGATCTTTAAAAATTTTATTTTATTATAAGTTTATATGGGTGATTGCTCTAAAATACTCTTATTTATTTTTATCATTTTTAAGCCGCTAATGTTTTGGATTATTTTTAAAATAAAATTAGGTGTTCATTGTTTTTTTTAATTATTGCTCATTTTCTCAGGAATACATTTAATGGAATTTCCACCATTTAATCAATTATTAAAAGATAAATATTCAAGAATAATTATAAAAACTCATTTTAGCATTAGAGAAGTTTTATTATTATTTTACTATTTTCATTCAAATTTATCAAAAAGGATTAAAATTATGTATTTGAAACAATATTAAACTGAAATTTTAATTTTATAATTGATGTTATGATTTTTGATTTAAAGAAGCACTTATTTTTAAAATTTATGCTAAGAATTTTTCCGGCACGAAGTTGTTAGGTTTTCATTGTAGATATAATATATATATTGCTCTTTATCGAACACAAATTTTTCACTATCATTGCATTCTATTTTTCCTTGTTTATTTCCCATTAGTTTAAAGTTTATATCAATATAATATATTCTTTGTATATTATTTTATATTTATCGTAGAAGCGATACATCCTTTAAAAATCTTTGTTTTTAAAATTATTTTGTATTTGAGCATTTTGTTTACTAGTAAAGTTCATTGCAGAAGAACGATTTAATGTATATATAATTTATCACTTAAACATTAAAATTTCACTTTGTGTTAGAATTGCACAATTGTATTTAAATACATCCAGCGTACTGTGGAATATAGATTTATCCAGAATATAGATTTATCATCTTGACATTTATACTGTATAATTTACGTGTTTCGTCAACATCTCATGAAATATTTCTCCAGCAACTGATTTTCAAATATAATGTTTGATAAGACATCACTTCTACACTAATTTTTTAGCTGCGGAGAAATTCCATACTCACACGTTGTTACTGTCTCATAAAAAATGGAATACGAATTTCTCTTAGCTGAATGTTATACTATTCTTTTAAAAATATAAATGCCATCCAAATGTTATTAAACATAGGAGACTTTAGTGAATATTACATAGAACTATTTAAAAATGAGTAATTAATTAATCACTCTGGGATATTTTTAATTTAAAAATGTGCCTACTGAACATAACGCTTAAACTAAACTTTTTAAAATAGTAATGTGGATGTTATGACGCTCAGTTAATTTTCTGCGACAAATTTATAACACAGTATTTTAGAAATCTGTTATTTATATATTTCTATGACTGCACAGAACACAAAAAGTAATTTTTTTTACATAAAATTTGTATAAACATAAACACATTCTCAACAGTCCCGTCGTCTTCCCCTTTTAGAATTCATTGGATTACGCAACCTAGGGTTCGAAGTGCCACCTAGCGATCGGCAGAATCATTACTGGGATATGAGGTTGCTTATCATTACTGTTAAGCAGTGACGGAAGAAATTTATAATTGTCTGTACATTATAACGGAAAGTATTTGCCAAGTGTCTTTCCTTGCAAAACATATATAAAACAAAACATAAAACTAAATCGCAAAAAGTGCTGTTCATTGTCTTTTTGATCTAAAAGATAATTAATTAATTTTCTTTGAGCAAGTGTGTTTCAAGTGCGAAAATGTATCTAACACACTATGCATAACATTGTTTTCCTCTTTTTGTTTATATTTCTAAACAATTTTTCTAAATTAGTTTAGCAATGTTTTATCTTTCCTGAAATATAACAGAAATTACTCTATCATTGCGTTTAGATTAAAGTATTTCTTCTTCCCATGTATTTAATAAAAATACAATATTAACAAAATATTTACATTTTTACAGTAAATTCATTTTTAATTTGTGACACAAATTAAAAATGAATTTACTGTAAAAATGTAAATATTTTGTTAATACAAATTGTATTGTCAAGTTTCATATACGATATATATATAACCTTCAATTTTTACTCTAGAATTTGTGTCATTCTCGTGTAGAAACTTAATATATAATTTATATAGACTTATGAATGTCATAATGCTTCTTCTACTCAAAACCAAATTATTGAAATTTAACTCAAATAATATAATCTAATGTTAAAGAAAATATAATCTTCAAGTCTTGTTAATTTCAAATGCAAAGTTAATATGTAACTTATACACGCTGATTATGTGTGCTTTCATTCTTATTATACTTAAAACAAAAATTTCAAAAAATAATTCAAATTATAGATATTTGTTAATTGTTCAGTGAAATATGTTTTTAAGTTTTCTCAATTCTTTAAGCTATCTATTGAAATTGTTAGCAACTGAACAGTAAAATAAACAGTCAAATAAGCTAGTTAGGTTATTCTGAAATTCATGTGAATCTGTTACAGGTTTAACTTTTACCATCATTTAAATAACTACAGCCTTTTTAGGAATAAACTTTCTTTCATATGTGGTGAAAGATGAATCATTACTTATTTATTTGAAGGTTCATATTCAAAAATACTATTTCACTGTACGTTTGTATTTAATTAATATAAATTCTAATTAAATTCTAAATTTAAATGATCATGTTTCAAATCATTTCACACTAAATATGTGTGCGTATTTATTTAATATTCCTTTTTCTTGATACTTCTTAATTCAATTCTGAAGTCTAATGAATGCACCCGATTGTAAAAGAATATCGAAAGTGATGTCTATAAACATTCATATTTTAATCTAGGAATCCATCAAATATGCTTCAAATGTCATTCTATCAAAAATTTATGCCCAAAATTTATAAACTTGGGAAAAAACTGGAAATATTTCTTAAAATTCTAATTTTATCTTTTAATTTGAAACTAATACATTTTATAATTCTAAATATTTGCATTACTAACAAAATACTATGCATCATTTGAAAATATTCAAGATTTGTAACTTGTATCGTAATTCAAAGCATGATACATGTGTTTTAATATAATCTGTCAGCGATGGATTACAAATTGGCCTTCTTATTTAAACTTATTGACAGACAGTTTTTATGTGCTGGACTGCTTATTTTAAATTTCAAGAGAAAGAGAAAAAACATTCAGCATGTTTGCGGGTAACCAATAAACTAGGCGGTTACACTCCAATTACCCTGAGAGAGTCAGTTTTCTGGAGACCGTAAAGAACATGGAACAACCCAGGAATCCAGTATCAACAGAAAAATCTTGTATTTCGTCCCCTCCTCAAATATTGACACAGTGGATATATATATACCAAGGGACCCAGCCGTTCCGTCGTATCCCTGAGGTGCGACAGAAATCAAAACGTCAGCACAAAAAATCGCTCAGGTAGGTATACAGGGTCCCTCTCCCACGAGAGATGATGGGGCGGAGATCCGATTGCAGGGGCGGCGCTGAGCGTCGGGGAATCGATAAGGAAAAACGAGGGAAAACACGATCTCTACAAAAGCGCTACCAGATCTTCGCCAGTTCAGGGCGCGAAAACGAAACCGTGTTTGGTCCAGCGGTCGAGCTCTCGGTATTCCGAACATCTGTACTGAAAATCATTGTTTTCTTTCTGTAAAATGATGGTTTTTGTTTCGTATGAATAATAACTATTTTCTTCATACTTATTGAAGGTTGACAATTTCAAAATAAAAACAACATTCTGACTGATTATTATAGCTTTTGTACACGTTTGTAGAACTTTTTCTTTCCATGAGACATTAATATTTTACAAAACTTTTATGAAAATTTTATAATTTGAATAATAAAGTAACTGTCAGAAAGCGGTAATCAACAGGTGGAATTCTGAAAATGTTTTTCTGATTTGACTGTTCAGATTTGAAATTCTATGAAATAACAGAAATATAATGATCTTGATTTTCATCCAGTAACTTAAATAAAAAATTTTTTCAAAAGACATTTGTTCGTGAGAAAGGACATATTTAATTATCTACTGTATTTTAAGGACATTGTTTGATTGGTGAGTAAAATTCTGATCTATTCATGATATATTAGTTGAACTTTACTTTATATATGTATATATGTATGTATATATATATATATATATATATATATATATATATATATATATATATATATATATATATATATATATATATATATATAATTTTTAGTTAAAATAATTCTTGGAAATTGGAAAAAGCAGAGAAGTGTGAATTAAATGTAAACATGTTTTTATCTCTACAGATTTTTCATTTTACTCACATGTAATGAATTTTATAAAGGAATTTTAGGTAAATTTTTGTGCTTTTATATTTTTGCATCGACGTGAAAAGGTAAAAGAAAAATGTTTTACATTCTGCAATTTTTGCAAGAAAATTTCTGAAAATAAACGAATAACATTTTATTTTTTACTGCATCATTAATGATATTTTATTTATTGTGTTAAGATTAGCATTCCAAAAACAATAGTATATTGAATTTAGTAATTCGAAGCAGTATAATATTTTTAGAATTAGAATTAGAAATGCATAAAGTTGTACATATTTGTTAATCGGACAGCATTATAGGAAAATTGTGACAATATTAAAATTATAATTCCAAATTTAATTTTTGAGAATAAATTACTTTGCAAACTTATAAGGCCTTTTAAAAATTTGTGATGTAGATACATTACTAATAAAGAAATATAAATTAAAAAATAAAATATATGAGCTCTTATTTATTAAAACTCCATTAAAACTATAAACTTTATAAATTGGTGATATTTCTCATAAAGTTATATTTATGAGAAATGTCAATATATATATGAGAAATGTCAATATATGTATACGCTCTTTTGTGTATTTTCTTTGTGATTTAAGACTTAACAGTATAATTTATTTTATGACAAATGATAAAAAATATTATATAATTTTAAAACTTATATATCTTTTATTACATACTTTAAAATCTATTATATTACAATGTGGTTTATATTAAAGTCAGAAAAATGTATTAAATGAAAATTTAAAATTTAAATGTGAAGTTTCGTAGTAATTGTATTATCAATTTTACACGAAAACCTTTTAAATTTTTTATTTATTAATTTAAATTGCTATGAAGTAAAGATAAGATTGATAACATAATTAAAAAATGTATTTTAGGTAAAATGTATTTTTTGTTATGCCATTAAAAGTCTATTCACGAATGTATTTTATTAATTAGAAACTCTATTATACTTATTTAGTCAATCATCTTGAAGTAAAAAAATATTTTTCCTAGTAGTATGTAAAACATGAAAATTCCAAAAATTTCCTTAATATATTAATAGTAATCATTATTACTTTCTTAGAATTATTATGTGGTATAAGAATAAAATGAAAATTATATCAGCAAGTGTTAAAATATACTTATATTTTATTCTCCAGGTTGTAAATTGTTTTATTATTAAAAATTATTATGTTAACTAAACAAGAAGAATTAAAAATAAATAAGATTAATTTAATGTTAGAATAATAATTGTTTTGATAATTGCATTACTAATAAAGAAATTTTAATTAAATTAATAGTAATCAAAATATATTTTACTATATTTATTTATATAATTCGAGATCAAGAGGAAAAAAGGCTGTCAATAGCATCCATACAGCTTATGTTGAAATTTATTACATTTTATGTGCATCATAAGGTAAAGAAAAATATAACATGGAGAAATAAAAATGTTGCGCGCGCGACCATCTTTTTCTCAACTCTTTTTATTATATTTTCGCAGAAAAATATTCATTTTTCATGTTAACAAATCATTTGACTTTTATTACTAATTTAACTGTGTGAACATTATTTTCAGAAATTGAATCAAATTATTAATTATTAAATATGTGAATGGAGTATTGTTTCTACAAACAATAGGAAAATAAGCTACAGCAAAACAACACAATTTATACTTATATTCTGTACATTTTATGCGCATTGCTCAGTAAAGAATGATGTCAAGATAGCCTCTAAGAAGATGTATCTTTAACAATTTTCTGTTATTTCTTGATTATGTTTTTGTTATAATTTTATTCTTTTTAATTTAAAAGAGAAATCTTTTTTATGCAGAAATAATGTAAATTTAAGAAACTTATGTTGTTGTTGTGTTATAGAAAATATTTTTAAAAGGCCGCATGCATATATGTATATATATATATATATATATATATATATATATATATATATATATATATATATATATATATATATATATATATATATATATATATATATATATATATATATATATATATATATATATATATATATATATATAAAAGCCTTGTTAAAATTTGTTTCACATTAAATCATATTATTTTTTTATATATTTTCACTCACATTCCTTAATTTTTGTTATTTAAAAATCACAAATTTTAATAATGCAAATTTTTTTTATTGCATGAAAATAAATTTTAAAATTGTATGGTTTGAGGACACATCATGCAATCTATTTTTACTTGTACAAGCAAAAATAAATTTTTATATATTTCAGGGAGAAAAATAAATTTCAAGATTTAAAATTGGTACTTTGATGCCACTTTAATCATTCATAAACCTTGCATATGTATGTTTTACATTTGCAAACTTGATATATTGGTATGTAGCTATTTTTATCACATTGCACACGAAATACGTTTTTTAGTGTATTTAATTATTTCTTGTTTTGATCACTTTCATTTGAACTGCCAACTTCCCATTGATGTAGGCAAGAATATTTTAAAAAGTACGCAATCATGATTACTAATGCAAAATATGCTATAATTTTTGCGAAAGATCTAGTGCTATGATTGAACCGTGCAAATAAAATGAAATTTATTGAAATTAAGAAGAAGCAGGTTGTAGTGCTAACTAACCAGATTGATTGACACGCCACTTGAGTGGGTTCTGAAATGGTTTAGAAATTAATTCTGTATACAAGGCGTGATATATTAGGCAAATACGTCTCATAAATATAACAGTAGTGGATCCTAATTCTCCTATATGGGATATAATATTAAAGGACATTTGTCGATGATTCTGTTTTTCCTGTTCATCAAAGTATCTCTTATAAGGGCAAGGTACTTGCGAAATTATCCTCTTTTCAAGAAACTTTTAAAGCCGAAATACAAAAGATATCCCCTGTATGAATCTCTAACACATCCAATAGTGGACAAATTGGCAATTATGTTCTCCGATATGTTTTGCTTCAATTGGAATATAAAGATTGACTTATTTTTATTATACTGGTATATGAAATAAGAATGTGTCATCTCATAGTTTATTATTCAGTGTTATGCTGGACGAGACATGGGCGTTACTTGAGAAGTTAATAAATATAATGGACAGTTTCGTTTAATCCAAATTGCTATTCCCTTTCGTTACTTTATCGTCTATCAAATTATCTTATTCAACAATCGTTACTTTTGTGTCTTATTGGATAGCCAATTCAACTCAAATTCTACTAATTTTTTTTCAAGCATGATAAGGTTTGTTTGTTTTTTGAATATATTTTTTTATTGACCATCTCCAAGGTTCTGTTGACTGATAATACGTTCGTGTTGTATTTTGGGTAGAGTGTATTGATCAATACTGTCATCAGATAAATGAAATCTGAAGTGTTTTAAGTCAAATGAATATCAGAATTCATAAATGTCAATCCAATAATCTGAATAGGATTAAGTTTTTGTAGAAGATTATTAGATGAATTACGATATTGACTTATTTTGTTATAGTATTTCACAGATTAGATTAACTATTTCAAACCCCTTTGATGACAAATTGAGCAAATTTCCTTTAATTCTGATGATTATCTCAGAGTATCTCAATTTCCATTTTATCAACATCAATTGCATTTTTCTGTGTAATAAAACAGTTGTTTTTATTGCTATTTATCGTCATTTATTTATTGCTCCATTTGACCCTATTAAAATACAAGAAATCGGGGAAGCATCTTAATCATTTTAATTCGATTTCAATAAACACGTATTAAGAAGTTGAAAATTAAAAATTTTGATAAAATTGAATTTAATAAAAAATTTAAATGATGTTTGAATGATTTATTTCGAACATTACTGAATTTAAATATTAACTTTGGCTTATTCAATATTTTTTTATAATTTTTTTAAGTAAATTTTTTTTCCAAGTTATGAAATAATATAATATATTTCAGAACAGAAAATTATAAATTAGATTACTTTTAAAGCATTTAAAAATATATTTTGGTGCTAAGATTATAAAAGTCAGTTATGATTAAAATGTATTTATAATGCGTAAGTAAATTATATTTTAAAATTACTCATTTTATGATTACGTTTTCTTTAGTATATTGAAAAACGGAAGTCAATTAAAACTTATACATTAGTATTTCTAAATAATTCTGGAATTTCTTATTAACTAGAGAATATTATTGTATTCAGTTCCACTTTCAAGGTCTGATTCATCTTATGCTATTCATAGTTCGTTAAAGTATAAGATAAAAATAATTTCTGTATAATTGCTTAAATGCTTCTGGAGTATTAGTTTTAATACGTTAACAGCTTTTATTATCTGGAAAAAAAAACGAAGATTTAATGATAAGTTATCTGGATGCCACAATTGTGGATCATTTTTTTCTTGGCACAAAATGCATTCTATCATTAACTCCCGATTATTGGAAAAGCCATCTTCCATATTTTGCGGAGTTTTGTGGATAATGGGTTATGTATCGAATTTAACGCTTTCTTATATAATACTCGGAAATAAGTGGACATCGGGCATTCAATTATAAGTTGAACATTTTTACTTTATTCTGATATATATATATATATATATTACTGCAAATTGAGTTGATAACAATTGTATTACAAGTCATGTAACTAATGAAATATTGGCTTGATAAAATGCTGTAAAACCGTTCTGGAAATTTGGTAAGAAAAGTTCAATGCTCACTTAAACGTAATTTCATTTGTTGAAATAGTTTTTAGTGCCTTTCTTTTGTATACTGTTTCGAGAATAGTTATGAAAACTTTAGATTAAATATTCTCGTGTATTTTAGAAGCACTTTTTGTTTTTGTAAATGATGATTTTGTTAGCAATATATTTTATTAACAAACATGAGAGATGATGTGAGATTTTTAAAAATAATTTTGTATTGTTTACTATTGCAATTAATACCTTACATTTATTTTTATGACTTCCAATTTATAAGCATTTGTAAATACTAAATATAACATGTATGACAAAAAAGCCTCAAGATGCAGAAATATTATCAGTGAGAACCAGATAATTTTTTCCCTTTTGTAATACAAATTGAAATGAGTATTGTTTTTACGAAATTGTTTTAATTTCAAAACTAAAATTATTGCAGACCATTTATTTTCAATACAATAGCAGTTAATATTATTTTTCGTAATTTTCTCCATCCGCTTAAAATATACAATCATATTGAAAAATTTCTTAGCTATGTAATAATAACTTTGTTTCAAACAGGATTTTTTGAAGATTATCTTAAGCTGCTTTGTAATCTTTCTTATTTTCAAATGCTTCTTCAAAATAAAAATAAATATTCTGCTTCTATCAATCATATGGGTTTAAGTGTTTTTAAAATAGCTGTATAATAACAAACAAGTACCTTATTAGAAAGCTTTTAATTTTTTTTAAATATGCTCTTTAATTATTCAAAGCTTATAAATTTCTTTATTATTATTAAGCTATATTCTTTAATATGCTATTATGTTTCGTTATTAAAATATTATTTGTTTGCCATGTATTAAACGTGTGAAGTGATTTCACTAAAATGCTTTCCTTCTGATTCACAAAATTACAACGCAAATTAAAATATAATTTCCTTTTAAACTGCCAAAAAAAATCCTTTTGAATACATATCCAAAATTTGTTAATATATTAAGTTGTTCGGAAAGTAATTTCGATTTTCATGAAAGTGGAAATCGTATAACGAATAAATATCGTATTGCATTGCATATTGTCCATTCTAGTTCAATAGCTTTTACCATCTCCCGTAGTAACAGCTTTTCACACTCATAAAGTGGATGGTTTTTACCAGCAAAAAGCTGATCCAGGTGAAAAAAACGATATGTCTTTCCGAACACAACTCAATACAATTTAAAAAAAAATTAAATAAACTACTTAAAGAATTTTTTTCCCACTATATAACATGTTTTCCGATATTATTAATTTTATTTATTAACTTTATAAATAGGTTATATTGTACAAATAGAGATTCCAACAATCGCAATTTATAGCTTTGAGTTAGAGTATATTTTAAAATTCAAAACCAAACTAAATATGTCTTGTGCTTTTCATTCTTCTGCTGGTATATGTGACTCAAATAAAATTAGAGATCTAGATATTATTAGAAAGTAGAAAAGTTATTTGTAAAAGCATTACTAAAAATATTTCAAAGAATTCTCATTCATTTTAAACACTTTTTAAATGAAGTTAAAAATACTATTTTTTATCGTAAACGGAAATAACTTTAGTTTTGTAACTCTTCGATAATATCTCTTTTTCTTTTTAGAAAAAATATTCTGAACAGGAAGGGTGTAAATATATATTAAATTTCCCGGAAGTATTACTAGTAAAAAACGCAAAGAATTCTTATCTTTTATTAAATTATGTGTTACTATGGTAACATTTATTACTCCTCAGTGTCTATATGCCCTCTTTTTAAAAAAAAAACTTTCACATATAAAGCATATAAATGTTAACGTCGTTTATGTATTTAACAAAACATAACTTACTGTTTGAAATTCAGATGCAATATAAAAATTTGTCATTCATGAAAAATTGCTTTAAAATATTTCATTCATTTTAATGTGCTTTTATTTTATTAAATTTACAACTTTTAAGTGATAAATAGTTTAATGATTGTTTTGAAAATATTATTATTAAATATCACTTAAAATCTTGGCATACGATATTTTAATAAGTTTCTTTAAAAAATGTTAATGTTTTTATAAAACGACCTTAATGACGATCAGAATAAAAACCTAATATTATTATTATATTCAAAATATCGATATGTTATTTTTCAATTTTAGTTTCGGATTTTATTTATTATATGATATTTAATGTAATTTTATAGTAGGAAAGATCTATTATTTCATATATTCAGTAGTTTTTAATGATAACTTTTTATTTTAAAACAGAAAAAAATTACCTCTTATAATTAGCTTTTACACTTAAAATATGAGTAAATATTTCTTACATTAAGACATTGCATATTAATTGATAATATAGATATATTTTTCCTTAAAGGATGTAATTATTTTTATAAACGACAAAAATATTGAAAATAATAAGTCATATAATGTTTGTTTGGAACTTAATAAATGTTTTTTTTATAATCATGAAATAATCTGACTAGTCGTGTTTTTGGAAATGAAATATTGTCTCGAAAATTTTATTTCTCTTAAAATTCATTGAGAAAATATTTACTTGGTGTATTATTGAAACTGATGCTTAAAATTGTGACTGTTCTAATTTCGACTTCATTGTCTTTAAATTAAATAATTTGGGATTATTCCAAGTGACTTGAATCACGATTTTACGCTATCATTAAAAATTTGAATAATCCAGATTTAATTTCAGAAAAGAGCAGTGTTATTAGTGAAATAAAATATGTTTTCATTTAATAATTCTTACTGTATCAACAAATATTATATAATCAATAATTTAATAAATATTCGGTAAAAAATAAATAAAATATATAATTTAAACTGACTTCAAATTAACTATAGTTTGAATACAAATATTATAGTTTTCAATTATTTGCTTTATTTTTTACAGTGGCTGTATAATTTTACAAAACTGAAATAGTTATGAATGTGTTATTCTTTAATTTTTAAGCAAGCGATGCCACAAAATATATTTTCCAATCACAATAATTTTAAGAATAAATATGGAAAACAATTTCCTTTTAATGGTTATTTCAAACTATACTTAATTTTATATATTTAACGGAAACCATTTTAATGTGTTTCGGTTTTTACATTGTCATACAAATTAAAAATAATATGAAGCAAAGAAAATTAGAATGTTTACATTTTTTTCCTTTTTTTATTATATTTAATTTTATATTTAGTATCAAACTTTTTTCACTATTTATTTACTTTAGAAATGCCAAACATTAGCGCTTAAGCCATTAGTTCACGGGGCTTCCAATAATTCTTAACAATGTCTGCATATTGAGAAAGAATAATACAATTATTAAAATTTTCATAAAGTTTAGTTTTGATAATGAGGGATATTTTATGTTTCATTTGTATAGCAATTTTTTTTAAATATCCAATCTATTTAGTGAAAAATTAAAAATCGTTTTTTTTTTTTTTTTTTTTGAATTTCACTGCGTAATTTTCTCAAAATAGTTTCTTTAAATGAAGAAAAAGTTATTAAAGTTTCACAATATGTCAAAATTAAAATGCAAAATAGTGCAAAAATTTCAAAATTAATGCATTTGCGCCTAAGTTTATATTATTAATTTTTCATTTATGTTTTTCTATTATTCATATATAATAAAGAAACAATATTTTAGCTTATAACATGTTATTCATATTTTATGTATAACTACATATGCAGAGAGAGAGAGAGAGAAAGAGGGTGAGAGAATGTCTAAAAATATTTATTGAATTATTTGTTATTGTTCTGTTTGAATACAAAACCAATGTAATTGGACGCGTAGCTAAACTTGATTCCGTATCACTTAATTTTATTCTTAACCATTACAAATACTTTTGATCGAGATGTGAAATGAATCCATTGATTTCGAAGTTGGAAGCCAGATCAGTTACCATTCAGCTTCCAGTGTGCAAAAGGACATGAAATTCTAATTTTCGGAATATTATTTCTAACTCTCATGTAGAATGATATTAAAAGAATACATTTCAAAAACATTTATTTGATTATTTCTTTAATTTGAATTTTTCCACATATAAGGCTTTGCTTAAGTAGAGAATACTTTTTTACTTTGTATTATCTCTTCACGTATAATAATTTTTTGAAATTCATTTTAAGACAATATGATTACTTAAATATGTTTCTCATAATGAATTATACATTTTTTATTTAATTTTCATTTTGTTTTAAAAACTTCAGCATAATTATGTTCTATTTAATTACGAATAGCATTATTTATTTACATTAAATATATTTATATTCAGATTATTAATATGAGAATTTTTTTTTACTTTTTTTATCAATCAGAAATGATGCAAAAGTGGCTCCAAAATTTTATTGATAATTTGGGAGCTTAACGAAGAAAATATAAACTATGACCTCTACTCTCTTATCTTTATTACATGACCTGCATCATTCAAAACTAACCATGTATTTTCGGACTCAAATCGTTATCGTCAACAAAATCTCTGTCCTTTCTCTTTCTCTACTGCATTTAACGACTATATATTTCATAAGTTTCGTAAACAATTGATATAAGTTTGCCAAAACCATATGTTTTCATCATTTAAATACCATTGTTTATTGCTTATCAATCTTGGTAAATTGTTTTTATAATTGACATCATAACATATTTCATTACTAATGTTTATAACTGCTATATATAACAAATGTTTAATTGTTCCTACTGTTGATAAGAATCTTAATGTCATATTTTAGTACAGTAGTTATACCGTAATTGCCAAGCAAGGATAATGCATTTTTAATTGTGTGTTGTTATTCTGCCAAAAAATTGTCTATTATAAAATTAATTGCAAAACATTTTTATTTACGTCCAGTTTTTCCTTCATCCTTCTGTAATTACCTAATGTGGATAAATAAATTCAAGGTTTATATTTCATTACGAAATATATAGATAAAAAGAAATATTTAAATATAACAATAAATGTGAATTTAAAAGTTTGTTTTTCCTTATTTCATTAAATAAAATTAATTAAATTGAAATCTTCTCTTAGTAATTTGTAATGTTATAGAAAAAATTATTCCACAAATTTCATCCTGGAAATAAATGGTTACAAGTAATTTAAAATGTAATTCTTAAAACTGTTATTTTTTTATTTTTTTTGTTCAAGTATTTGAACTTTCTCTTTCTTAAACTTAATAATCATTCCTATTATCTTCTCATGTACTGACATGCATTAACTTTGTATATAAATTTATTGGATAAATGAATGAAAAAAAGATCCCTTGCTGATAATGAAAAAATTTAATTAAAATTTTATAAGAACGGTGTTAATTATTTCTCCACTCTTTTAAGGAATAGCTTTTTCAATTTATTAATTATCTAGTGAATGTAATTTTTCTCTTATCAGTTCTATTTTACAGTTTGTGATTACTTCGTATATGTTCATTATTTATTTTAAAGATATTAGTTTATGAATTACCACGACAAACCTTCTCAATTTTCTTCATAAAATTTTTTATTGCAGTTTAAATAATTGAGTTTCATCTAGTACTATGATCAATTTTCCAGCTAAAATTGATAATACTTAGCCAGTTTAAAAGATAGCTTTTTAACCTTAAATTTGTGGAAATGATTTTGTGGAAAGGTTATTTTGGTTTCAACAGTAATAAAAAAGTACTCAAATTTTTACTTTAAATTTGTCACATTTGGCATTTTTAATTTTAATTGTGTGGCTACTTTTTATAATATATATACATCTATCTATACATATATATATAAGGCTTCGTTAAATTACTTTCATAAATGTTGATTCTTATTATTACAAATATTTAAATGTTTTTTTTTAAATAAGTTTTTAAATGTATGTTTAATGTTAAACAAAATTCCCATTTAATTTAATTTCTCTTAAAATAAGAAAGTGTCAAATTATTATAATAACTGTAAGGTATTTTATGGAAATGATGATTTTTCTCTCTTTTGTTGTAATAAATTAATACTAAAATCAATGATACGTTCTTCTTACAAAAAATATGCAATATAATTTTTTAAATATCCTTACAATATTCCTATATTTTATTAAAATGTCCACTTCTATCGAAGTTAATTTATATTTTATTTAGTAATCAATAGTCCATTTCTTGTAAAAAATATAAACAGCTGACAAAATTTAAATTAAAATTTAATATTATAGTATAAATAGCCTAAAATAGGATTTGAAAAGTTTTGAGATCGTTAGATGAGTGGTGGATATAAAACTAATCCAAATTTTTTCTAGTGAAATAATATTTGATTAACACTTTACTTTCCTTGAGTAAAATATTCTTTAGTTATATTTCAAAGCTTGCTTCAGCTTCTTACTTTATTATGTGGAGGAAAAAAGAAATTATCAGGTAGCTGTCATACACTTTTCTACAATTTAAATCATGCCACATATTTTTTGTCGTTATCAATTGTATTTTAATTGTTGGGCAGATATTATCTACCTCACCATACGTTTTACGACTACAAATAGTTTGTATAAATTAATTAATTTTAAGCCCTAATTTTAAATTTGAAAATTTTGGTAAATAGATGTTTCTAGTATTTTAAAATTAAATTCTGTTATCTTTATTTTACTTACTGTTGCAAAATATGTTTACTAGTTGCTTAAATTGTGTTAAAATGATTGGTGATTTAAAACGAAATTTTAAATACATTTTTATATTTTAGTTAATATTTCTCATATCAGTATAAATAATCATAACTTAATTTACATTTATCACGATTAATGTGTTGAATTCATCATTTACTTCAAAGAAAATCTTTAGCATTAATTTCATGTATTATAAAATACCTTTTAAAACACACAAAATCAATAAAAATTAATTATTGTTTAAAAAAAATGTTAATAAAATATTTATATATACTGTAGAGGCAATAGATATTCTGCTTCATTTCTCCTAATAAGGTTCTTTTATTCTGTCAGAATTTATATTTTCAAATTAATTAACTAATTAAGTTCTCAAAATGTTTAGAAACGTACATAAAATAAATTGAATTAAAGTTTCAAATTTGAAGACATTTTTACTAGCTCCAAAACTTTAACTCTAGTCACAAATATTTTTTTATTAAGTATTACTTTCTAAAGTATTACTTTTTTAATATTTGAAATTGTATTTTATATCTCTTATATCTTTATTGCGGGAGAATAAAATCTTTATTTTTTATTATTGTTAAATATAATTAAATTTAAAATAACTTGTTTGTTTTTTTGTTTTTTTTAATATATTTTAATCTGTTATGTAATTTTTAAGATTTAAAATATTAAATATTTCGACTTTGCTCTTACAAAAAATCTTAAACTTTAATCAACTATGTGGGACCAAATATTTTAATTTTATTTGTATTCATTTAGCAAAGTGAAATTTTTACTCGGATGTGTTATTTTTTCCTTGCATATTAATAAGAATTTAAAAGTGCATTCTTTGCGAAACTTTGCATATGATTTGCCTAATGCGTTTTTTTATGATATCGAATTATTTAGGTTCTTAATTTTCAATCTTAATTACTAATTTTTAACAAATATTACATTTTTCATACAAAATCTGTGAATCTACTTTGCTTTGAATGTAGAAGAAATTTAATCTTATTTAAATAATACTGAATTCTTTATTTTATTGTTGAATAATATGACATTAAAGTTTTAAATGGAAAATATTGACAGAATTCATATTTAAAATAGTTAACGATTCCTTAAATTTTAATGACAGACTTCTTATTATTTTTCGATTTTAATAATAATTAATAACGATAATAATAAGTAGAATAATCAATTTAATAAATATATAAGATTATTTTAATCATACTAATTTATTTAATTAATATTTTATTGTTAACTAGAAATACAAATAGACGTTAGACTACATCATCAACCATTCCAAAAAATTCGAAATTTGTTATTTTTTCATTTGAAGTCTTGTTGAAGTTATAATTTTTTAAAAATAATTAATCATTTATCAAAATATTTATAAGCATTAAAGTTTAAATTGTGAAGTTCAATTGATGAAAATTATTTCTTTTCAAGCAAGTTACATAATCATTAATTATCAGTAATAAATTAATAGCTTTTAATTGTCTCTTGTACTACTAAAAAGTCTTTACAAGGGAATCAGCAATTACTCTTTAGATAATATATTTACATCAGAGAAGTATGAATGAAACATTTAGTATTTTTAGTAAATATTTCGTTCACTTTCCTGATTTAAATTTATTTTATTGTGCGTATTATTGATTATTGCTTATAAGTTCATTTATTTTCTGAATAATAAGTAGTATTTATTATTTTCCAATAATAAATACAGCTTATTATTAAGATAATAAATAAACTTATGAACAATAAGCAATATTAAGCACTCATAAATTAATGGACTTTAATGATTTTTAAAATAATGAATATCGTAAGCTGTGATTTATTATAAATTGCTTAAATCAGCGAGATGATTAGTTTAAATTCATTTATTATTCTTTAAGATACTTATTATTTATTATCGAAATAATAAATCAACGTATGCAAATAGCTTTGCAATGCTTTGGTTACAGTATAGTTATAGCAATAACAAATATTGCAAAGTTAGAACCACACACAAAAAAAGAAATTGCTTTTGATATTTTTTGAAGGTTTCAAAATAAGCTATTATATATAATAAGCTTTTATGGGTTTATAGTTTATATGCATAATATTTTTGCACATTAGGATAATTGAAAATTGTTAATTAATGAAAATATGATAAATGTTAAATATATCTTTTGCATTGTAACTTAGGATATTATATAAAGGATTTGGAGATATAATAATAAAATTAATTAACGGATGATTTATAATGCTATAATAACTTTATTAGACATCGCACAATACATATGCTCATTCTTTTCCTTAAATTTCTTCTAACCATTTATAAATCCCTTCTCCTTTAGTACAAATATTGTTCTTTATTACCAATAACTTGTATAGTACTGATTTAGACAAAAAATGGATAAGTGAATTCCTATTAAACTTGCTTCTTAGAATGTAAATAGGTTTGTAACATTTTTATTGTATTTGAGAAAAGATAATTGAATTGAAAAATAGACATTAAAATTTAATATATTTAATTGAAAGATTATTTAAGTGTCTATCAATAACTTTGCCTCATATCTTCTATATACCGAAAATTACTATTAGGTTCAACTTTGAACACCATGGTTATCTACTTTATAATGAATTTACTATCTTCTTCTAGAATCCTATATTCCTCTAGGTGTATGTAAAATGCTTACAGAAAACACTAAATTTAATTTAAAAATTATGTATTTTTCCTTCCTACTCATAAATTCTATGGACAGAGTTATTGCGAATGGTAATGGTTTATTATAAGGATAATATAACATGTTAACGCTCATTTTCATAAATTCTTTAATTCAAATTATTGACAAGACTTATGCTGTCAATAAATTTTTTAAAAATTCTAATCATACATTTTTTTAAAAACATGCACTATATAAATAAAATTTTTATCTGCTTGTTTTGATGAAATATTTTTTATTATATATTGAGATTTTGAAAGTTTTTAAAATAGAACCAGAAATGATTTCCTTAAGAAAGCTTGTGTTGAAAATTTCATAACTGTAGTTTTTCTCGGATCCTTGTATAACTCAAGAAAAGTTTAGTCTGGAAAATGAAAATTATCTCTCTCTGTAACCTTATACAAATTTGACATTTTGAAACGAAATCATTAATAATGAAAATTGCTGGTAACGAATCAATATATTTGACAGTGACAAATATATTAATAATTCAGAAAATAATAATTACACCAGAAAGACCTTTTAAGTCTTTCAGATATTGATTTTAATAAATATTCTGTGGATGGTTCAAGAATTAATCTCATGAAATATAGAAGAACTAATACTTTGATTTTATATATATATATATATATATATATATATATATATATATATATATATATATATATATATATATATATATATATATATATATATATATATATATATAGTTGTGTCAGTAAACAATCTATTGCCAATTCTATAATTTTATATAAAGAAGCTTCTAAATTTATTTCTATTCTTTAACATGGTAAAACTTTTATTTATTTGCCATTTCCAGAATTTAATAACTTGTTGGGAAAATATTTGGCCTATCTTTAAATAAAAATGCACTTACACCTGCAATCTAATTGACGTCCACGAATATGTAATAAAAAATCATGAGCTACGAATAATAAAGCTTTAAATGAATTGTGAGTAATTAATTTTTTCTTAATTATTAACATGGTAAATGTTTCATTTAAATTAATTATATATCGCTTTAATCAATTAAGTATAACTAAATAATGTAATTTTTATTTCCTCGTATTATGTTTTCAATTGGAGAATATATAAAATTTATTCTTCCCTACTATTCATTAGATATAAAAATATTTAAAGAAAATAAATTAAAACTTTAAAATAATAATAAATTCAATTTTGAAAATGAGTTATATAAAATATATTATATTTTTTCAATTTAAACCAGATTTGATTTTCATAAAAAATGCTAATTTCAGTTAATAATTGTTATATTGTAAATTTCTTAATATATAATTTTGCTAGAAAAATATATATATTACTATATCAGAAACATTAAAATGAATACATTTAAAATACCTTTTAATAAATGTTTTTAAGTTTATATATATTTATTCCATTTATTTAAATAAATAATTAAATACTTTTATAAAATTATAATTTCCAATTAAAGTTTCACTTAAATTAGTTATTAACAATTCAGAAATATTTCTTTTTTACTTCTAAATGAAATTTCTTTTTATATACATGATAAAATCCTATCTATCAAAGGAGTTACATTCATAATATTTTTATTTTTGAATATAAATTGGTAATTAAATTTGAAATATTTATGCATTTTGTTTCATTTTCTGAATTTTTACTAAGAAAAATTTTAATAATTACTCCATGTCATCATTTTTATTTGGATCCTTAAATAAAAAATAATTCAGGTTTCCATGATGTATCAAAAAATGCATAATTTTTTCAGAATATATTTTGTTATGGAAAAGAATTTTTGCTTTTTAACTTCTTGATTTGTATTTTCAAGCATATTTTTTCAAAGGTATTTCAAAATAATTGTAAATTTACTACATATAGGAAATTCAATTTATTCAGCTTTTAACGAGCCAATTATAATTTAACAAACGACTTTTTTTTAAAAAAAAAATTTTGAATCATCTTATATTATTATTTTTATAAATCAGGAGATAATTAATGATATATAATTTACATTAAATACTTGTTTATCAGCAAATGCAATTAAAAATATAATTTTATAACTGATTTAATCTAAAATTGATAAATCTGATTGTTTCATATGAGACAAATTATATTAGTATTTACATTTCTACATTATGAATCCTACTATAATATATTGAAATTTTTAATTTTAATTATTTATAACTAAAGCAGATTTATAATATTTATAAATATCATTATTTACAAATAATAAAGTAGATGATTGAGGAATAAGTATGTATGAATAATGTATGCAGTATTGTAGTGAATTCATATAATCATACTTTTAGAAACTACCAAGCTGATGAGAATAAATAAAACTTAAAACTATATATATATATATATATATATATATATATATATATATATATATATATATATATATATATATATATATATATATATATATATATATATATATATATATATATATATATATATATATATATATATATATATATATATATATATATATATATATATATATATATATATATATATATATATAGTTTTAATAGCGATTAACTTCCTTAATCAAAGTATTTTAAACAATGTTTATTACATGTTCAATAAGTTAAATTGTATTCATTAGGTGGTTGATTGGTTATGATATTGAAATTATCTTCTATTGTTTTTTTATGGTCAACGAATGCTTTCTACGAAAAGATCTTTGAAAAATTCTCTTGAATTATGTATTTTAATCATAGGACATTTTAAGATTTTTGTACGGTATTTTGAGAACAGTATTAAAATACATATATACTTAAATTACGTGAATAAACTTATTATAATTATTTTAAAACTTTTATCTGTGTGTATGCTTGTATTATTTCTTGCGAATAATAATTGGCGACAGTATCTACTTATTCAAAACCGAAACTAATTCCTAATTTTCCCGCTCCTAGAACAAGATTATTTTCGCTAATTGCCTCCTTGTCTTTGAAATTGGCATTTGAAATCCTTTCCTTGTATCGGTGATACTTAAAGCAAGTGCAAAATGCCTCGATTAGATCGAATTCTAATGCAACGTCAAAACAATTTTTCAAACTCTTTGTGCAAGAGCCGCCTTAATTGCGAAGTAATGTGTCCTGTTAAGACCATTGCGTCAACTATTTGTATAAATGGTAAATATGATAGATCCTGGGTTAGATCAATTAAATATTAACTAATTTATCTATCATTGTTAGCATATATTAAGCAAAAATAATATTTTTTAAGTGTGAATATTTATCATTTGCAAGTTAGAGGAGTCTATTATTTTTTATTTTAAATATATATATATACATATATATACATATATATGTATATATATATATTTAAAATAAAAAATAATAGACTCCTATATACATATACATATATATATATATATATATTGTTGATTTTAAATATTTTTAATAGAAACATATTTATTGTTTTGTTTAGCACATATTTTCTTATATTAAAATGAAGTTAATTACGAAAATGTGAAAAATGTTCATAGAATGCTGTGCTCCGAAATCTAGAATATTTTTCACGCTGGGGATTTAAAAGAATTCATTTCGCCAGAAAATGAGAGAACACAATTATCCGATGATTCTTGCCATTAAAGTCGCATTCACGAACGATGTATTGCCAGACTCGTTTCGAAACGGCAGTAGAAGAATAGTTTTCGTTCATAAAAAGAATTATTATTACATTTTCGCGTTCTTTTGTTACAAGTCATTAATACTTTCTTTTTATCTGCAATATACGCTGGTGGGTATTCATTACAGTAAAGATGCAGTATGTACTTTAACGGCATCGATTTTGTATTTTTCCTTATTTTTCAAAGTTACATTTTCTTAAATTTATTTACGTACTATATATTTCGAAGGCAGTTTAATATTAATGACTGCATATATTTTTGATTTATGAAATATTATTATTATAGATATGAATGCATATGTATAAAATAAATGAGAAAGTTCTTACCAAGAACTTTCTCGTTTATCTCGTATACCATTCAGACCGTTTTCGAGTTGCCATTGAAGAAGTTCGAATAAGTATTCAAATTAGTGTATGAGGTGGTTGACACACCGATCACTAGAGAAAAGGAATCACAGTGTTATAAAAGCATGTTAACCGGGCATAACTTCTACGGTAACAAAGATAATGGAAGTGTTAAAAGAGCTCATTCAGAGCTATTTGGTTTACAACTTGAAAGTGGGCGCATCAGCAGCTGCATCAGGTCATCAAATATGGCAAGGGTTTGGTGATAGTGCTGTGAATAAACTTTCAGCAAGGCATTGGATTCACAAATTCAAACTGTTAGATTTGTCATTCGGGGATAAAGCTGGTGTTTGGTGGACTAGTCATAAAATGGTTCAATATGATCTGCTACTAACAGTCCAAACGGTCATTGAGGACATTTACTCAGCAACCTTGTTTCCTGTTCGTAGCAGCAGTTAGAACGAGTACAACAGGCATTGCAACAGAAGCAGACAGCATGGTTAATCGCAAGGATATACCGTTCTTGGGTGATAACGTGAGACCGCATGTCACTCGAATAGACAAGATTACCACATTGAGATTTCCTTGGGAGATTTTTTGCCTTCTCCTTACTAACCTGATTATGCACTCTCAGATTAACACCTTTTCCCCATCCTAGACAACCATCATCGAGGAAAATCCTTCACCAATGAAGAAGATTTGCTCTAAGCACCCACTGACTTCTTTGCGTTCAAAACCCCTAAGTCAACAGGATAAACTTTGGTCGATGGTGTTTAATTCGAGGACTATCATTCTGTAATTAAAAACGGCAAGTACGTTTTTGGTAACTGGTAAACGTGTAATAATAAAGTTCCTTAAGTTTCTTTAAAATATAAAATATTTTTTGAATGAAATATTTTTTTTAATTTCAAAAATTAAAACATAATAAGTTTATTCAACAGATACAAGTTTGTTAAAAATTTCCTAGAAAATGTATGAACTGAACAAATGAAATCTTATTTCGGGAAATTATGTTTGATTTAACAAAATATTTAAAGTGCAACATTAAGAATAATATTTCAAGCTTAGAAAGGAGAAAACGTTTTGAAATAATATCGAAAATTGAGCGATTATGTTTAAGAAATGTCCTCATATATATTTGATAGTGTTTAGTAGATAGCTATAAATTTAAAAGCCGGTGTGGTGTTTAGCTGTTGAATATCTGCATCATATTTTTTTACAGACCGTTTGTGTTTCGGAGAGATGCGAACAATTATCAAGCCTTTACACTAAGAAAAGCTACACCTGTGATTTTTGTACCTTAAAAGCAAATATAGCTCTCCTAACAGCGTATGTTTTCCTCTGTTCCACTGTGCAATTTACTCTGAGAAAGTATCTTTTAAATTGTTGGCACAGTTGATAAAATTTTTTATTCTGAGGAATCATTCTAAATTTGCCAATTTCCTTTAAAATATTATTAAAATTTTATCTTAAAATTGTTTATCCTAAATGATAGCTCTCTCAGGTCTTAATTCTCAGTAATTCTTTCTAACAGAAAATGTATACGCACTAGAATTAAAAAATTTGGTTGAAAGTTATACCGCTTTACTATTTTCCCTATCTCTTCTCTGGAAAAAAACCTAGTGAAGAAAAAAACTCCTTTGAGTGACAAACAAACCAAACCAAATATCCCTCGAAAACGTATTAAGCGCAAAAAACATAATCTAAATAACCAGTTAAGCCTTATGAGTTGAAAATTGTTATTGTTTTTCATTAAATGAAAATGTTTTCCTTTCATTTCCTGTACTAGGAATTGTACCAGGAATTCTATAAAGTTCTAGATTCTAGAGAAAGCTTTAGAGAATGTCATATGAAAGTCAAGAAGAGTTGGATGGAATTTTTCAAACAATTATATATATATATATATATTTCACCTATACTACCTTTTAATACTTTTAATTAAGAGTTTAATGGGAAATAGTTAAGGTCAAATTTGATTGAATTTCGATATACTTTCCTCCTTTACTAATTTTAGCCAGACAGAGTGAATTATGTTACGATAACTTCAAATAAGGAAATTGACCCATCAGTTACTGCACTTTATGCATGTGTGTGAGTTTTAATTACATAATAGCCATCAAATGTTCTTAATTAACAGATTCGTTCTTGTTTCCTGTCTACTTCATTTAAATATTGATTTTATACGAACAAGTAAGGAAAAAGAAAATAAAAATTCCATTCCAGGGAAGTTTCCGGAATATTCCCGTTTCCAGCTCTCTTCATTGGGATAAAAGAAAACAGAATTTTCAGGAAGTTCGATACAGCTTCCTTCCGATAAAGTGAGTTTGCTATACCTATCGATTTGTAATTTCCACAGTGTACTTTGAATCGTTATCGAATAATCGGTTCAAATTTAGAAGTTCATCGCAAAAATTGGTTACCAATACCTAATGATAGAAGCATTCACAGTTTACATTTCACTGACCTTTACCATAAAATCAACAACATTTTGTCAGTAAATTTTGATGCATGTTTTGTTTTTAAAAATTAAATGTTTAGCTTCTGTTCAAAATCTTCCTAATATATATCGAATTAATTTTTATAATTTGTGTTGTGATATTTGTAATTGTATCAGTAAAGAAATTATAGTAGATTTACAATTTTTTTAAGGTTACTTATCTCTAAATTGGCTAAACTCATTGAAAAAAATAACTCTATTATTATTTTCCAAATTATAATAAAAATAAATAAAAGTTTAATCTATAAATAATATTTAATTGATATTATTTAGGCATATTTGTAGTGATATGAAAAGCTTTAATTTTCATACTTAATACACACTAGTATTAAACAGTGTACCTTAGTTTGTAGTTTGGATAGAAACACAATTTTTAATATATGCATAAATGATTTAAATAATGCTCAAAACAAACATCTTGATTTTAGGGGTAAGCAATTATTGTATCATAATTAATACTGGTTAATCAGTTTAGGAGTTTGAAATGTTGTTATATGTGAATGTGTTTACCAATAAAATGAAGACATTTCTAATTGCTAATAAGAATTGTTTTTCTTTTTAATTTTTTTTCATATAATTAAATCATAATTATTTAAATTAAAATATTTATAATTTCAAAAGTAATAAATGAAATCTCATATTTTAAGGAGACAGTGAAATAAATTTTGCAATTAATACTTTTTCCAATGGTAAATTTCTCCATCATTTCATTTCAGTCCAACAATTTTTAAGCATTTTTTCCAACAATGGGCACTTGTGTGACGAACTCTATGCCACAACAAGACCAGAAACTGCTACAGATTTGTCGTTAACCAGCGGGCACCTGTGAACTAAGTCACGGAGGCGAGTAGAGTTGCCCGCTCCATACCACAGCAAACTGGGATTCAAACCCGCTCAAGAGTCAGGAATGCTAACAACTCTGCCATCCGTCGACTTGGTATTAATATAATAAAATTAAATTTTCCAATGAGTTCTATGAATGAAGTTTGGTATATTGCTATAGCAGATAACATGAATCGAATAGTAACTTATGTCTTATATAGTTGTAGCAAGCATTGCTACGATGATATTCACCGTTATTGTAGGCGAAATGGTTCGAAGTAGTCTACCTTCTTACCATTATCACGAGTTTATGTTGTTTTATCCATTTAAACAAGAGGATTACAATGAAAATGGTTTTGCTAAATGTCATACACTGTCTGATTAAAGTAAAAGGTATTCATGAATGACTCGGGATTTGGCTTGCAGCTCGATTACCTATGCATGAGTCTGAAGAATACAATGCATAAGCAAAATATCACCAGATATTGTGTACTCCAAGCTAGAAATATCGCTGTAGTGTCTTGCTGAGCAACATATTTATCAAAGCACTTTATGTTCTACTTGATATCAAGAAGAAGTCCTAAGTTTCAGTGTAAGACAGGGCAATATAGCAAGTGATCCTGTTTCCGTTCCGATATATCATAATTCAAATTCTCATGAAGCTAAAGTCTACGACAATTTCTTGGAGTGTGAGAGGATCGCACTATAGAATGTCGTGGCTATTATCATAGGATGAATTAATTTGAAAATGATTTAAAAATGCGGCGTGTAAACGTTTATTATTAATCTCATGAAAAGGCTTACCTTTCCATACGAATAATAGTATGACAAGGATCACACACACACGCATGCACGCACGCACGCACACACACACACATATATTCTTTAAGCAAATAAGCAAACATCTCACAAACTTAAAATTTATGTAAGAGAGATATATAGAATTCTTGACTTTGTAGTCATTAATCCCTTCTGGTATAAAGCTGATCAACTCTGATATTTAGAATTGCAAAATATATTAAATTATTTTTATATTTAATATATATATAAGGCATTCAGAGAGTAAGTTACACTAATTCTAAAAGAAATGACATCATTGCGAAAGAAGAGCGAAGCTTAACGCAGACGATAACTGAATTCCACTCTTCCAAATGTAGCAGTTTCATTCGGATTGTTTGAAATTTTGCTGGGAAGTGTGAGAATAAAATGACACATTAGCTGGTTCAACGTTAAAGTTCGGGAAATAGAACGTTTTTTGTGGACAAAATGTTTAACGAATACAAAGATTTATCGCAAAATAACCACAGTATATAGGCGTGTAATGTATCATTCAAATATTGCGAAATGGTGTCGGCAGTTCGATGACAATTGCACAAACTTAACTGGTAAGGAAAGGCAAGGAAGGTCAACAACCGTGAGCACATCAGACATGATGGAGCGGATGAAGGGCACGCACAGCACAGGATTTACTTTTCTGTTTTGGATGAGATTTCCGGAGGCATGCACCGTCCAGTACCGATCTAGCGTTCTGCGACTTTCATGTGTTCAGCAAGCTCAAAGAATATTTATGTGGAAGACAATTTTCCACCTGACCACGTTCAGACAAGCTGGCTCAGGCACCTTCAAGACAAACTATTCAAAGCTGGCTCAAGCACCAAGAAGCAATATTCTATCGTCAGTATATCGAGTGATTATTTCTATATTTCGACAAATGTCTACAGCGATTGGGATATTATATAGAGAAATAATGTATTGCATGTGTGTCATATTGTAGTATAGCGTACTTCTCAGAAAAGTGTTTTTTGACTTTCACATTGTTCGAGTGTAACTCACTTTTTGAATGCCCCTAATATCTATTATGATATCTTCAAACAAGAAATAATAATTCCAAATTATTTTCATCTTTGTCTTGTTTCATGAATAAATATATTTGCGGTTTGTTTCTTTATTTTGTATCACTGAAAAACAGTGTAACTAATAAGTTTTTTAATATTTCACTGCTCGAAATTTAACTTTTGTAATGAATGTATTATTAGTCAAATTAGAGGAAATTTAAAATATAGTTGTGCATTTGAGTTTTTATAATTTATCGTGATGTTTCTTAAAATTGATGTAACAAATTTAAAGGCACATAAAAAATAATAATTAATTATAATAAAAATTTTATTTGTGTTAAGAAATCACATATTATTAAAGGGTGTTTTTACAAGAAAATGTAAGATTTTTTAAACTAATAATGTATGGAAACATATTATAATTAAAGTTTATTCATTATTTAAATAAGCATTAATAAAATATAAGCAAAAATATCAATTTTTGAAAAATAATGGAGTTCAAGGAATGTGAAGATATAATGCTATTAAAATAGTTTTTCAGTTTACCATAACTTATTAATAAAATTCATATTTAATACATTATAATGCTGTATGTTAAACTTCGTACCATTTTTCAAAATCGTTTACTACCAATTAATATCTTAAATGAATGATGAAGAATAAATACACAATTCATTTTATTTCATCTCAGAGAGTCGAAGAATTTAATAATATTGCAATAGTAGATATAATCTTTATAATATATTTATGAAGATCATATATATATATATATATATATATATATATGATACTACATTTTATTCTATTTATTCTATCTTAGAGAGTCAAAGAATTTAATAATATTATAATAGATATATGTTCATAATATATATATCTATATCTATATCTATATCTATATCTATCTATCTATCTATCTATATATATATATATATATATATATATATATATATATATATATATATATATATATATATATATATATATATATATATATATATATATATATATACATATATATATATATATATAATTGAATATATTGAATAAATTTATCTGTTGCAATCTACTATGTTTTTTTAAAATTTCGAATTATAATTATATAAGACCAACAAAAATAAAACGAAACATAAAATAACAAATCCAAAATGATTTCAATAGTTAGATCATAATAGTAATTGTATTAGACATTCATACTTTAGTATACCGCCCATCACGTCAGCATGCCTGTCTCTGGATACCCAAGCCCAGGACCTCTCGATCCTGGGTTTGAATACCGTTTCGGGCATGTATATACTTTCTCTCTCCTGTGTTTATCCTTTCCTTGTATAAATGGGTTGTGAATGGTTACCAACCCTACAAACGGGTCCCTATGGCATGTGTAAACTGAGGATCGGATTGTACAGCTAATTACGGTTGAGTTGGAAAAAAGGAGCAGCGCACCCGATATTACCATTCTAGCTAGTATAAAATAACAATACAGCATGCTTAGTATTATTTGAAACAATCATAATTTGGAAAGCATATTAAAATAAAGTTATATAACTTGTTTATACAATTTCGTTTAATAATTCCAAATAATACAAGTATAATAGAAACTAACTTGTAAAAATGAACGAACTTATATACGCTTAGTAATCGCAATCTTACGTTCTTTTGTTGATACTCTTGACCTTGTGGATTGCTAAAATACTTATATTGTTATAATTTTTATATTATTATATATTACTTATAAAGATCAGCACTATTCATCATCGTCATAAATGAAGTATTGTACTTGTTGTCATATAAGAAGAGCTGTTCTATAAGAAGCGCCTCTTTATTTACACATATTTTTGAAGGATAAAAATTTTACAGTTGTTCACATTTTAATCAATTAACATTATTTTTTAAATATAAAATAATAGTAATACCAAAGTAATACTTTCTGCAAATACTTAATCTATTTAGGAAGTAACACTTTTTAATCATCCTCGTCAGAGCCCAGACACTTATCTCCAGATCTAAATGAATAATCCCAATCAATGAGCATCTGAGTTCTCAAACAACAGTATGTAATTTTTACCACACAGCGAATTACTAATGCCACACTTTTTAAATGATCTCTATTTTATATTAGTCCTGTAGGTTTAATATGAAATGCTTTTTAAATCCTCTTCCTGATTCTTCCAAGTTCTTGTAATTTATTTCAGTTGGGATGACTCGAAATATCTCTCTGTAGTCCTGCTTTCACGTTCTTTAGCATCACACGCAACTTAAATGCTCTGTTATATAAAAAATTTTAGATATTGTTTTTGAACCATAGCATGCCATAAAATTAAAAAAAAATTAAAGATGAAAATTTCCAACATTTAAAAGTAGTTCGCAGAAATTGGAAAGTTTAAAGGAACCCATCTGTGATCGTCGATAACAGCGCATGCGCAATCATTGAACATTAGTTACGTAGAGTAACTAATGCTCCCACACTCTGCAAAGAAACAAAAAAAAAATGCATATTTTTGAACTGAGGAAATTTCCAGAGATTAATGTTCTCAAAAACTGAGTACATATATATATATATATATATATATATATATATATATATATATATATATATATATATATATATATATGTATAAAACCCAAATCATATATACAGCAGTAAATGTAGTAATAATTATGATTAAATCTCTTTAAGTGATTCTTAGATATCATATCACACTCAAATATAAAATTGGCTAGTGAATAAAAATTGAAAGTTCGAAGCACATAATTTAGTATAGGAAAAAAATCCTGTTTAGAATGATGCAATATTTAGAGAATTCAATAAAATTTTATTTTCATTTCTGAAGTAGTTCTTATCAAATAAACTTAAAAGAACTATTGTTCTAATTCTAATATTGTTCCAGAGAATGTCTTAAGTCATAGAAATTAGTACATAAGTTTCCTTTAATTTTAGGTGAACATAACGAAATTATCATCTTTGTTATTTTCTTTAAGCAATTAATCAACGGTTGAATTTATATAACCTGATCCTCTGTACTCATTATGAAATTGAAGCATTTCCTTTACACTACATAAGTTATCTTTCTGTTGAAAAAAATTTAATTTTTATAAAATTAATATTTTATTATAGTTGTATAGACGCAATAACTTGTTTTGCGAACTAACTATATTTAAAAAATTCTTTTATATAACATGTTGTAAATATAGATTGGGAAAAAAGTTTTTAAGAATATAAAATAGTAAATTTTTTCGAGAAGAATAGTTTTAATAACTCCGAAAATTTAATAAATTTACTTTACAATCTGATCTTTGAAATAAAACTGTTTTCGAACTTTAAAAAAATGGATTAGGAAGCAATGGAAGCAACACCTCCAGAAACACTTAAGAAATAAATAAAATTTGATGAGTTCTTGTAAGTGATACGAAAACTTGATTGTGTGTTCTTTTTTTTTCAAAGAAAAAATTGCTTATGTTATATTGAAAGGAAAAAGAAGTTATTATCTATCGTGGGTGGAGATAGAAATATACTTCTTTTTCGGCTTAGCTTAAAAATTTTTATTTTTATACAAAGAAAAAAAATGATTTCATAAATGTGATATTTGATTTACTTTGAGATAAGAACTCTGTGAAAAGAGAAAAGTTATTGAATTTAAAAGCTGTATTACCGTTTCGATTATAATCTTTCAATTGATTCCTTTAAATTGTCTCATATTGTCTATGAGCAGTTGCATTTTGGAATGGAAAAAAAATAGATTTCAAAACAATTTTTAAAAGTTAAGAAACTTTTAAAAAGATAAAAAATGTTAAGAGTTTTGTGGATTTAGTCGTATTGAAAGATTTTGCTAACGGACAAATTATAAATTAATTTTTCCCCCCTTTAAGAGATATTAAATTATTGAATAAGATATGTTATTATGAATTTGCTTCTAAAATTCGAAAAAACTTAAGTGTTTAATTTTTTTGATTGAAATATATATAGTTTAAAATTAAAGGTTTTACTATAAAATATTAAAATAACTTTCGACAGTTGCTAAGTATTTAAAAAGATTTAAAGAAATTGTTGCTAATATAAATTCAATACTGTTAATATATTATTAATATACTATTACTTATACTATTAATATATTTTATACTATTAATATATTTATTTTTCCACTACATTAATTCTTCCTCCTTTCTTTTTATATTTCAATAAAATACAAATAAGCAAAAAAACATTGATTTGTTTCACTCAATGAAATAAAATTCGATATTTTTTCATAAAAAATTAGTTCTCCATGACTTTTCGCTTAGTAGATTGTAAATACTTCAACAACTACATGCTCTCTTTTAGCTTGTCTTATTTCATGATAATATGTTATAGACTAGTCAATCTTTAGTATTTTAATATTAATTTGATTATGACAATTAATGTGCGTGATAATTAATTGAACAAGAAAGCCGAGTAGAAAAGACAAGAATTAAAGATTTCATTAATATAATTTGAAATTTTTTTTAATAACTTATAGCTTTTTTAATAATTTACCTATTTATTTCTTATAAAGATGTTTAGAAATAACACAAAAAGGCTTTAGAAAACTTTTTTATGTCATTTTAGACATATTTGGTTAGTAAATTATAACATGAAATTAATCAATGTTATTATTTGATCACATAACTTAATTTTATTGAAATATAAATAAAAATTAATGTTTTGTTTATTTCCTATTGATTTCGTTTTATTTTAGGGTTTGCTTTATATTGTTTTACATAAAGGTTATAGTCTCTAGAGTATAATATAAATATATAAATCTGTGTGTAATAATAACAAAAGAAACTGAAAGATATCACTTGAATAATTTGTTTTTCTGTGAAAATGTATCAACTGTACAATAAATAGTTTCACCCATTTTTGTTGAATTGTAAAGAGCTTTTCATAAGAATCTAGTAAAATATATATTAAATTATAATAATTATAATGAAAAAAACTTAAATTAATTTTGTGGTAGTACTTCAAACTATAATTGTCAAATTAAATATTTTAAAATTATAAAAAAATAATTTTATAAAAATTATCGTTAATTTAATTATACATATTAATCAAAAAGGGAATGCATTTTATACATAGTTTTAATTCAATGGTATGTTCAACATGTGATTTTTCTGTGAAAATCTATTTATTTATGGCATTAAAATTTTTTTGATATGCCATGTATTTTAACTATATAGCTCTTATTTTTTGTAATTATTCCTTTAAAAATGAGAAAAACTGATAATATGACCGACTATTTGTATAATACGGTAAAATATTGAATATTACAAATTTTCTGATTGTTTTGAAATTAATAGTCTGAAAATAATCCGAAACAATAATTATTTAAAATCCAAAGTTATTTTTTAATCCAAGAGTAAAACGAAATTAAAGTTGCGGTTTGTAATATCGTCAGGGGTTATATTTATTTTTCCACTACATTAATTCTTCCTCCTTTCTTTTTATATTTCAATAAAATACAAATAAGCAAAAAAAAACATTGATTTGTTTCACTCAATGAAATAAAATTCGATATTTTTTCACAAAAAATTAGTTCTACATAACTTTTTGCTTAGTAGATTGTAAATACATTAACAACTGCAAGCTCTCTTTTAACTTGTCTTATTTCATGATAATATTATATAGACTAGTCAATCTTTAGTATTTTAATATTAATTTGATTATGCCAATTAATGTGCATGATAATTTATTGAACAAGAAAGCCGAGTAGAAAAGACAAAAATTAAAGATTTCATTAATATAATTTAAAACTTTTTTTAATAACTTATAGCCTTTTTAATAACTTACCCATTTAGTTCTTATAAAGATGTTTAGAAATAACACAAATAGGCTTAAGAAAACATTTTATGTCATTTTAGGCATATTTGGTTAGTAAATTATAACATGAAATTAATCAATGTTATTATTTGATCACATAACTAAATTTAATTGAAATATAAACAAAAATTAATGTTTTGTTTATTTCCTATTGATTGCGTTTTATTTTAGGGTTTGTTTTATATTGTTTTACATCAAGGTTATAGTAGCTAGAGTATAATATAAATATCTAAATGTGTGTGTAATAATAACAAAAGAAACTGTTATCACTTGAATAATGTGTTTTTCTGTGAAAATGTATCAACTGTACAATAAATAGTTTCACCCATTTTTACTTTTTAATTTCAATATGAAATTATTTCATTATTAATAACGATTGTGAACTCAAAGTTTTTATCAATGAAGTGAAAAATGTTTAAAAATATTATAATTTAAAAATTTAAAATGTGCTATATTCGCACGAAACGCTATTATAATTAGAAATTTAAATTTTCATTTGATAACATATCTAATTAGTAAAACAAATATCATTTTTATAATCGATAATAACATATACTACGCGCGTAAGTCTTACTAATGCTTTTAAGTAACTTTAAGTTATACATTTGTTAAAAATATATTAATGATTTTTTGGAAAACCAAATCACATAATTAAGAGATAAATATTTCATAATATTTGAGAAATTGTCACAGGTTTGAAATCAATATGTCCGTATTGAAATTACTTCTTAAATGAATCGCTGCAGTTTTACTAATATTTAAGTCAAGAGAAAGAGTTGTGATTCTTAAAACCTCAAATGAATATTGAGACTATTAAATAAGAATTTATATTGGCTTATACCTATAAATACCACCAAATCTAATGAAAAGTTTTGATATTATTAAACATTCCTAAAGTTTTGTGTTTAAAAAATGAAGGTTAAGCTGTAATTTTATTCTAAGAAATAAACCAAACATTTTTTGCATTTAAAAAAGTTTAAAATTACACATTAAATTAAACAGTGAAGGCCATATTTGCTTGAAAAATAGAAAACAAATTAAAATGTTTTCTGTATCTTTATTATTATTTGATGTTTGGAAATAGAACCGACAACTACAAATAATTTTAATGGTCAGTAATATTTCGGTAAAATGTTGCTTAAGAGCTTATCATGAATATTTACAATTTGTAATTTACAGATATGAATTATGTAACTATTTTGTTAAATCAAACTGTTTTACTATTTTTATAATGGATTATATTTTATCCTTAATTTATTTCGAAGATTTTTTAATGTTGTATTTATTAAAATTTAAAAATAAAATTAAATGCAACATTATATATATATATATATATATATATATATATTTATATATATATATATATATATATATATATATATATATATATATATATATATATATATATATATATATATATATATATATATATATATATATATATATATATATAAATATATATATATATATATATATATATATATATATATATATATATAGTTATAGTTATAAAATTAAATGCAGATGTTTAGATTTTACTCATAAATTCTAATTCTTTTAATAATATTGACAATGGGAAACAAAAATTAGAAAAAAATTACCAAATTACTGTAATTAAAATGAATAACATATTTGTAGCAAAACTTAGGTACTCCTTTTTTACTTTTTTCTTGAATTTTAATGCACAGTGATTGTTTTAATAAGTGGAATGTGCATATGATAAGTTACATTAAGTGTCTCTTTTTGCGACTTATGATTCAATAAAAGTATTAAGCAATCGCTTCCATTTCTCTCTCTCTCAAACACACTGACATACATATAAATAATTTAATATATATATATAATAGATTATATACAGTATATCAAAATGAAACATAGTATACAAAGAATAAGTAAAATACAAATGTATAAAAAATGAGTATTCTATAAATTGTATAAACTATGTTTTAATTTTCTAACAAAATTTTCTTAAGAAAATTTTAATTTTTCAATTTTTTAAAAAGTATCAAAAAATCCAGAAGATATTAATTTAATAAAAGTTAAATCAAAAATAAACTTAATTAATTAATTGAATTTAAAATTTCTATTATTTCTATTAATCTAAATCTCACATTAAATTTATTGAGACATAAATTAATGAATTTAGTTTTAAGATTAATAAACTAATTAATACTCAAACATTTAAAAAAATTTTATTAAAATTTAATTTACAAAAATTCTACAAATTAAATGTTATAATCTGAATAATATAAAACTTTAAATAATAATATTCCAATAATTTTCATCAACCACTATTTAAAGGATCAGAACAATATTTATAAGAGGGGAATAAGGATTAGTTATCAAATTACAGAAAGGCAATCGGAACCTTGAAAGTTTTATAAGTAGCTTTGAAATGCTATTAAGTCTCTGTGTTTGATCTGTTAAACTATATCATTTTCTGCTTTGTAATTATCATCCCTTTCAATATTTCCAGTGTAAATAATTAATTTACTGAATTAATTTAAATATATATCACATAAAATTGAATTAGTAGTTGCTTAATTTAAAACCAAATATTAATTATTAATTTTGATAGCACTTTTATTTAGTGATAACATTGATATATCTGATAAATTTTCCTTTTAGGTGTCGCATTTATCTCTATTTTCACTTATTTATTTTCTTTTTCCTGTAAATTTGTAAATCTCACAAAGCTGTAAATTGTTTTGTTTGTAATTTTTTGGCACTATGAAAGAATGTCATTTTTGACTTTAAATGTTATGTTTTTTCTCAAAATCTATCTATCTATATATCTATCGATATATCTATATCTATCTATATATATATATATATATATTTATATATATATTTATATATTGGTTATTTAAATAAATGAAATACCTGCTAATTGTTTCTATATGAATGGTATTAATTATTAATAATTTGCAAATTATTTGAGGTTTGATTATCCCTTATTGTAATATTTTTTACGGAAAAATAATAAATAATTATAATAACTTTATGTTGCCACTCAGCATATACAATAATTTAACAAAAACTCTACAATATTTAAAATACTATTATTATAGCAAAATATTCATGATTTCGTATCCATAAATATATTTGCTTCCTCTGACAAAACAGTTTAGAATACATAAATATGTAATGATAAGTTACGATGCACTTAATTCATTACATAAGATAATGATACGTGCATTTAAATATATAGAATGTAATAAACATCTGATAATTAATGATATTCCATCACATAGTTAGCGTCAATTCCATTAATGTTCTCAATGTAATGTTAACATGAAACGTTAAAGTTTTTTTTTCCAAATTTTATGATCTAATATTTTTTTATCTGACATTCATTTAACGTCTCACCGTTAAATGAGACAAAATTACACGATGGAGAAAAACGTTCTTTAACTCTTATAACACGGTTACAGTTGAAATGGAAAAGATCGGGAATTTATTTTTATAGTCATTTAAATGATTAGAGAAATTTGTTTGCATTTTGTTAGTCATTTAGTGCTAAGAAATAAATTTTATTAGCTATTTCACAGTTACATTTTTTAATTATACATTATAACTGCTATATACCATGCCAATATTTAATTAAGTATGTTTTAAAAATCTTTTTAATACTTTGATAGCTATTTAAGAAAATTTTTTAAATTGTATCGATGGAAATATATTAATTTAATGCAAAATTAAAGCATGATGTTTCAAATATGTTAACAAAAATATTTTAATCACATACCAAAATATGATATAATGAAAATGGAAAGAAATTTGTTTACAGTAAATGGTTTTTGTCATTGTTAAATTAATGTTGTTAATTGTTATTTTAATTACATGTGTTTATAACTAAAAACAAAAATTAAAATTTGTAACTATAATTTGTTAATAAATTTAATACTATAATTTGTAACTAAAACTTCAAAGTCCTATATATAATAAAAGTAATCATAAGAAGTTTCTAAAAACTTATTGCGAAAATATCTAAAAACAATTTAATATTCTTCAGTATTTTAAAAGAATGCTGGAAAAATTTATTTTAAATAAATTTTATAAAATAAGATTTTTTTTTTTTGAAATTCGTATTAAATATAAAAATTGAAAATATTGTATTAACTTAATTCGAAAATAAATCTTACACCTAGCTAACTACAAAAATGTAATTCTGAAAAACAAAATTTGATTTTAAATTTTAATGTTTTTAATTTCTTTTTTTATTTAATTTAAGTAATTTACTAATCTCATAAAGTGCACATATCGTGTTCGCTAACCACTTTATAACGATGTAATTATGAAGCGAAAAATTTGTCATAAAACTGGATCGTTTTCTTTTTATGAATCGTTTTTGTCGCATGAAGTTTTCTTTTAATATCTTTCATTCTTTAAAAATGAAAGTAAAAGTCTTTAAAAACAGTTTTGTTAGAAATTCCACTGATTACCTTGGATAAAAGAATAGTATTTTTCATGATTTTTTTTTTCAAAAATTTCTCTGATCTTCTCTTAATGAAAGGAATGAGATGGAGAAAATATTCTCTGACAACATTAAATGACTTGAACAAATAAAAGTATTTATTTTTTTTTATAAATTTTACTCAAGATTTTTCTTTTGTCAATTTTAATTGGCTTCTGAAATTTTTTCTGAAACTCAGAGGTGATTAGTAAAAATCATTGTTGAATTTATAACCGAATATTTAAAAGACGGCTTGAAGAAGTAAAAATGTGTGAATAAGAAGGTTTTAAAAAAGGACAAGAAAATACAAACATAAAAAAAATATTGTAAATGGAATTATCCAATTAAATATTAAGAGTTTTTATATAACATGTAAAAACGTGCATAAGATTTAAAAAAGCAGTTTTAAAATTTTCATACACAAACGACTTCATTCGTAAAATTTTTTCCTTTTATTAGATTCGTTCACTTATCCGTACATTTTAGAATGATTATCATAATTTTTTGCCCTAAGCAAAAATTTACTTTCTTATAGCTAAGATAATTTTAAGTATTTCTTTATACCTTGTATTTATAGGGATAAAAATTAGAGTACATGATTACCTTTTCCATATTGCATCTCTTATGTAATACTCATGGTTGTAAAGACCAATTTAGACTAAATAAGAAATTTGCACATAATAAAATATAGATGTAAATTAATTGAAGATAAGCAGAAATATTTTCATGGAATATTTATTTGAAAATCTTTTTCATAAGTTTATTATTAATTCAAAGAGATATAATGAATGCAATTTTATTATCCTAGGGCATTTTATATAATTTTCCCTAAAATGCATTTCATTTCATTTAAACTATTTGAATTTCAAAAGAATATTTTTTATTGTAATAGGCTTGCTCTGTTTGTTGAATATATTTACAAACATTTATTTGTACATTACTTTTGAACAATTAATTTTTTATATTTTATTTGCAAAGTATTAGACTGCTTAAAATCACCTAATAATTCAAAGGCAATTTCTAAATTCAAAACATTTTTTTTAATTCAAAAAAAGTTTTTTAGCATTTTTTGGCTGATAATGTATTATCTTTTATATTTTTCCCATGTAAAGAGTATAAATTACAAACTCTGAATTTCATCAAAAATACTAAAAACTGTATTTTTACGATTTAGTATCTGCGATAAAACGTAAGCAAATAATTTTTAAACTGTTATCCATTTATGAAAATTGGTGCACTCATATTGTTTATTTTATTCAAAATCTCTGACTTTAAATTTTAAATTTAGAATTTATAATTTTTTAAGGTATAGCTACTATACTTTAATCATGTTAAGTTACTGATGCATTAGTTTTAAAGAATAATTTAAAATTGTTTCAACAGAAGTTGTTAAAACTTTAAAATGCCTCATAAAATTTGTCGTAAAATAAAATCTGGACACATTTTTATGATCAATTAGGTCAGATTTTACAAACGATTAAATTTAATGAAGAAACAATAGGCAGGGAAAATGAGGGAAGAAATATGATAATTAAGTTTTAGAATTCAGCACTAAAACTATTTCTGGCTTATCCTAAATTCTTTAAACTTATATGAATTTTATCAAAAGACAAGTAAGCTAATATTTATAAAAGAAACGTGAAATAGTATTCCATAAATATGCTCAGATTATTCCAAAGCATCTAAATTATTTTTTACATTATTAATAATCGTCTACGAAAAACTCTGATAAAGGAATTCTAATTGAAAATATGATTAAAGTCCCTTTAATTGAGAGATTAAATATCGTTCTTCTTATCCTGTTCCTGTCTTACGTTGATTTTTCTCAACGAGAAAAACGAATAAAATATAAAGTTTAGTAGAAAGTCATAAAAATTAAATATTTACAGGCTTTGGAAAGGAAAAGTTCAAAAATAATTAATTAATTAATTTTGTAATATATTTAAAAATGTGCGAAAGTATATGTATATAAATATAGCAATTCTTAAATTTACTAAAAGATTAAATATAAATAAAATATAAAATACTTAAGCGTGTATTATATATGCATTATATTAAGAATGGATTTGCCTTAATATAAGACAAGGACCATTTTAATTAATCCTTTATTTATAGTTCCTTTAATTAGTGTAAATTTGGTGTTGAGATAAAAATAGCTTACTTATTTACCTTTACTTTTGAATAGGGAAACGCAACCAGGAAATGCCTTGAAATGCATTCATTGAGTTTGTGGAAAGTGTACTAAAACAAAAATTTTTTTTAAATAATAATTTTTTAAATAATTTATAAAACAAAGAAATTTTCATCAAAAATTTTATAATGCTTTTATGCAAATGAAATTCGTTTTTTTTTTTTTTTTTTTTTTTTTTTTTTTTTTTGAAAAAGTGTTATAGTTTTTTCTTCTGTCAGCTTCAGATATTTATTTCTAAAATAATGTTGGTAAAATTTTCGGAATTTTTAATAAAAAATACTTTATTATTTCCAGCTATTAGAAAACCCCAATTTCAATTTGCAAGTTACTCTGAAATGCTTTATTATTTAATTGAAATTAAATTTTACCAACATTTACCACTTATAACAGTTAGGAAGGTATGCTTGGACATTATTATTTTTACTACATTTGAAGCTAAAATGTTAGTATTTACGTTTAAAAAAAATTTAAAAATTTAATTTTGATATGCATTTTATGAAATTTTATTTTCTTGAATTTTTTAGCTTCCCTGTTGACAAATAAAAATAGGAAAACAATTTTATTATTAAAATATTAATATATATCGTTCAAGCATTAAATATTGTATCATATTTTATTACGAACAAAATGATTTTATAGTACCACTTATTGCCGTGTAATATTTAAGTACTTGTATAAAGTTATTTGTTTAATTTTTTACTACACTGCTGGCCGCCTGAATTGCAACACCAAGAAAAACAAGAGATATCACAGCAAAATGTATTTTTTAGATAACATGTTGATCAAGTATCAAATGATTAAAATTATAGACTTCTGTGAAGTGTGTTTCCTATCAAAATAAGTTGCCAGAGTAGCCTCTATTGTTGAAGATTACCGCTGCCACATACCTTTGATTCAAAGAGGCTTTGGATGCATTCTTGGGGTACAGCAGACCAAGCAGCTTCCTCACGGTGCAAAAGTTAATCTGGTGGGGCAGCTGGAGTTTTAATCTGAGTCAATCATTAAGACAACTGGCTCCAACATCTCGTAGATGTAGGTTGGCTATTTAAAATACCTGCAATGCGTACTACAGGAGTTGGACAGTGATATCTAATACCTTTCCATACCATAATACCCGGAACAGGATCTGTGTTGCTGCTTAGAACGTTGCTGTTCAGCATAATTTCTCTAAGGTGTTTCCAAACTCGAATGCGACCATTGTGGTGTAGCAGACAAAAGCATGATTCGTTAGAAAAGGCAATTTCATTCCATTTTGCCGTCCACACCCTTTTTTTATCACAACATTGGCGGTGGAGACGTCTGTGGTTCTGCGTCAAGGGTAGACGAAGCAAAGGTCGTCTTGCGGGTAGCCCATTCTGCTGTAAATGGGTTAGATTGGTATGCGCAGACACTGGAGGATGAGCAAAGACTTAGTGTGCTGTACTATGGTTTGTGATGTGACTGAGATATCTGCCCATAATTTGCCTGTGTCATTGTGTAAAGTGGTGCATTGAAATGAATGTATCAAACACGATTGATCAACTATATGAGTAAGATTTGCACCGTTATTTTATTAGTTGGGGCAACAGGGAAAATGGTTGGTTCATCGCATCCTCCCCCCCTGCATCTAACGATCACGTATCCGCATTACAGTTGTTTCGTTTTGTGCAACACGACTACCGATTTCTCTGAAGAATAATCCACAATCTCGGTAGGCCACCTCCGTTAATGCATGTTGTAAATTTCATTTTATTTGCATGCTTCCTTTAGAATGTTGCATTTACGGTGGCCAGTAACTTACATGTTAAAGTAAGTTAATTGCAAAAATTGTGAAAATTTAAATCGTTTTTGCCGATTTAAGCTAACTATAAAGTGGATGTTTTATCTTATCTTTTTCTTTTTGCTTTTTTTTCTGTTTTGTTGTCAACATATCAATTTTGGAAGCAATATTGCTAAAGATTTAAAAAGTTTAAAACTAATTATTTAGAGCAGCTGGTAATTTTCATAATTTTGGGAACTTTTACCAACGAAAAAATTATTATTAATAAGCACTTCTTGATTACTGGAAAAAACGCGATTGTGAAAATTGAAGGTGAAAAAATGGATTTTTTCTCATTGCCGATGACACTCAGACATTGAATGGTGATCTTGAATTTTTTACTGCCGTTTAAATAATGCGATTTGACGGGTAGCAGCAAAGTAATCGACAAGCCTTATGTACGACGCTGTCTTAATACGATGTGACTAGATGAAACATTATTTGACGTTATGAATATTTTAAGCCAATGAGAATTCAAATAAAGTGGCGTAATCATGATAGCAACTGGAACGAAAGAAACAACCACTTTATGGTTAATAAATTATTGTTTTGAAAAAACTATTAATAATGCACATTTTTGTAACAATCAATGCTAAATATGATTTTTAAATTAACTTTAATTACGGATAATTTTGTTAATATGTATAAAATATTAAATTTATTTACCTTAATACCTTTATAAAGCAATGTAATACATTGCAGTGAATTTCTTATCAAATTAGGTAAATATACTCTTTTGTGAAAACAAATGTAACATTATAATGTTTACTAAATAACATCAACTCCTGATTTTTTGCGTAGTGTTTAGACATTCTAATATTAATACATAAAAAGAGATATAAAAGGGATTATTATAAATTTAATTAAATTAACAATCTCAAATTTTTAATAATGTAGTAATAATGTTTAGACAGAAAATGGGTGTTTAATTTTTAAATAAGTTTATATTACTCGTATTATAATGAAATATTATTAATTCAAGCTTTCCGGTTTATTTGTGTTTGTTATTATTAATTCAATTTAAAATGCATTTTTATATTATATCTTTAAAAAAAAGTAAATAGTTGATATAAAACATAAATATAATGAAATATCAACTACCACTAAAAATAACAATATCTATATGTTTTACATATTATGTGGCAATAGTTTTAAACAAATTTATGGCATTAAACTCATGCAAACACATAAGAGAGTGAAGAAAATATTCATGTAAAATTTTGTTATAAATGAAGTTAATTAACATTTTCCTTTTCGCTTTGTCAACTCAAATGTGTTATATATTCTTTTGAAAAATTATACTTATTTAAAAATAAATTATTAGTCATTTTCTAACATTAAATGTAAGACATAAATGTATGCATTATATTGTTTTGCAATCATTTTTTTATTTTTCGAATCAATTTCAATGAAATCTTCCAACCTAAATATCAAATTTAGTCTAATATTTCTAAAAATGTTAAACAGTTTTTACCTTGAGCGCATTGAATTCAATTCAAATCTTTCAAATAGAAAATAAAAGTGATATTTTCCTTTATTGGAATATTACACGTCTTACTTAGTAAATAAATGTTTTGAAAGAAGAAGTTGTTTGTTAATGTCGCTCGCAATGTTAAAGTAAGGTTTTTTCCCCTAAAACGAATAAAATACTGAATGAAAAATACAGATGATTAAATTCTCAGGTGTTTCTTAAGTTTTGAAAAATTGATAAGAAGTGCTAATTATTCATATCAATTTCTAAATCACCTTTAATTATCGTCTGATAAATTAACTTTTTTATAGGAAAATTAATTACTGTAGAAAAAAATATGTACTTTATGGCTTATTTTTTTGTTTTTCTTTGAAAGAAATTAGCTTTTCGATTGAATAAAAAGAAATTCATCATTTTGTAAGAAATTAATTAATTAATCAAATTATTACGAAGGCAAAAAATAAATTAGTTAAAGAAATTCGTAAAAAGGTCTCATTGAAAAGTACTTGCGTTCAATAAAATATTTAAATGAAAGTTCGAAAATTTGACCAACTGATTTTCAATATATAAATAATAGGAGAATTTAAATTGTTTTCAAGCAAACACTGCTTTTCCATAATGGATCCAAAATAATTCAAAAAGAAAACTGAAAAGAACTATTCGAAATTTTCCTAAATATTTAGACACGTTCCATTGAACGCTTGAATTCAAATTTCTCTTTTTCCAAGTATAAAAACATCAAAGTATTTTGCAATAATTTAAACATTAACAAATATTAAATAAAAATACATGCAAACTCCATTCAAATGTCATAAAATTTTAAGTTAAAAAAAAGTTTTTTTAATTAAACTCTTATAATTTATCATTTTAAATCTTTTAATTTATCCTTTGACATATAAGCTAAACTTAATTAATTTTAACTTCATTAATTTCAAAATAGAACATCCTGCTAATACCAATAAGAATATAACGTCATTCTTACTTTTTCAGAGATTTTATAAAACGCATTGATGTCAAATGTAATTGAAAGAAACTAAGAATTAAACTTAATTTTAAAATTGCAATAAAACATTTTGAATTGTGTAAAAATATGTGATATTAAAAACATTTATCTTTAAATTAAAAAAAAATGGCAACATAAGCATGCAAAAGTAAATGGTCCTAACTTGAATTTATTTTATTCAGGTAGTGACGAATTTCGAAGACTATCTTTGTTTATCACATTAAAATTAAGATATTCTTTGAAATATATTCTACTGTAATTATATTTAATTTCTAAATCTTAAATAATTAGTTCAAAAGTATTATTATATATATATATATATATATATATATATATATATATATATATATATATATATATATATATACATATATATATATATATATATATATATATATATATATATATATATATATATATATATATATATAATATATATATATATATATATATATATATATATATATATATATATATATATATATATATATATATATGAACAGTAAAACTACTGAGACAAAATTTTAAAGTCACATATACAATGCAAAGAATAGGAACTGTATCTTCTTCAAAAGGGAGATGGTCAGCTATGCAAATTAAAAACTCTTGCACGGAAGACATATGGCTAGAGATATTCAAGTATTTCTCCCAAAGAATATTTGTATTAAAAGAAAAAAACATAAAGATATTTATTTATAAAATTAAAGTAAAAAAGTATATCAAAGAAAAGTAAATAGACCCACAGTAGAAGAACAAACCCACAGTATATAATCCATTAATTCAAATATTGAGAAACTGCGTATTAATCAACGAGTCTGACAGTGTATGCGTTAGAAGCTTCGTGTAAATTTAATTACATATCAACAATCTTCGGTGACATGACAAATTAGAAAGGCATTTGAAGAGTTTTGATGATAAATATTTTACTGATGAGATAATATGCTGGAAATTTACTTCAGATTTTCCGCATTGTTCTCACCTTGATTTGACAGATTGGTGAAGTTTAAAGTATATAATGCTGTTCCCACCAATGATTTTCTCTTTGAGCAGAATCTGAACTCAGTATAAGAGAATAGATTACTTTTAATCAAAGGCTAATTTGTGATTGAGGGTATAAAATTGTGAAAATAAATTATTCGCTTGTCATTAATTTTTAACGCTATTTCCATATATATATATAATGATATATCCATATTATCAATCATAATTTATTCATTTTATCTTTGCATTATCTGTTTTTTGCTTTTCAAATGTTTTGAATTATATTTATATATTTGCAATTGCTAATAATTCACGTTATTAAATTTAGTTTTGAATCAAAGTTAGCAATTTATGTACACTTATATTTAAGCAATAATTTAATGGTTGTCAGTTAAGTATTTGTTTAAATAATATTATACTTGAGTTAGGACTTGAAAGGAAATATGAATAAATTCTTCTTTATATTATAAATTTGTATATAAATATTTATGCCCAAGAGTTGCAGATGAAGATTTTGAATGAAAGGCGAAATGTGCAATATCAGAAATCAATATATGATATAATGTTAAATAAAGATCCAAAAAGGGGGGGGGAAGATTTACGTTATATTAATTATTAATATAGGAATAATATAAAAATACACTGTAAAAAAAACGTACAAGAGAAATCGAAAAAGTTGAAGGAAACATGTACAAGATGAAGAAAATTATACTTCAGTAAAAAATGCCATTTTAGTACTAAAAAAATTTAAAGAGGGAATAGTTTCAACATATTTTAAAGAACCAAAGTAACAAAAAATAAAGCACTATATATATAGCTATTTATTTTTCTATTGGTTTACATAAAATAAATGTGCCTGAGATGCTGTTTTTGATCTGTATCAGGATTCTTATAAAACTAATTGTATCGTATTGTATATATCTAATTGTATATATATATATATATATATATTTGCACATTTTATCGTAATCTGTTCATGATGTTTAGAGGACATTAATGCTGTTCAATTTAAACGTTTATAATATAGTTATCATTTTATTTGTTACTTATGTATTATCGTCACCATAAAAACTTTTGCGTCAATGCAAATTAGTGCTACTGTGAAATCATATCTATTTGTCCTAACAACAAAAAGAAAATCAATAACAAAAAATATTGATATTCATGTGTTTTATTTCAAAAATAATTATTAATAATACCGTTATTTTAATAGTAAAATTGACTGTGTTGTAAATCTGTGATGTCAATGTGTGAAATTGACTGTGATGTCAACTTAATAATAAAGTAATGTTTTCATTAAAGCAATAGGCCATCACTTTATTTTTAAGTTTCGTATGTTTTATAAATTATATGCTGAAACATTTCTTATTAAACTTTATACAAAATTATCATTATATAGATTATTGGATACAATAAATTTTTAACTATTTTTTGCTTAATTTTTGACGTTTATTGTGAAACATTAAAATGGAGTCTGTAATTTCGGTTTATTAATAGTAGGCAAAATAGGATGCTTACAATTTGCATGTTAAATACATTTAATTTATTGAACTTTTAATATGTCAATTTCCTTTCACATTAATGTGAATCTGTCACAGCATATGATAAGAATTTGCTGTTTAACTGTTTTGTTTGATGTGTTGAAATGCAGTCATTCAAGCATGCTTTATCTGAATTAAATTCTCTCTCTTTTCCAATGCATTATGTTACATGCACAATTTTAGCACAATTTTAGTGTCATATAACTCTACCAAGCATATTTATTTTATATTAAATTGTTATTTTTAAACAAAATCAATTAATTTTACGCGGAGTGTTTCTAATAATGTAAAGTCTTTACTTTTCCTATACGGCTAAAATCTAATATCAAATTTATTAATTTATAGAAGCATTTTAGTTGTAAGAATATTTGTTATAAAATACAATGTTTTGAATCAATAATGGCTTTCACTGGTTAAACAGTTTAAAAGCATTACATTTGCATCCGTTCTGGAATATAAGATTACTTTTGGAAATAGTAAATATTTAAGACAATTGCAAAATATTTTAGACAAAGTAAAACAATATATATTTGCTTTTTCGTTATCTTATAAAACATCATATAAAAATAAATTGCCTATTTATAACATTCATGGTTTATATTATTAATACCTTAAATATATATAAATCTAAATGCTCAGGAAATTTACTTTTCCTTATGTTTAAAAATATGTATACTTTTTAAGACTTATTTATGTCTCGTATGATGTCTATTTATTTATTTTGAAAACTCTTTTCCCGATCTAATAAAAAAATGATATAATTACAGAAAAAAAAATCTGTTGTCTTATATCTGCTAATATTATTTCAGAGAGAGAGAGAGAGAAATATTTTAATGCAGAAATATTTGTAATTCCTAAACATTATACTGTAGGAAAATATTATATATATATATATATATGTATATATATATATATATATATATATATATATATATATATATATGTATATATATATATATATGTTGAATGATTATTTATAAATGAATTTTCCCAAAAGTTTCTGATTGCTTGCATAAATATAAATAGAATAAAAGTATTTGTTCTAAACTTAAAATTTGATTCTAAATATTCCTTAATTTATGATAAGTCATACAATATTATTACCATATTTTATGACAACCTTAAGTACTCAAATGTATTTTACACTTAAAATAAGGAATATTATTTTAGAACAATAAAAAAAATTGACGGACAATTTTAAACAATAAAATTTAGTTTTAATATTTTTATTTTTATCATCTCTTTAAAACTTTACAATTCAAGATTCTTTTCCCCTTTTTGTTTCGCTTTAAAAAAACTCATGTTACGAGAGGCATATTATTTTTTTGAAAAAATTAAATGAAGCGTCTGAGAATTTTATAAGAAGAAATAAAAAATCACACTAAAAAAAAATTCCAAAGGTTAATGTAGATAAAATTGAACGTGGGTAATTCTATATAAACTCCTAAACGGAAAAGAATTGAAAAGTAATAAGAACCCCCTCCTGCGGAGTAGGATTCTTTTTCTATTCTATTCTCTCTAGACTTTGAAAAATGCTATCAAAAAAGAAATTTTCGATTTGTGGTCTGAGGTAAAATTTTTTGTAAAAAAAAAAAAAAAAAAAAAAAAAAAAAAACTTTTCTAAACGGTAATCAATCAATTGTAGTTTTATGTACCGTAAAGGCTAGAAAAAGTTGATTGTTTTCTCTATCTATAACCAGCCTTTATATTCATATAGAAAGTATTTTTTAAAAAGCAATCAATACTTTTTTTCTACCTGGATTCTTCTAAAATTGTCACACTAAAGTGTTTTTTTTACCTTTTATACTTTTTGGCACTTACATGAATTCGGTTTCTATGTTCCATGTTTGACTTCTTCAGTCATTGAAAAGACAGATGAAGATATAATGTTGCCAATACATAGAGAATCTTTCCATTTTATTTTCAATTATCAGTTAATTATAGTTTCCAAAAATATCTTTCTATTTAAAATATGTCTGGAGAATATTTTATATCTGAGCAGTGAAAAAATGTTCAATAGTTATTTTGTAAACTAACATTAAAATTAAACATTTTTATGTTGTGAAAATGAACAAGCAAGACAAATATGCAATTTATATAAATTGAACATTAAATACCCAATAAATGTTTGTAACCATCCTAAATACTATGAAAAAAAATTAATTAATTTTTCCCAATTTGAACTTTTTTGCCATTTTATTTTATTTTCCTTTCACCCTTATATTTATTTACAAGTGATCATGAAGCATTTTAAGGAAGTTTTCCTGGAAGATATTTAAAATTAAGTAACTGAGAAAAAGTTAATGATAAGAAATTACATAAAAAACTAAAAATATTTTTATGGTTCCATAATTCTTGAGATTGTTTTTCTGAAAAATATTTCTCTGATAATTTTAAAGATAGTGCTTTTATAACCATCAAATATAATTAAAAATATTATCATATAGTTTTAAAATTTAAAGCTACATAAAATTTTGTATCATGCATATTCGATTAAGGAAACAAGATAAATATGTTTGAAATTAATGTTAAGAAAAATTACTATATTACTTTATTACTGTAAAAAATTTAATTAATGTATTACAGTAATAAATTTAATTACTGTAATAAAACTTGTAGACTTATTTGCAAAAGTCAAGCTGAATAGATTCTTAATATATTTTTAAAATTCAAAAAACTATGAATTTTAAGATTATAAGAAAATGAGCGTGACTACTGACTAACTTTATGCGCCACTAGAAAATCCGCCAAAAATTATTTAAAAGAAAATAAAAATAGTGAAAAATTGAACTAATATTAAAATCTAGTGAGTGCTACATGATTTATGATTTTAATCATCAATAAATGCTTACGCTAGTTTATATTATATTCAAAACAGCAATTGCACCTCAAAATTTACTAATCTCTATTCAATCATGTATAGTTTCACCAAGAAAGCTATGAAATAGTTTTCTTCATAATAATGCGTACTATAAATAATTATGAGTTTTAATCATACCCAGTTTAAGTCAATCATACCAAGTTTCTTCATTAACTGAAATTAAATAGAATTGTAATCATATATATATATATATATATATATATATATATATATATATATATATATATATATATATATATATATATATATATATTTCTTTTACTTAGATTCGAATGAAATAAGTAAAAAAATGGTAAAAAGAGATTTTATGACGAAATGTATTTGAATGTATTAAAATGAATATAATTCCTAACATGATTCCGTGAACAAGTATTTTACAAAACATACAAACAGTTATTGAATTACGGTGGGTTATTTTCTACAACGAAGTATTTTGATTTGCTCTCACAAATAAAAAAAATTAACCAATAAAATCTCTTCTGCATGCGTCACCAAGGCATATGTAATTTTTATGTCTTATTGATTATTTGATTCATTTGATCATTTTCACAAAATAATTTAACTTCTATAGTAAATACCGATGAAATTGTTCGTTCAAAGAAAAAACCTATATTTACATAAAAGTCTACATCATAATTTCACTAATTTGAAAGCCTGTAAATCATAACATTTATTTGTTACAACAAATGTTTGTAATATATATATTTATGTATATCTACACACACACACACACACACACACACACACACACACACACACACACACACACACACACACACACACACACACACACACACACACACACACACACACACACACACATAAATATAATTATTATATCGATATAATTATATTAGTGTGTGTGTGTGTGTGTGTAAAATACTTAATAAATATTATATCGATATTTAGAGTTTAAATTAAGTAAAAAAATGATCAATTCCTCTAAATCTTATAGGTAATTTCCATATTTTGAAATTTTTTGCATCAAAACTCACAAAACTTTCAAGTAATAACTAATAAGCTTAAAAAATTTAGTTTACTGATGCTACTACTTATAATGTCTTGTACTTTGGTTGGCTAATGATGCAAAAATAAAAATGACTTTGATGAAAATATCTTTAGCTAAGCTAATAAAAGTAGAAGCAATCATTAATCAGGGATTCAGACGCATTAAGTGAAAAATATGAAAAAATATTGCATCCATTCTTCGCTCTCATCGATTTTCTTTATCCCGTACATTTCGATGTTCCGGTGTTAAATTCATTATTGTCAAAGAAAGAATTCTTTCTTTTCCAAAGCTATTTTTTATCCTCTTACATATTAGTTTGAAATTGTATATTGGCTATTAAAGTCTGCTGTTGTCAGTGTTTGGGATATTTTTGTTGATGGATGAAATTTTATTTGCCATCTTAGTATTTTTTTAGTGTCTCGTTGCAAAAGTTTTTGTTAAAATTATTTTGGTGAAACATTACAACGTATAATGCTTACTAATGGTTATAAAAATAAATCTTTTTTTTTATCTCAAATATATATACGTAAAAAGTATGTAAAAACGTATTCTTATGTTTCAGTTTCAAATTGTTATTTTGCATAATAATTTTGTCATAAACTTTAATTTATATTAACTGAATTTTTGCTTTTAATATGTATTATTTATATTATATATTTCTGTAAATATTCATTAAACATATTAGACAATTAGAATTCATATAGAAATATAATATTCTTAAATGCTTAAGAAGACGTTAATTTTTAAAATATTTATCAGAAATTAATAGAAAACAAGTTTCTCATAATTTTTAACTCTTTTTCATCAAAGTAATATTTTGGTGGTTTTAGAAAATAATCATAAATAGCTATCAAATGATATCGTGAAGAATCTTCTTAAAATCTTCTAGGGAATGAAAAGAGTTTAGTCACACAAAATATGTTGCACAAAGGATAGCAGTGACATGTGAATTCTGATAGTCATTTTCCATTTCCTACATCTGACATTCATGGTATCAAAATTTTATTTCATTTTCTGCATGCAAATTATTGTTTGCATTGCATGAATTGATGTAAGATATTTTTAAGTAAATTCTCAGTTAATGCATAGGAAGGAAATTAGGAATTATAGATGTGACAATTTTTCTAAATGTCACAATTGCACATGAATAATTCATAAGTATAAATCATAAGCATACATTTATTTAAGTATTGTATAAGACATTTATTTAGGTATTAAATAAGACATTTATTTAGGTATTACATAAGACATTTATTTAGGTATTATATAAGACATTTATTTAGGTATTATATAAGACATTTATTTAGGTATTATATAAGACATTTATTTAGGTATTATATAAGACATTTATTTAGGTATTATATAAGACATTTATTTAGGTATTATATTAGTAACTAGGTACTTATTTTATTTTTTAAGTATTGTTGCAAGAAACTGCATGAAAATTAATTTTTATTTCTATGAATAATAATGGTAATAGATTCAAAACTAATGTTGAAATTAGAGTGAAATTAATCTTTTTTTCCGTAAATTGAATGATTTAACGAATATTATTTTAGTGAATAAAATGGATTTCTATTAATAATATACTTAAATTTTTTAAGAAAGTTGAAATTTTAAAAAAATATTTCGCGATTACAATTTAAAGAAACTTGATGAAATGTTAGTTTAAGTACAAATTCTTATCGTTTTCAATCAGCCAAAAGAACGTGACCTACAGAGAGTTAGTGTTCGAATTAACCACCATCCTCATGCAAGTACCTTCTGCCAACGTGCTTCGATCTATGTATATAATCCCCTCTCTGTAAAACTCGGGGATTTTGGACGCAAAGAAGTCCGTGAGTGCTTGGCGCAAGTCTGCTTGATTGGTGAAGAATTTTTCACGAAGATGATTGTCCAGGAAATGGAAAAGGTGCTATTGTGGTGATGTAAAGTCAGGTAAATAAGGAAAAAAGCAAAAAATGAAAAAAAAAACTTTCCATGGTATTTCTCGCCACCCGTGCGACATGCGTCCTCACGTTATTGGCTAAAAATAGTACATCCTTACGATTAACATGTGTTGTTTTTTTCTGTTGTAATGTTTGTTGCAACCTTTCCAATTGCTTCGAATAAAGTGGCCTTTTAGCCGATTGGTAGCAAATCATAGTGAGTTACTTAACAATTAGTCCACCAGACACCACCTTCATCACAGAGGGACAACTATCCCGACCTGGATTTATGAAACCAATGTCTTAAAAAATGCTTATTCATAGCTCTATCCCCAAACGCTTGTCTTATTTGGTGACCTGATGCAACAGCTGATAAGCCCTTTTTAAAGCAGAGAACATTGATCGAGCTCCTTCTACACGTCCATTTCTTACGTTACTGTACGAAATTACAATTGATGAATGTGCGCGGTGGACCTGCTTTTATAACGACTAATATTCCTACTCTCGACGTACCGGTGTCTCATCCACATCGTATACTAATTTGCATACTTATTCTCCCTTCATTCAATTTAAACGTGAAAATTTCTTATATATGTATATATATATATACGAACGAAAAATATCTTGCATTAAAAAAATTTTAAAAATAAATTTTTAGTCCTTCTTTAAAAAAACACCAATTTGCTGTGAAAATTAGTTGTTAAAACAATCTCAAGAACACAGAGTCCAACGAAGCATAGTAATAAAATATACATAAAGGACAGATCATACTTTACAATAATTTCGGAAACATGGTATTGCATATGAATTTCGACTGCTTGTCTTTGTTGTGATTTGATGGCAACCGAATGTATGTTGGTTGCCGTTTAATGTCTGATAAAATAGTTGCGTTACATATTACATTTAGGGTATTAATAATTTCTTTAAAAAGTTTACAATAAACACAGTTGGATAAGGCGTAGTGCGTTTGACATTCTTAATGTTTAATCTGAAACTTACTGCACGAGGAAATTTATTAGGTATCTATAAGACATTGCAATCTTTCATAAAATGTTGGGTTTGAAAAATTTTAGGACAATTTGTTCCTCAAACATGGTAATCTCAAACATTCATAAAACGTATCTATTTATAAATTTCATCAAATTATGACTATTTAAATAAAATTTCGGAAATTCCTTACTAACATTTTTTTGTTCGAACATTTCAGAGAGAGAGAGAGAGATTTTTCTCTTAGATTTAACTATTCCTATCATGTTTCAGTACGTATTTAAAATAAGATCTGATACTTAAAATTTTAAGTTTTATATACATATTTTGAATCTTTAAAGAAAAACAATTTTATTACATTTAAATATATTAAATTCGTCTCAAAGGTACTAAGCAACTGAGTTTATCTTTAAGAGCATTTTTAACAGTTACCGCAAATAATTCGTGGTTATGTAGGTGGAGGAGAATATGTTATATTCCCTTTATTAATATAAATAATTCCATTATTAATATAAGTATAATTCCTTTATTAATATAATAATCCCTTTATTAATATAAGTTTGCTGGAATCTCTATTTGAAGAATCTTTTCTGGCAGAAGTTGTCAAAATCAATGAAGTGCTCTCTATTAATGACGTCACTAATTCTAATGGAATGATTCCTGTATTTGGTGTATTAATCATTTCTTGTCAGATATTAAATATCATGCGAATGTCAGTAGAATATATTCCAAATACCTCTGGAATATGGATGATTCTTATATTTTTCAAGATATTATGACTAAGTTTATATTAGTATTACAAACGGAAATTAATATTTTTATAAATAATTTGTACACGTAGTATTAGGAAAAAAAGTGTCTATACCTTAAAATTTATTTTTTAAATGAAATATACATTATATGCAATATCAAAAAGATTTTAGCAGTTTGCTAAATTTTTACACTTAAATAATCAAACTTTTAAGGTTCCTCATTTTTATTTACAAATAGATATTCATTTATCTTTATATTTTTGACAATTTACATTTAGTTTGCATTTTATCCAATTTTATGGATACTTTATCAGAGCAGTAAATATTTTAGGCAGTTTTAGCTATTTCGATGTATTTTAATTTAGTTTTGTAGAGATATCTATTTTTATATGCATATATCAGAAATATAGAAATGAAAAATAACTAAATGTATAGCTTAAAATAATCGGTGATATTTACTTGTTAAATATGGTTAAGCTTTTTTGTTAAATGCTTTTTTTTCTGTATAAAAGATTGCCATCTATTTTCATTATTATGATACTATTTAGAGTAAGAACTAGAGAAGAATTATGCTACTATCAGAGATGAATTAGGCTACTATTCAGAGTAAATGAAGAACAGTCCCTTCTGTCAAGCTAAATTTACGCATCTGGCTTATAATCAAATTGAGCTCCACTCCTTGAAATCTTACCTGAATCCCTCAGAGGGACTACCCAGAGTTCATTTTCACAACCGTTTTACTATCCCGATCCTCAAGAAGGATATGATTCCTGCTCATCTGAAACATTTAGCCTTAGAGATCATTAACAAAATCCCCGATAATGCCATAAAAATGTATACAGATGGAAGTTAACTGGATGAACACGCTACATTGAGCATCTACATTGAGAAAGCGGGAGAAAAACTAGCTATTAGCCTTCGCAATCATGCTTCATCCTTGATCTTCAAAAGTGAATTAATTGCAATTGAACAAGGTCTTGAAGCTTTTCTTAATGAAAGTGAATTTGGGAACCTATGGATCCGCTTGGACAGTAGAAGCTCTCTTCAGCACCTCCACAACTGGATTGCAATTAGAGATCAAACTAGCTATTCTATATTTCTCAAGCTCATTTCAGAGTCCCATGTAGTTTATTTTTATTTAATTCCTTCTCATGTTCGTCAATGAGCAGGTGGATAGACAACAATGACGGTCTCATATACGGCAGTGAGCAGGTGGATAGACGGCAATGACTGTCTCATATATGACAATGAGCAGGTGAATAGACGGCAATGACTGTCTCATATGCGGCAATGAGCAGGTGGATAGACGGCAATGACTGTCTCATATACGGCAATGAGCAGGTGGATAGACGGCAATGACTGTCTCATATATGACAATGAGCAGGTGGATAGACTGGCTAAAGAGGGCTGTTACCACGATAATCCTTTCTCTTCAACACTTATCCTTTTAGAAACTCAGTCCATAGTTGATTCTAAAATTTTGAAAGGGTGGAGGGTTCCGCCCTGCCATCACTGGTACGCTGGCAAAGAGCCTATCTCTTCATTCGGCCTCAATTGTGACAAAGCCTCTAGAACCGCAATTTCCGGACTAGCAAGTGGCCACACTGGTGGATTTCACGTATTTCGAAGGCAGGAAAATCTTTGAGGTCTGCTCTAAATGTAAAACTGAGCATACTTCTCCTAATCACATCCTTGATTGTTTGGGACTTTTTAGAGAGGATACATACTCATCACTCCTTCTGGTACTCGATTTCCTTAGGGTCAAATTTGATTTCTTTAGGGATTTCCTTAGGGTGGACCTTATCTGACTTCATCAGACATTCGGAGAATGAGCCATAACAACAACCATTCAGAGTTTCCTTTTAAAATTGAGATACAACTTTTTTTTATATAAAAAAGTGCTTATTTCACAAATACGTACGCAGGAAATTCAATATGATGCATTGGTTTCTTTTTAAAAGTTTTATTATTATATTTTTAATTAATTTTAAAGTTGAATTTCGGTCTTTAGATTTACATTTTATGACGCAGAAACATTAAATTTCCTATTACAAAAAATATATTTTTAAGTAATTTAAATAATTTTTTAAAAAAAGGTTTTTATTTTTCTTATAAGTTGGGAAAAAGTTTATATTACATTAAATTTGTGATATTTTACGATTATTACTTGATAGTAAATGTTTTATCAATTATTTGGTTACATATAAATATGATGTATATGAAAATATGAAATTGTATTCAAATTCTTTTAAAATATTTTGTTCTGTATGCGACAGTGTTTTGTTCTGCTGTATAATATATATTACCTGGAATGTTTCTTAAAATAATCAAAAATTTTCATAATGTTATTAATAATAGTAATAGTATACATATCTTAGATTTAAGTATTTAAATAATTATATAGATAGTTAAGAATGAAAAGTTGCTACAATAGAAATATGATAATTGTGCATTAAACATGATATAAATATTACATAATTTATCAAAACATTTTATGAATTTTGACTCCTTTTTAGACTTTTTTAGTTTTACCGAATAAAATACTTAGCAGAATATTTTTATGAATTTTACCATATTTTGCTTAATTGATCAAAATTGTTCACATAAATACATTATTTTAATATATACTGTCCATATTGTTTTCATTATTAAAGTGTAAATATAAAATAACCCAGATTGCCATAACGCTTCCGAAATATTTAAATTCATTGTGTTCAAACTGATTTTGAAATATTCAAGAAAAGTTTACATGAAATGCAGATAAAGTGTGTATGCTTTTAATTAAATTTTTATATAAAAATATTTCAATACCATAAAGTTTTGTTTGGTGTTAATATTTTTAAATTTTTAAAAATGTATTTATGTAAAAAATTAGCGTTCATTAATCCAAATGAAAAGTAATTTTTGTTTTAAAAAATTAAATTTAATTCTTTTATTTCGCGTGAATTTTTTTCATAGGGGTAAATCGGTTAGTTATGCTGAATTTTTAGGCATGTGAACTATCCAATGTCGTATATTTTATTTCTATGAATAAAATAAATCGTGTTTATAAAAATAATATTTTCATGTGTCATTATTTTAACTCTATAAAAATCTGCGAATCATATTGAAAGTTTGAGATTTAAATTTTGTGTAAGGATTTTAAAAGGACCAATTATGTTTGAACATAAAGTGATTAAAGATATTTCATAATAAATTAAAAAAAGACTGTTAAAACTCATTTTTAAAGACGATTTGTTAAATTCATCGTATAAAAATAAAATAGAATAATAGAAAGACTTCGATATTTCTTATCAACAGAAAACTGGCATTTTATGAATATGATATATTGATAAACGTCTTATTGATAATCAAGACTCTCTTAGTGATTTTTAAAATTTTTATGACAATTATGCTAACATCCATATAACGTAAAGATGAATGTAAGGTAGATATAAAATTATTTTAAAAATGTAAGGTAACGAAAATAGTGTGACAAGAATAAAACTAAAGGGATTGTTATAAAATAATTAAAATAGTTTTATTTATTTTGGCGATAAATAATTAACAAAATAAATGATAAATATTTTGCACAATCCTTGTTGTTCTTTTTTAGATGTATTTAATACAATATATATTTCTCTTAAAATATATGAGAAAATGCGTCAATGATTGAGAAAAGAATGGTTTCCTAAAGCAGCAAATCATGCACAATTAATCATACGTAAGAATTTTTTTTTATAGAATTCCATTTGGACTCTTTCCCTATGCGATGATTATGTATGAGCACTTTTAAACACGCCAAGTGATAAATAGATAACATCACTGCAAGGTAAACCTGGAAATGATTAACATCAGTTTTGAAAGATAAGATGAGCAAAATATTTACGTTGATTTTATATGAACAAAAATAGTTATTTTTGCAGTGAATATATTCATGTTTTAGAAAATGAGCTTTCTCTTTCAACTATAGCACTTGAAATCATCAAATATGCTCTATTTTTAACATGCTCCTGTTGCGAAGTTTCTACTAAAGATATATTACATCTTGCTTGGAAATATTTATTTAATAGGGAATAAAATATTTTTGTAAGGAACTTTAAAATTCAATATTTATTTTTTTAGTTTTTTTTTAAGACATTTTCAGTTGTACGTGCTATATATCGAAAATATATTTTTTCAAAGATATCGTGTTCCTCATACTGAATTTTATTCGTAAAAAAAATAACTTATCATTTTTAATCCTAAATTCTTTGCAAGTATATTTGTATAATTTTTGATATTAAACTCTCCTTTTAAATATATTGTGAATGTTTTATCTTGGTGATATACTCTTGTTTTATTAATATTATTAAGTAATTCTGATTCAACTTTTGATACTTTGCATTTTTTTACATTCACTGTGTGTTGGTGAATAATTAGAAATGTTAGAAATTTTACTTGTCATTGTCGATATGAATTCTTGAATTTATATTGTTATTTTCAATTTTGATTGTGTGGATATGAATTTATAGTATTAGAAGAGTTTTGACATTCTTTGAAGAAATAAAATTATTTAAGAATCTTTAAGATTGTATACAGTAATAATTTGTTATTTTAATTTAATTCATTATTTAAAATATATTTCATATGTAATTAATTAAACGGAATTATTCTTGCATTTTTATATAAAGAAGTATTCTTTGCAGTGCTTAAAAATAATGGAAATCGAACTCTTGTATTATATAAAGTGTTAAAAAAAGAAAATAAAAATAAAACTTTAAATCGACTTTGCCGATTTAAACTATATCTAATATCGCTAAGGATTTGAAAATTCCAGAACAAATTATTTAGTACAATGGGTAATTTTTATGATTTTTTACTAACAGAAACATTAAATAGTTCTTGCCGATTTAAACTAACTATAAAGTAGATGTTTTGCCTTTTCCATTTTATTTTGATTTTTCTTCTATTCTATTTTCAACATGTTTAATTTTGGAAACAATATCGCTAAAGATTTAAAAATTCGAAAACTAATTATTTAGAAAAACTGGTAATTTTCATGATTTTAAAAACTTTTACAAACGGAAAAATTATGATTAAAAATATTTCTTTATTAATGGTAAAAATAATGACTGGAAATTTTCTCACCACCGAAGTCAATTAATCATTCGATGGTGAACTTTGCCTTGTTTGCTGTCACTCAGAGAATGCGATTTGAAGGCTAGCAGAAAATGGGTCGACCAGTCAGAATTACGATGCTGTCTCAAAACAATGTAATATAGAAATCTCAGCACAATGTGACGTCATCTAGCGTCATGAAAATTTTAAACCAATGAGAATTATAACTAAGTGTAATCATGATCTCAAAGGAAACGAAAGAAACAACCAATTTTTAGTTAAATTACATTAATTACTGAAAAGAGAAAGATTTATTATTCATAAGAGTTAAATTTTTTGTTTCAAAAGACTACTTTATGCATGCGATATTGTAAAAGTGCTTAGTTAATAATTTATTCAAAACTTTTGTACAATAATTATTATTAATAATTTATACAAAAGTTTGTACAATAATTATTATTAATAATTTATACAAATAATAAACAAATGTTTTCAGCATTGAATAATCCATATATATTGCTACAAAGACATGTACTCAAGCAGCACATATATTCCCATAAATGAAAGCTAAAAAAAAAAAAAATCATACGAAATAAGAAAAATTTAAAAGCTATTCTAATCGTACAATTAAATCAGTGCATATAAGTGATAACCTTAAGCATCATTAAATAATTTTAATTATAAGAACCCTTAATATGATTCATTTATTGAATAAAATGAACCATATATTCTGCAGACTTTCGATTTAGATGAGAGAGAATTATAGAAATTTTCCTTATCGATACTGAAATTTTAGAAATCATATATTATTATTCAGTAAGTTTTGGAAATTTTCCATTTCTTTTGTAAATTTTTACAATTATGTATAGATTAGGTGCGGATATTACGTTCGATTAGATGCGCGTCTGTACATCGAAACTCATGAAGTGTGACATCGACAAACAATCCATATCTATAAACAAATGACTTCCGATTCCCTTCACACGTACTTTTCCAGTCAATAAGTACTTATTATATACTGAAGAATGACTCCTCAATTAGCTCTATCTCTCAATAATTATGCGTAGATTCATCGTGAAAAATAACCGCAAAGTATACTTGATGGATGAAGCTGACTTCGCACCGGAACGCCTTTCTGCCCAGCTTAACGCAGCCGGTGCTGATGAGCTACAATTACGAGCTTGAGCAAATTTATATTGATAGGATAATTCAAGGGTTATTCATCAAAGAGTGCAAGGCATCTCACATTACTTTCAGGAAGTACAATCTTGTTTGAAAGGACGCATTAAATTTATTAACTTTACGCTCTTTGATTTATGATCAAAAGCAAAGGAGTTTTCACTTTCATGTCGTCTATTGGCTTACCTGTTGATGATTTCCGACGTAATTCCATTTGCTTTAGCAGATATTATTGTGCATTTGTGCTTTATTTATATTTTTTTCGGAGACAATATTTGGAAGTTGTCAATTTTACTTTGAATTCATATATTTGCGCTGACTAAATTTCAGGATTTAATGTCATGTTCTTTTCGCAAACCAATGTAACGTAAATTTACTGGAGAATAGATAATGTTTTTTTTGTTAGTTACTTATATGTATGCACAAATAAAAAGAAGATAATTTGAATTTTTTTTTTAAAAAAAATTGAATACTATTTGATATTTTTTAATTATTAAAATAAATGAAATCATAGATTGAATTATATCTCTTTCATAATTTTTTTAAATTTAAATTGATAAAATTAATACATGATAATGATAAGATTAATTTCCATTGATTAAGTGATGCTTACATTAGTAAATGTTATTTTTTTAAAAAATGAATGTGTTTCAAATATACATTTAATTTTGTCACTTGAAGATGAATATTATGAATTAGTTGAATGTGTTATTGTAAGTTAACGCGCCTCATAATCAATATTTACTAACTATGATTCCTATGCCAAGTTTTCGGAAGAAGAAATGATATTGAATTTATTTTGTTTAAATGCTAAGTGAATGGTGCCATTACCATATGAAATGGTGCCATAATTTCTACATTCGTTGCTAGCGATTTTTAATTAATGTATTTGTAGCGAGTATAAAAATTTTGGAAACTAGTCCTCTTATATAAATTAAAAAGTGAAATTAACATATATTGTCAAAAATTTGACCCATTTTGTAATATCCAACTAAATATGTACTTTAAAACACTTGTTGGAATTAAGTATCACGGAGAGAAATTCTATAACCTTTAAACTACATCACAGAACATTATTTTAATCCGATTTCGACTCGTCATGTAATCGCTCTTCTTTCTCATTAATTCCCCGAAATACTTGACCAATCAAACGCAAATATTTCCCTCTTCTAATAATATCTCAAACGTCTCGAGAGATCATTTCTAAATATGTCTTCTTATTGCTGGCTCCATGCGACCGTGGGTGGAAAGGCAATATGAAAAAGTAAGAAGAGGCACCCATGAAAGATACGAGCTGGTACCCCAAAGCAAAGTGATGGGGACTCAAAAAACAAACAAGAACTTGGCGAATGTAGTTGATGAGAACTGGGTATTAAGGTCGTAGATAGGAATGATGTACAGCATCGATTTATATGAAGGCAGAGTTAATGGCAACGGATGCAGACTCGCTCTCTCATTTTATGAGGCTTCGCTCCTCATTTCTCCTTGAGTCTTCTCCGAACGTCTTCATTAAAGAAGAGTCTCAGGAAGGAATTGGTTTCCTATAAAGAGAAGATGGATGTTGACAAATGAGTGGATTTGCCGAAAGAATCAGAATCCCAATTAAAGTTGACATCTTTTCGATTTCTTCCGCACCGAATTCGATCTGGGAATAAAGAAAGCGGTGATAATCGGTTCGTAGTTCCTTTGGTGGATGGACAGATTGACTTTTTGTTTGCAAAGGGATATTAACGTGTTTGGTCTGGAGATTGCCTTCCGTGATTGAAAATAACTACTTTTTTTCAGGTCTAAAAGATCACATCAAACATCATCATAAAGCCATTAAGTCTTTGCCGGTGCAAATTTAATTTAAATACTTTCTTTTAGTGGAAATTGCAAAAAAAAATTTCTCAGCTTCTTATTTTTATATAGAACTGGAGCAGAAAGTATTTATGTTTGCTTATGGTTTGGGTAATGATGCCACTATAATAAAATTTTAAACTATACTTAACTTTTCTTAAATTAAGCTTAATAATTACTTATTAAATATTATTACCAATTAAATAAAATTCTACCTAAATTAAACTCTCAAGTTTAATTTAAATAGCTTATCATTCCTGAATTTCCTTATTCCCAACAATTAATAACATCGAAATGATTAATCTATTATTGTATCTGACCGATTACATTATTTATTTACAATACAAATTTCGGCTATAATTCAGATTCCATTATTATTGGTATTATAATTGCTAATTCTGAAGATCCATTTTTATAAAAGGAAAAGTGACATTTGTTTCAAATGGTATGTTCTTGTAAGAGTGAGTATTAGAAAAATTAACAGTTTTATGTCTGAGAAAGTTAAAAATATGTATTTAATCAAATGAAATTATTTAACAGCCAAAATCCTGTGAAGATGAGTTTTATAGTAGAAATAAAATAATTCCAAATACTTTATGAGCACAAAATTTGTAGCTAGTCAGATGTATCCCCTCATTTGTGATCTTTACGATTTTTTTTCGTCGCTTAGCAATTCTGATGCTGTTGCCACTTGAGAAAACTGTATACATGACAAGAAAATAAACCAAAAAAATAAACCTAACAACAAAAAAATCTAAAAAAGGAACAAAAATTCAAATTTGCAATATCACAGTGAAAACCAGACTCACTATAATCAAAACAAAGGACAGCAGATTTGATGAGAAATATTTTGGGAAAATAAATCATACTTATAATCAAAAGTTTTAAAGGAAAAGATTTGGAAGTTTTAAATGCATTGAATATTTTTTTCAGGGAACAGAAATGAAGTTATAAAATTCAGTCAAGTCACGTCTGCTGTGTTTAATTCTTTCGATTGGAACAATTTCGGAAAGCAAAGACTAAGTTAAAAATGTTACCGACTTTTTGAAGTTCTAATTGGAGCACTTTTGAGACGCTTTAACCTTTGATACTTAGCTGACAATATTTCACCTTTTAAAATTTATTATTAATTTATTATAAAAGACATAACATTATAGGTTAATTTCACATAATTCAATTTAATAATGCTGGTTGCTTTATATATGAACGTTTTAAAATATATATATATATATATATATATATATATATATATATATATATGTGTGTGTGTGCATATATATTTCTATATAATGCGATGTAGAAGATGTTATAACAAATAATAATATCAGAATAATAAATATTTATTAAATAATATAGTGTTTAATAACGATAATCTTGTAATAAAAAGTTTTCTGTATCTATTTTCTTATTGTGCTATATTCAGTAACTTAGACGTTTTCAGATAATAATTAAATTGCGGTGAGTCATCATTAGAAACTAAATGTATGTGTTCTTTGAATCAATAAAGAATTATCCTACACCTTCACAGGAATTATCACATAACGTATTTGTAATGTTTAATGAATAATTATTTTGCATTAAATTATAGTTACGGTAACACTGTCTTGTAGGAAAATATACAATTTAAGATTTTCACTTGTTATTTCTGTAATTTCATGCATAAATTTGTAATAAAATTTTATTTGATTAAAAACATTTTTATGGACTAGAAAATTTTGAATAAAGCTATATAATTCGTTATATTATCCCGTTTATCATAACTAAATGAAGCATTTTAAACATATCCTTATTAACATAATGCTTTTAAATATTGAAACATTTATGTAATTATGAGCATAAAATTCCATTTATTAAATGCATCATTCTTGATGTAAGATTTTTGTTTCGACATTAATATTTTTTTAATATTATGGGATATAAACACTATTGTTTAGAAATTTTCTATTACATGATATAAATAAGCCAGTTGTTTCATGGTCTAGTAAAGATCATTTTCATATTAACAGTTTTTAAAATATCTGTCGGAATGAACTGTGCATAAATATGAGGGTGCAACATAATGAAACGCATTTAATTGTTGCTTTTGTGCAACAGTTTTTGGGAAATATATATTACTTTGCTCTTGATTTTCATGGTATGTACATAATGGAATGTCATCTAGTTTAATATAATTTAATATAGTTGGTTTGTTGAAATTTAAAATAAATACAAATCTAATCAAAACCAAAATATTCTAATCATAGTAAAATATCAAAGAATTTCAGAAAATACTTGAAGAAAATTATAAACAAAAACAATGATAAGTTGTTTCAATTGACTTACTTACAGTTTCTTATATGTAGATTTTAGCAACTCATATATTTAAAAAAAATATTTTACTTCATGCTAAATAATTTATGCATTAACATAAGTAATGCTTTAACAATACAGCCTGTAAAGCTCCATTGTTAACGTATTACTTTTTATTATAGATATTAGGTATGAAACACGCTAATAAAATAATTGAGGCATTAACTATGTATCAGTTAATTTATCTATTATTGCTGTTATTTATCTGTTATACCTGTTATTGTAGTTAAGATTAATATATTTTGCTTCAGGCTTCTTTTTGAATTTTTGAAAAATTTATTTTCATTAAAAAAATTATTCCTATTTAAAATTTCATTTGATGACATAGGTTGATATGTCAGAAGTTTGAATTTATTTTTAACTAATAACATCTATGTATTTTTATAAATAACTTAAATTACATATTTATTGAAGTGTGAGTGCTAAAAATCTTTTAAGATCTGCTTCATCTTTTAAATTATTAATGATTTCAATAATGGGTCTTTTTTAAAAATAGTCTTTCTAATAAATGTCTTGAACTCTTAATAACTTAACATAGAATACAAAAAAAATGTTATACAAGTTTATCTACCATATTTTAAAGGAAACAAATTTTTTGTTGGTTTGAAGATTTCGTTCATTTAAACTTTTATAAATAGTATAAGCATTTTAGGCCTCTTTTCCATTCATTAAAATTACAACATTTTTAACTAAATATAAATAAAATAAATCAAATTATTTTATGTTTAATATAAAATATATTTTTTATATTATATTTATTTTGAAACTTTATTTTAAATATATTTATTTATATGAAGCAATTTTTGCATTTTTGCATATCTTAATTTATTAGTCAGTATCGCTGAAAAATATTTAGATGTATAATTAAAGAATGTAACTCAAATAACTAACATTAAAAAAATTAAAAATATATCTTGCTATCAATTTTATATTTAAATATTTCAAAAATACAAATTGACTTTATTTAATTTCGAAAAAATATTTTCATTCAAATTTATTTTACTGTTTCCAAAGAACGTTTCGCACATAGTAATTATAAATTAAGTGCAAGAAAACAGTGTCGATATTTAAATTAATACAAAATATTTGTACTATTTATCAACACTTTGTTATATTATATATACTAAGAAAGAGTATCTTTGTTATTTCTTATTAAAACTTTAAACATTTTGAAAAATTTAAATTAGGAAGAAAATTTCATCTTGAAATATATATTAACATTCCAAATATTTGTATTTCTAATACTTTATTTTAAATTTAATATTGAAAAAATTTATTCTATTTTTAGACTAACATTGCAAAGGACAACACGTTTAGAATTTAGGCTGAAAACACATTTTCTTCACGAATAAAGTGATAAAAAATGGGGAAAATTCCTCAGTTTTCAAATGGATTCTTTCATTTCTAGACTATTCTGCGGAAAGGGAAAGTGCCTTTTAGCAATCTTTTTGGATAAAATAAATGTAGTTGAGATATTTTTCGAAATCACATTTTCGAATTCTAATACGGAGCTTTTTTGATTTTATAAAATGCTCATGTTGAACTTGAATTAAAGAAAATTATTAATATAAATTGAAATATACTGATTTCTATTCTACGAATTAAAATACGTTTTTAACTATAATATATCTAAAAACTATTCAAACTCGTAAATAGAAAATGACTCGAGGAAACTTAAGCAATTTGTTTTTTTAAAGTGTGTTAATTAGATACTTCAAATTTAAATATTTTAGAAGAATACACTATCTATTGTTCTAATGAAAATATCTTCATTTGTAAAAATCTTTTGACTTAAATTAATGTACCTATAACTGGTAAAAACTGGTTTCACTGATGTGGTATTTATGATTTTAATTTTCAATATTATTTTTGAAACTGATTTTTTACTGCAAATCTATAATTTAACAATTCTTAAATAATTTTTATATATATTTTGACATTTCTCCATTAAATAAGATTAATATTTATTTTTTTGTTCTGTATTATCGTTTAAAGTAATGTTATTCCTCCCTCATATTAGTATTAATCTGTTATTAATATATTTTTTAAATATAATATTTCTAAAATCTTATAATAGTGTTGTTAATAAATGTGCAACATTATATTGCAAATTTTAAAATGTATAAAGTAATATTTAAAAATAACCCACCAAAAATTATGTAATACATAAAAAGTGTGATATACATATAAAATGTAATTAATAACTAGTACATTAAATTAAGTATATTGAAGTAAGTGTAATATGTATCATATTAGTAAGTGTAATATGTAATATTTATTTATCAGTAAATAAAATTAAGCTTAAATATCAAAGTATATAATAATAGCACATTGTAATATTTGTTATATAGAAGTGCTACAAAGATTTTATCATTTATATTATTAATCAATAAGTCAAAACTAATTCAAATATTTAAATCTCATGAACAAAATTTCATGAAGCTTTTGAGGGAACACTAAATTATTCGTTTTGAAGAGCCACAACTTAACACCTGTTAAAAATTCATTAGCTCTACTTTATTTTACCGAATATCTTTAAAATTCATTGCGCAACATTGTGTCTAACAAATTCTGGATAACTCTTCCATTTCGTGTTTTTAATCGCGCACAAAAGACGAGTGATTCAGAAGCTTTTATCACACCTAAGTGGTGCGGATGTGTTCCTAATGCTCCGTGTGCCATGAAAGTGATTAGAACCATTTAGGGTATTTATCATTGAAGTTCCAAAACACCTCAGGTTTAATGGCACGTGGCAGCGAAATTGCCCGAAATACCCCAAGGCTTTTACCTCAAGATACTTCATAAGCACTCCGATAGGAAATGTCTTCAGTTGCGTGAGATACGCCCACGCTCTTAAAGTTGTGGGAAGCTGTAACGAAAGACAGATAAGTTTTTACTCTATTTTGGATTCAGGAAAAGAAAATTACAAATGATCTCAGAGGAAAAATTGTGTTAACCCCTTTTAAGAATGCTCTGTTGTGGTATCTTTTACCCTTTTTTTTGGCAACATTTATTGTTGACGTTAGAGAAAGAAAGTTTCTGTTTTTTTTCTTATACATTACCTTTCCTATACTATTCATCTTAATAGCCCATATACAAAAATGATAGTGTGCTGGCTATTTCATCTTAGAAGGATTATAAACTATAAATGAATGTGTTTTCTAATTTTTATGAATAAATTAAAAAAATGAGAAACATTAAAAATTGTAGATATTATTATTAATTACACACACACACACGTTCACAAAATCAGAAATACACAGGAATGTTAAAGATAGAAGTATATTAATATTTTTAATTTTAAAATTGTTATTGAGAAAATAATATTTAAATGTAAGATATAAGTTACAGAATTTCTGCCCATTCTGGTGTAAAAAAGGTAATCTATTAGGTAAATGTTTATTTGTACGGTTTCTTCATAAGCATTTTCTCAATTTATGTTTTCAGACTGCTGTTATTTTTTTTAGCTATTTCGAAGAAATCATTAAGCAATTTATTACTATGTGTTTTCTAAAATTTTACATAAGTATTGGCGGTGAACCAATTTAAGCTGTGAAGCAAATGAAAATGGTCAAGTAATTTTGTAACAGGCCTAAAGATGTCACTGTTGTTCTTGATTGACTTAGAACTTTCAAATAAATTTATACTTATTCAGTATTTTATATGTTAATTAGTATTATAATTTTAAAATGAAGAGAAATAAATAGTTCACGCATAAAACTTTTTGTATAGTAAAAATATTTGAGCACCAAATTTTTACGGTACTGTTGCAATTAGTACTACCACAGTTGTATATATTCAAGAAACCTTACAGTTTACAATTGGTATGCAACAATTTGTGAGATTTTTGAATGGCTCTGTGCATAAAAACTTTTAATTGATAAGTCTTCTTAAATATAGAACATAGTAATGATCGAGCAATATAAAATACGATATTTTTCACGTTGCATAAATGCGAATATCTCTTACTCATCTGAATTTTTTATTGTATCATTATCAATCTGTAGTTATAAAATTTATTTTTAAATTCATGCCGTTCATACCAGAAATAAATGATTGATCATTTTACTGTTCAGATACCGAAAAAGTTATTTTATTAATACTTTGATAAAAATGTGTATGAGTTTGTCATTCAGAAATAAGGTTCTGTTACTTTGAATTGGAAGTTTTCTTACTTTCTACATGTACACCCATAAAATGTGTGTTTGAAGGTACTTCCGTCCTTGTGGCTCTTCAAAACGCTCAACTATCTTCACAAAGTGTTTCTCAGAATGAAAATTGGCAGTGCTATTGAAATAATCGCCTTGTGACGTCCAATATCTGCTCCATGAATAAAAAACCAATGTATCGAAGTCAGATGGGCTATTTTTCTAATTTAATAAATGCTAATTAAAATACAGTGTGGTTGAAATTCATATTTTAACTATATGGTTTATGTGATAATGCTTATAATTAATATTTCGTTATGTCTTCTGATGCTACTCGTCCCTTTTCTATGCACGTTGAGCATTGTTTTCTTTCATTAATCACTGATATAGACTTCACTTTTTTCTTAACATAGTGCAGAAGTTTTGAAAACAATCTGTAAAATGATTCTCAATTGAATTACAATGAAAATACTGCTTGTATTTCTATTCCTATCCTAAAAAGCTACTGAAATTAAAAATTACATTGAGGATTTGTGATGATAATATAATCATTTCAGCAGTAGATGAATTTTCCCCTATATCCACGCTGACAAATTTAACATAGAACTATAATACTTACTCGTTGAGTATGAAGTATAACCGTTTCACCAGAAACGTTGTCTTCTACGTTTGACTATTGCTCACCTCAAAGGCCGTCTACAGCATTTCATGATCCAAGGCCTGTGATTGGCTACTTTGAGCTTAATCACAAAAAAATCTCTTGACATGAATTGGTTACACCAATACTTTACCGTACGTTCCTCCACATCACTATCCACAAACACTAGACATACTTCGGCAACTTGATGCAGCAACTAATAAGCCCACTTTGAAATTGTGAAGCAAACAAAATCGAAGGAGCTCTTTTGACACCTCCATTTCTTTTCACTATTGTATAAGTTATGATACCGACCGCCCTGTCTAGTGGTCAGAGTGCCTGACTGCGGATAGGGAGGTCCTGGGTTTAAAACAGCATGATGTACTTTCTCTCTCTATCTATCCTGTCTTTGTCGTTTCTGTGTATGAATGAGGTGCGAATGGTTGCCTACCCTATAAACGGGTCCCTATGGCATGTGTGTGTGAAGCAGTAGGAATCCACACCAAACATGGTTCAGTATGAAAAAGTGAAGCAGTGCACACCATATTGTCAGCCTAGCTGACATAAGAAAAAAAAAGTTATGATTGAGGAATTTGCGTGATGGATCTGTTTTTATAACGACTGATAGTTCTACTCTCGACTGATAGGTGTCTCTGCCACATCATACATTAATTTACATGCTTATTCTAACTTTTTCAATGACAATGCGAAAACGGGAAAAAATTTCTTGTTTTAATTTGTATATGAGTCCGTAAAATGATATAACTAATAAATAAGGTTATTAATAAAGTACGTGTGCATGTGTATTACTATATAAAATCGAATGTAGGAGTGATCTAAACTTGTAGATAAGTTTAAAACTCATATCGATAACTATAATATAGTTTAAATTTTTGTATAAAAATTATTGAGAATATATGATAACAATTGTTACACACATTTTTCACAATAACCGAAACTTAGATTTGTGTTAGATATTTCAATAATTGCAAATTTTATTTCAATTATTTCTAAACTTTCTATTTCTTTTTAGAGTATTTCTATGTGGATGATCTCCTAAGTGTTACAATTAAATGTTTCTATTTTATTCAAATTATTGTCACCGTCACAGCATACAAAAAATTATTGATTGCTTGAAAAAAATTATGTAATTTATAAATTTATTTTTAATCCTCAGATATTTTTTTTCAAAATTGTAGGATGATACAGGAAATTATAATTCCATGACTATACTAGAGATTTTTATTTTTTAATAGATCAATGATGTAATCACACATTTGTCTGTAATTCAAGTGAAATATAAATGGTCAAAAGAGAAGATTTATTGCAGAGAAAAAGAATGTTTTATTTTGTACATCAAACTTATATACTGTTAAGCTTATGATAACTATAATTATCAAAGCATTTTGATATTCAAGTCACAATTTTATTTTCGGTTCCCAATTTGTTAGTATTTCTTCGCATAAGCTTTAGTAGGAGTTCCTTTCTTGCATTTTTTGCCAATTGCTTTAACAACTCTTTACTTGAAAATTGAAATAGATTTCTTTTTCTTATTCTTATCTAAAACAATCCAAAATTACACATTATCACGTCCTTTTTTAGCTTTCTCATCTTTCACAGTATCCAAATTATATTGCTTATGCTACTATGAAAGAGAAATCATTTGCCTCAATATTTAAGTGGCAGTTTATATAAATATTACTTAAAATGACTCTTAAAACCTTTTTTTTGGATGGTTCAAGGTGTATGATTTGAGTTTTCATACTTGGTTTGAATGAAGACATTATATTAACAGAAAAAAAGTGATATTTATAATATTTTTTCAATTTATTTATTTTAATTTAATTTATTCCTAATTTTTCCATTATCTAACAATATAGCAACATAATGTTTCTATCGTTACATTTTATTAAATTATTTTAAATTTCCATAGTTTAATTTTTAACTTATTATGAAAAAATTTTTCAGCTGTCGTTAATCTAGTTAACTATATTTCTATTTAAATACACAAATATAAGTAATAATATTGCTTTTTTATGCATGCTTTATACACAAGAAAAAACACTTTATAATAAAATATTGTTTCCTATTTATCATCTGATTAGCAGTTATGAAAACCAGTAACGAAACTTTCTATAAAATGAAACTTTAAATTTACTTTTTATTTATTTCTATAATGATGTTTTAATACTAAAATATTTACAAATTTTGTAGTAAAATAAAGTCAAATTTTGTAATAAAATCTTATTATTTGAGTTTTTTTTTTGCAGAAAAACTTTCCCTTTTGAATTCAAACTTTATTTTGATTGGAGTGAAAATTTATAAATCGAAAATCATTTGATTTACTCAAGATAAAATGATAGTTATTAACCATTCCCAGAAGAATATTAAAATAATTTCAAAGGGTATTTAAGAATCTTAGCGGTATTTTTCTTACTACAAATGTAAATATTTTAGAAACTTAAAAATAGATGTCAATTTTCGTTTTTTACTATTTAATAATTAGAAAACGCAGTCTCCTTTTATATTTCTCATATATGAAAAAGTTAAGAAATTTATGAAATAATTATCATTTATCTTATTTTATGAAGAAATAAACTATTTTATTTGATAATTACAGTGATTTAGAAAATTTCTTTTTTAAATTCTAATAATTCATTTTTTTGGATATTTTGTTATAGTATCAGAAATTGTAGTGCATTTTGCAAAAACTTCCGCGTATTAATTATAAAATTGTCTAAGTTGTACTGTACATCAATAATTGGTTAACGGATCTAACTACTTCATAATACATATGATTAGTTTGTAGCTTAGTATTTCATTTATGTTATAACATTTAACATTCTTGAACGTCTTCTTAAGCAATATTATTGAAAATTATTTCATAATATTCTCTGTTGATTTATCTTCACCTTCTTCTACTTAATTAATCAAGTCCAAAGTTTAGTAATTTATTATTGCTCTACCATGAGTGTTTACCTATTTCTATTAATTCAATATTTCTAAACATATCTGAATATTTTTCAATTTTAAATGATGATCAAATAATAATTTTGATTTAATGAGAAGGAACAAATAGTCTTTTCTCTAAGCTGCAAAACTTCTTTAGCCAACATTATTGCCCTATCATCCTTAACGTAACTTGTTCTAATGTCTTTAAGTAGATAAAGAATGCTATATCTGTATCGGTTGGTTTTCCGTGTTTCCTAGCCTAGCAATTATACTAAATGAGAGCCTCATTCTAGGCTATCAGAAAGCCCTAAAGCTATATGACGTTTGCCGTAGAGTTGGATTGGTTCTTTTAAGAGTTAGAGAAAGGAAAGACAAAGGCATATTCTGTGGTAAAAATGAAATAGTTTACATGAACTTCTAATTTCGATTTATTCCTCGTTAGAAAAGCTTATTTCTATGCCTACTATATATATATATATATATATATATATATATATATATATATATATATATATATATATATAATATATTTATTTATTTATTTATATAAACTATATTATATAAATTACGAAACTTCTTTACTTGTTTTATCATGCGAAAAATGTTTTGTCTTTCCATGATTTAGTAATAATAACGAGCTGGGTTTAGAGAAAATACGCTAGTTCGATTCCAGCTTATGAGAGATAAATTTTCACTAATATATTTTGAATTTATAAGTATTTTAGTTTCTTAAGTTTTAATTATTTTTCGACTCATGAATGTGGCTCATTGTCTGTACGATATCCTTCTGAAAATATGAATGTGGCTCATTGTCTGTACGATATCCTTCTGAAAATATGAATGTGGCCCAAAATATACAGTGGTCATACAAAGACATTAAGTTGAGTATGCTTGAGAAAACTTATTTGACTTTTTGATGTCAAATAAGTTTTCTCAAGCATACTAATTTAATTTATAATACTTTTATTTTGAGACAGTACCCCTTTTTAATACTATTTGAATTATTTATCCTACTTAGAGTGTTTTATAAAGCATACCTAATAGTGCAATGAATAGCAGAGTTACACTGCATAAATTGCAGGTACTTTTTCAATCATAAGCAATTAAAATTTAGTCTGATTTAATTACAACGTGTTTTAGTGCTATAAAGCATGTCTTAAAAAAGCAAAAGTTTATTGTGATTTAATAATGCGAATTAGCAAAAAGCAATTAAAGTTTATTCTGATTTAATTACAATGTGTTTTAATACTATAAAGCGTGTCTTAAAAAAGCAAAAGTCTTTTCTTCTTTCGTAGTTAGGTAATTAAGGTAGCTTAGGTAAATTTTTAGATAGCGATTTCTATTTAATTTATTTTAGATGAATAGGAGACTTGAAATAAACTTGACCTGGCATGCCTTATTCCCTTTTTCTCCATATTCTATTTCAGTATTCAAAATGAGTTAATGCAAGTATTTTGCACTCTTTTTTGTATTTTATTTAAGTGCTAATATGTATTCCAAAATAAAGAACCGAAAATTTTTCTTTGTTAAAATTTGTTGGATAATTGCGTTACTTCCAATAGTATAATTCTACCAACTAAAATTATTGAACTGAAGCTCATTTATCTATGTCTTAAACTACAATCAAGTAACAAAATATTTATTTGATCGGGCCTTATACACGTGTAAAACTTTTGTACTGAAATTCTAACTCACAGAAGCATTCAAGACAAATATTTTCCATTAGGAAAACAAAATAATGATGCATTTTCCTGTCAGATTATAATATTTATTTTAAGTATTAATAATTTATTTATTACAAATACCTTGAAAAGTAATTATGATGCCATTAGTTCTCTGTTCCTTCAATATCTCTAAGCAATATATGTTAAAATATACAAGTACAGGACACGAGTCAAGATTGTTTGCGTCAAAAGTTTGATCTTGTTTACACAAAAGACACAAAGAAAAACTTCAAAGATTTTGCAAGTAAAAAAATACCGGCAAACAGTCATAGACTGTAGAAAGGTGAAAATGTGCCACACTTGCACTTCTAGGAAAATCAGGAACAGCCCCTGATCTCTTAATCAAGAAAGCCAAAGCGTACTGGCAGAATCACGGAATACCTTCTGCTTTATTTTATCAGCATGTGTTCTCTTAATCATTAATTTTACTGAATGGAAAGAAAGCTACTTAAGGGTCTCTGAAAAGCTTTTGCACCTTTCTTCATCAAAAAGTCTGCAGCCTCACTTCCAGGAATCTCATAATGAACTTTAATTCACTGAAAAGAAGCAGATCCACAGTAAAAAACAAAAATGAAAAGAAACCTTGCGAGATCTCTGCATTGCAAAATGAGGATATTATCTACAATTGAGTGGAGAACTGATGTAGAAACAGACAAGATTACTGCTCGATGGAAAGAAGACTGTCGGACATGCAGCTGCTTTAATGAAATGTAAATAATCCCAATTTCGTCTTCGTAACATGTAGACTAACCCTGATGAGAGCAGAACAAGAAAAAAAGATCAAAATACACTCCAGCTCCCGTATCCTTTTCATCATCTTTATTGTAATGTAAAAACATGTATTGTTACATTAATTTCTTTATCACTGAACACTGCACTTTTCCATAATATTTACATAGAATTGGAAAATAATTAACCGATTCTTGCATATGTATTTTACCTGGAATACCCGTATACTATTTATTTCATTTCCCTCATATATATTAGTTTGAAAATCCAGATAATAATGAATTCTCTTTAGAAGAATCCCACAGAAGGAAAAATAGCAGATTTGACACCCTACCTACACAGTAAAATGAAAGAACTCTGTCGAGACATTACTTAAAAGATGAAGAAGACTAAAAATAAATAAATTTATATATAATAGATAAGCAACAAGACAATAAAAGACTGTAAATATTTTTATTATTTTATAAAATTTTACCATTTATATTATTCTTGTTTAAAATGCTACATACTCTTACTGTGAAATATTCATTTTTTAAATCATGAATTTATTATTATTATATAAATTTTAAAATTAAAAATACTGTATGAGCTTGCAAAATTACCACTGTAAGCGAACTGTAACGTTATTCTCATTCTACGCTAGAAGTCAAGAAAAATCTATTTAGCAATCTCTGTATATATCTCATAAAAATTAATAAATGGTGATTGTGATGGGGGAGCAATGTTTGTTAATAAATTGATACACCAGTAATTAGTTAAGGAAGTAGTCTCTCCAGAGCGTATTGTTTGGTAAGCGTTACATATTTTCAAAGAGAACGGCTGCATCGCTTTTAATAATACTTTTAATTGGTAGGTTGTGAATCAGACACTGCACTTTCATAATAAGGGTGATCTTTATAGTTTTTTATTATAATACGAAGCTTTTGATTTTGGATAGTTTCATGTTTCTCAAGGGTATCAGGAGCAACAGATGCTTCATTACAATAGCTAAAAATGGTTTAAATTAAGATCTTGAAAGTTCTATCCAGAGTATCTTGAGTGCATCCCACGCGCATCTGGATAGCCTCTTAAGAACAAGAAGTGGTTTAGCAATATTTTCTCAAAAGTAGTCAACGTGTCTACTCCAACTGAACTTAGAATAGAAAACATCTCAAATATCATTTAGTTTCGATTTTTTGAAGAGCTACACATTGAACTACGAGATTATGTTAAAAAAAACATTGTTTTAAGTGAAAAACTGACACAAGTGGTTTTAGATAGTTTGATAAACATGGCCTGATAAGAACATCAGATGGTTTAGTTTCTCAAGGGATTTATTATTTAGAGTGTCATGGTTGTTTCTTCCCTTACAAGCCTGTATTGCCAAGTCATCAGGCAACAGAGCATTTCTGATCCAAACTCACTCTCCAAGATGTAGGTCAGATCATTAATATAGACATTAAACAATACAAGACAGCTCCTTGAAGGAGTCCTGACAGCATTTGTTTGTAATTAGAGTAAGTTTTACCATATTTCACTGCACCAAATCTCTGGCCCTTTGAAATCCCTTAGCCAACGTAGCATATTTTCATCGAAATATGCTAAGACATTAGCTTAGGAACCAGCGTAGCTTACCAAACCTTGTCATATGCAGACAAAAAATCAACAAATGAAGCTAAGACAGATCTAAGACTGTCAAGTTCATCCATGATATTTTGACTCTAATATGAGCCACCTGTTGGACAGAAGAGTGAAAGCGTCGAAAGTTGGTTTATGAGTTACATAAAAGACCATGGGTCATATTAAACATAATAAGGATCAACAATAATTGATTATAAATTTGAAGCTATATTTATCTTTGATTACTATATTTTTTATATTTAAACAAATAAATTAAAGTCATATTCATAAATTATATTTTTATTTGTTATTTCCTGTAGTTGTCTAAATTTTATTATTCCTAAAAATATATAAGTTAATGTGTTAGTTTTAAATGCAATATTAAGTACACAGTTAGACATACGAATATCTATTGAAAAATTGTTCGAAGAATTAATATTAGGCAAAAAATAATTTAATAATTTTTAGGATTTTGATTTGATACACTTGAGAATATGTTAGGAGCTATTACATTAGATTCTACAACAAACCAGTAATAAAATATGAGCAGAATGTTAAAAGTGTGGCGCTATCTTGTGAAAAAATATAATTTGAATATTTTTAACAGCTTAAATATTTCGGAGAAAAATAATTTTTATAATGAATGTGATATAAATTTGTTAGTAAATTATAGTAATTTAAGAATCTTTCTTTAGATCTTTTTTACCAAAGATATTTCATAATCTTCATCTGTTATTCGACTCTGACTGATCATACAAAAAACGAAACTAGCGACTACACTTCTATACAAAACATGTAGTTTTTTGTTTGTTTCGATCTGCATAAATATTTCCGAAAATCAGCTTTAAAGTATGTAAAGAGCATTTGATATCTACCATGTATTGCTTCTAGAGAAGACATTTCTTTGAGAGCGGTCTTCATTTAAGAAACATGGAAAACTCCTAAGATATCTTAAACATATGGATGAAGTAGATAAAAATAAATAACCATTATCAACTGAACAATATAATCTTGGATCAAAGTTTGACACATCTCAAATTTAACACTTAAATTTAAGTTTTCAACAAACCATCAAATATATGAAACAACTCTAATTGTGTTAAAAGTTATGACTTATATTTTGGGCTATTGTCATAAATATTGGTCAAGAGTAGGGGTTCTTCGTGTAAACAAATAAATAATCATTAAAACTCTTTCAATAATAAAACACCTTTAATTTTATGGAATACAATAGTAAAATCTGAATTTCATAAAGTGGATAGTGATTAATTTAAATGATGTTTTGAAATTTAAGACTTATGGTAATAGACTTGGTTTCATACAAGCATGATTTCATACACATCTGAAGAAAGATAATATTATATTACATTATGAAAACTAATAATGTTTTGATAGAACAATTATGCATGTTTCACCAGTTAAAATGCAAGGAGCAAAAATAATTCACTATTTTAAAGATAATTATAATTTTGAAAATTTACTTGAACATTCAACGTATACTTATTTGTAATAATTATATAAATATATTCAAATAATTTCAAATAAATTCTAAGTTTCTTCCAGATTTTGAAAGAAAATTTGTATTGATTTATTGTGTGTGTCATTTTTTATGTTAATTTTGCTCTGAAAGAAAGCTGTAAAAGAAAAAAAAATAATTTTCAAATAGGATTAAAAGCTTTATCTGCTTAACTTTTTATGGAATTAAATTAAATAATTTATTTTCATGACACACGAAGGGAGGGAAAAGTTTTTTTCAAGTTCTGTTAACAAAAGAGATTAATTGTTTTATGGAATGAGTCTTAAAAAAAACTTATTAACACACACGCTTATATACATACATATATATATATATATATATATATATATATATATATATATATATATATATATATATATATATATATATATATATATATATATATATATATATATATATATATATATATAATGCATAAAATTCTGAAGTATATATTTTGTATGTATTTAGCTGTAAAAAATATATTATTGAAATGTGTGTATAAAAAATTTAAAATATATATATATATATCTCTAATTTGGGAGAAAAATTAAATTAGTCACTTTTATTTGTTATTTTCCTTCAAATATTTAAGTTTATTCGATTTTAAGAATGGTTTCGTATTTAAATCAGTTTTCTTTGAAATATTGTCTGGAAATTTATGTTTTTTTTAAATTATTAAAAAGTAGAATATCATGACGCTTATTGATAAAATATGAATTGTATTAATTACATCTTTTAACAAAAAATCTATGTTTATTTAAGCACTTATCTCAATTGTAAGAAGAAATTATTTATTGGGACAAATGCAATCGTCTCCGAAATCGATGTTAAAAATTAAATGCGTATCTCTGATACGTAATTGTTTTTACATTATATATATATATATATATATATATATATATATATATATATATATATAAGATAGATTAAGCCATTTCATTAAATTTTTTCAAATAAATTTTAAAATGATTTTGTGTTGACAGATTAAAAATCATTTTTATAATGTCTTAACCAAATCACTACTCGTGTACTTGTGTTTAATGATTTAATATATTATGCATAATCGACTATTACGCCTAATCTGTATTTGTTGAAGCCTGAAAATATAACTTTTATAATTTCATAAAATATCATTACTTTTTATAAGAATAAGGATTTACAATGAGCACTGTTAATTTAGATTTTAAACTAAGACACTTAAACTGTTACATTTAGTTGATAAAATGATTATGTTCCTGATTTCTCTTTTAAATGAAATGAGTAAGGTATTTGTGTAAACGTGAATTTTAGATTCTACCCTATAAAATTGTCCTGACAGTTACTTAACTATCTTTCCTTTGCATTGCACTGAAACGAAAGGAGCCTTATTCCATTTCCTCCAACTAAATAGGATTTCCCTGCCGGAAGATCGGCTAATGAAGTAACGCAACCAAACAGACTTTTTCCTGGTTCCACGTCTGCTGGACTCAAGAGAGAGGAAGACGAATGACAAACTATTTCGGATATGTACTGCTAGAGACAAAAGAGTCAAGTGGACTCCATTGCAGCTAATTGTTGCACTTGTATGTAAGGACATTTCGTGGCAGTTTCGCAAATTGTAAGCATGTCTTTACCGCCAAAGATACTTCATATAATCAATGTAGTAAAAGTGGAGTGTTACTTCCTTTCCCAATGAGTATTTTTAAAGAAAGAATTAGCTTTTCGCAAGAAATGTTTGAAAGTTTTCAGCGTCCCTTTCTGTATAGGGTGTATTTCACAAGTTCTCGTACAACGTAATATATTTATCAGTTCAATTCACAACATTTCCTATTTTATTCTGCTATATTTATTAGGATAATAAATGTTGTTTACTACTCTCTCTCTCTTATAATAAATAGAAACTATTGAAATCATTTATATTTATAATAAAGGAATGCTTATTTTATTTTTCACAGAATTATTAATACGAACATTATCATATAACTTAATTTATTTTATTAAAATCATTTTAGGCTTATAAAAGTATTTTTCGGTTAAAATCAGAAATTATTGGGTTACAGAAATAAAAATCTATGAATTACGTCACCTCTTCAAATTTCATTCGAAGTTAAAGAAAATTTTTTAATTATCCTATTTTTTTATATTATATCAATTTTTGAGATGGATTTTCGCTTATAAAAGTGGTTTTAAGCAGAACATTTGAAAAGGTAGTTGTGAAACCTTCAAGGTAATATTGTATTATTGTTAGGAGCTAAAGTTTAAAATTGGAACTTTATAAACTCAAACAAAATTAATATAATTTTGAAAAAAATTATATTGATTTGAAAAAGTAAATATTTCTAAGCAAATTTATGCTATGTTGAAGTTTATTCCTCCTGGTTGCCAAGAACATTAAACCACGTCCGTGAACCCGAACGCCTTAAAACAACGGAGCACATCCTGAGGGCTCGAGAATAATTGGCATTTATTTTAACCAATACTGACCAAAATATGGGCAGGAGCTGCTTGAATTGTATTGGATTTTGGGCGCAGGAAATGAGCTTTGTTTGCCGTCACATGACGTGATATACGAGTGTGGCCAAACAAATTTATAAATGTTAAAATTATTAATTTAATATTACGGAATTAGCATTTACTAATCGTATATTTATTTTTATCTCATTTGAATTTAGAATAAAATACACTGGTGTGCAAAACTTAAGCAACAAGTGGTTTTTCGGCCACAGCTCCCCAACAAAGTATAAGATAGCCATGAAATTGCAGTATAATATGCACGTAATTCAATAGAAAGATTATTTGCATGCAAATTTTCGAAATAAAACGTCATAGGTGATGTAAGTGTACGTAAACCTTGTGGGTCGGCGCGAGCAGGTCAAAACTGTGATAAAAGGATGAAGAGCACCGTAGTTAAAGACATTCGCTGGAAGTGCAAGTGATTTGTTTTGTGGAACATGTCTTCAAGAAATCATTTAGACGACTTTACTCGAGGAAGAATGATTGGGAAGCTTGAGGAGGGGCGTAGTGTTATCAGTGTCGCCGAAGAGTTCGGGATCAACAAAAGTGTTGTTTCTCGTGCTTGGAATGCCTTTAAAACTACTGGTACAGCTGTTCGGAAGATTGGTGGTGGCCGTCCAAGGAAAACAACACCAAAAGATGACCGTTACATTGTCCTCCAGGTGAAAAGAAACCGTTTTCAGTCAGCGAGCGCCATATCTCAGCAACTGTGCACAGCCATAGGACGACAAGTATCAAGATTTACAGTGTCCAGACGCCTCCACAAAGGTGGCTTATTTGCAAGACGTCCTGAACGCTGCTTACCTTTAAAAGCTAGCCATCGGCGTCACCGTTTAGAGTGGTGCAGAGAACACGAAACCTGGACACCTCATCAATGGAGTCGCGTCCTCTTCACAGATGAGAGTCGTTTTAGTGCTACAAGCGATTCTCGACGTCAGTTGATCTGGAGAGAGGTTGGAGCTCGATTTCATCCTAATAACATCGCGGAAAGAGATCGTTACGGTGGTCCTGGAGTTCTCGTCTGGGGTGGCATTATGTTGAACGGGCGGACTGAGCTTCAGATCTTCGATCGAGGTTCTGTAACTGGAGACCGCTACTGCAATGAGGTAATCCTACCCCATGTGCGCCTGTTCCGAGGGGCCATTAGACAAGACTTCATATTTATGGATGACAATGCCCGTCCACACCGTACTGCTAATGTTCAAGAGCTACTGGAAAGTGAAGATATCACACGAATGGACTGGCCAGCTTACTCTCCAGATCTAAATCCCATAGAGCATGTGTGGGATGCATTAGGGAGACGCCTTGCGACACGACAGTATCCTCCTGGTAACACCCATCAGCTGAAAGAAGCGTTAAAGGAGGAATGGAGATGTTTACCCCAAGAACTCCTGGATAATCTGGTGCTTAGCATGGAGAGACGATGCCAAGCAACAATTACAGTAAGGGGAGGGCATATCCCATACTAGGAAACATCTGCCAGTTGTACTTACGCTTCTTCAGGCAATCATGTGTAACGCCACTATATGTCAAACAAAGCCTTTTTTATTCCATACCCTATTTTAAGCTTTATATTCATTTCTGCGCCATTATTCTTTTACCATCGTTTAAGTACAGAATAATGTACATCATATTCAAATTTCATGTCAATCGGATGATTTCTTGTAGAGTTATGACAAAAAACGCACTTGTTGCTTAAGTTTTGCACACCAGTGTAGTTAAATATGAAGGAAAGTAATTAAAATAAGGAAGGTAATTACTCCATATTTTTTAACATAAACAAATTTTACTTTTGTTCCAAATTTTTTGTGCATGATTATTCATTACAATGTATTGACTTTGACTGTACCACTTATAGTTTTGTGTCTCATATTTTCTATTTCTTACGATACCTTTTATTGATCATATATTTCAGTTTTATAATATATTTATCATATAAAATGTGTATAAGGGAATTTACCTCAATATTTTAGATTTCAATCAATATTGGATTTTTGTAATGAGCTTTGGTTTTTATGAAACTTTACTATTTACAAAATTTTCAAGTACATGAATATAACGTGTAACTCAGAATTTTTACATGTTAATACAAAATTGTTATTATGGCTCTTTAGAAAGATATGTGAAGGAGAAAATAATTTGGTTGTGCAGTAAGCTTTCTTTTTTCAATTCTTTCCTAATTTAATATAAAATAAATTATAATTATTAATTAAAGTATGAGAACTTTCGTAATTATATCCCATATGTGAGTCAGCTGTTTTTATAAATTAGCTTTTTTAAGAATCTCTTGTGACGCACTGAAATAATTCCATTGATAAAATTTTCCATCGACATTCTTATTACTGAAATTTTTATGTTTCAGCAAATGCTAGTTTAATGTGAAATACAGCGTTTTAGAAGATATGCAAAGCCACTTTATAATAGCTGCCACTAATGTCGAGTCATTTTATAAATTTTTTGGTTTCTTTACCATTCTTAGCTTTGATTAACTGATAACTGTTTTTAATTAGTAACATTTTTCAGTTTTCAATCCCAAAGAGAAAATACATAAATATACATCATTCAACAAACAAATTATAAAAAGTGTAAGGAAGTGATAAAATTAATTGCCTCAAAAATATTCCAGCCATCTGGTACAAATTCCATTTCACCATTTACAAGTGTATCAAATTACAAAAAGGGTAAATACATTTATCAGGATCCTAGTGGGGTTAAGCTTCTCTGACAGTTAGTCTTGGACACAGGAGAATTATAATCAATGATGGTAAATTCAGAGATTGATGATTTTTTTTGGCGGATTTTCTTATGTATCTGGCCACATTGTTTTTATTACATCATAAATATGGCAACCTTTAAGAATTATGCAGAAAATTCTATTTTGGTAACCCTAGTATTTACATCATCGCGCACTTCACGATACATATCTTGGTAATATTTCTTTATCGTTAAAAAATTTAGAATTTGGAATCATGGATTATACGGCACTTGTGCCTGGTCTTGATCCAAAAGATGAAGCTGAGGGACAACAAGAAATCCTACTCTGGTGGTAACTTTAAGAGATATTCCGCTTAACAATGCTTTCATTTAATTCTATCTTAAATTTATATTTAGTGGTTTCTTCATTATTCGTTTGATATTTATCTTGTGTAAGGAAACGAAAATACTTAATATATGGTTTGAAAAATTTTGATCGCTTTTTTCCAAGTGTATCATCTTGTTCATTATCTATAATATACAGTCTCCAATAGCTGAAATGTAACTTATTTCATTTATGAAATCCTTTAAACAATTGTCAGTATCGAGTTATTTAATTTTTGCAGGATAAGCTGTAGGTTTAAATCTTTCGTTATTTTTTCAACAAGTATTCTGTAATGTGGCTTGGTCATCAGAAAAATGGACTAATCTATCAACCATTTCTTCGTAAATCAATGATTATATCACAGGAAATTTCTCAATATTCCACTTTTCTATCAAAAACATTTCGTTATTTCCCTGCAGAAAAACAAAAAGAAAATAAACTGTAAAATATAGTTTAACTTGAATTAATGAAAATATCATGAATTTTATTTGATCTTTTATGCTACCACTCAAATTTTGGCAACTTCGTCTCTATAGTATACAGATCAAGCACTAGATTGATAAGGTTATAGAACATCTATAACGTTGTTTGTTTTAAACTTTGGTTAATTTGGCAGATATACATTTGCTTAAACTTAAATTAACGGATTACAATGTTTTCCAATTTTCTTAATACCTGGTGAAATTCTCACTAAAGAATGATAAACGGAACATTTTTATTGTTGTATTTACTTTAAATCTTTCTTACGCTTGTGTTTTTATGTAAAACTTTTCAAACTCCTAAAATGAAAGCTGTTGTAGTAAACAAAAATATAAATGTTTGAGCTCTTGTTTATTGCCAGAGCTTAAATTATATTCGCAACTTTCTAAAAACTGAAGAAACATTAATATTATCGTTTTTAACTGTTTTATGTTACACATGACTATATTTATAAAGAGAATAAAAACTAGTATAAGCAGTGCGACTTAAACAGTTACCAGTTTCTGGAGGATATTGATTGTTTCGTTGATTATTACTCTAAGATCTGATAATCAATTTACTACACCTAATTCATTATCTGAATGGAAAATTTGGAATTAGAAAAGATGAAGTATATGATGCCTTCTCATTTATATTAAATAGTGTTTCAAGTCAGAGTAAAGATAATATGAGAAAAAAAATTCCACTACTTGTCAAATCTAACAGATGATATCTTAATGCTCAGCGTTGTACTTACAAGAATTATATGCTCATTTTGTGTTTCTTTTAATTGCAAAATTTCTTTCTAATCGTTGCATTTATATTTTTGCGGGATTTAAGAGAACATGCGATGCTTTGCTTGACATTTATGTTGACGTTTTCTGATTCCCACTTCTCATTGTTTGATTTATTATTCTAGTATATATTATAAAGTTACACCCTTTTTAAATTTTTATAGTTTTCTTATTAAAAACAAATCATTGATTAAATTTTGGACACCAGAAAAAGAATATTTTTTAATATTTGGAAGTATGGAGCAAACATTTACTAGAAAAGAAGATATTTTTTAATAAAATGAATTTAATTTATATTATTTTTATTAAGGGAATGATGATATTTTGATATTCTTTAATTATTTGTGATGAAATACTTGAATAGCATTTCTACGAAGTTTTGATTATTTTGGAAAAATTACATATGAAGCTGAATTACATGAATGACACGTAAATAATAAATATTTGAGTATTATTCGAAGAATAATTAATTTCAAATTTACCAAATTTGCATGAAACAAAAGCAGTAAAATACAGATTATATATATATATATGTATATATATATATATATATATATATATATATATATATATATATATATACATATATATATATATATATATATATATATATATATATATATATATATATATATATATATATATATATATATATATATATATATATATATATATATATATATATATATATATATATATATATATATATATATATATATATATATATATATATATATATATATATATATATATATATATATATATATATATATATAAACAATCGGAACTTTTATGTAAACTGGATTAAAATGTGATGTAGTTTGATTCGTAATTTAATCCAACATTACTAGATTAAGTTAATATTATTATTATGAAGTTTTTGATTTATACCCTTTTATAGAAAAACAGGCAGTGTAAAAAATAAATCCGTTCTGTTTTAAGGAAGTTCATCAACTCATAGTAATATTAATTTTCGATCTTGTGAAGTTTTTTAATATAATTTACCTTAATTTTTATTATGTAAATTTTACAAAACATATCTTATAAATTGTTTGAAATCGCATTCTTATATAAACTTAGTTTTATATTCTATGCATTACATTACTTCAATATTACGATTAGTTACTATCATCATTAACTTCTAAAATCATTTATACATGGTGAAAATAATGATTAATTTATTCTTAAGTGTTTGCTTAAGAAGAAATCAAAAATAATATGACAAAAATATTTTAATTTAAAACTTTTCGTAAAGTAAAAAATCCAAGAAATTTATATTGTGTCCATGAATTTCTTTTATTTGTAGTTCAAAAGGCTTGTTTTATTTTTCGACATATCTTCAACGAGAAAATGCATGAAAAACTTGAAAAAAAAATTAAGAAAATTTTGAAAATCAAACCACTATTTTCTTTTACTTTGTTTAAAATCTTCTATAAAAAATATATCCTCAATTGTTTTGGATGCTTACATCACAAAGTTTGCGTAAACAGGACCCTTTCTCGATAGTAAGTCGAAGCTTTTCTAGAGTTCAAAAATAACTTTACACAAGATAAACAAGATATTTTGAAGAAAAGTGATAAAAAGTTTTACCTCTTGGATATTTTTTTTCGTCTTTCAGAGGGAAAGCTCTCTAACCAACAGTGAGTTGGTGTCAACGTTATTTTGACACGAGAAGTAATTGTCTTCAGTTGAGGTTTGAAGCTTTTTTTTTCTTTTTAGTTCTTCGCCTTTCTTTTGACGAAGAAAAGATTTCTCCCTGAGGTTCACGGTTAAGGATTTTCTTTATTATATTTTGTCACGCAACTGTGTTATTGGATGCTTCTGACTGTAACACCATGATTTTTTCCTTTTCATACTTTTTTAAAATAAATATTAGAGTGGAAATGAGAATTAGCTTTCAGCATTTGTATAATATTTAATGTTTTGTGGCATGTTTATCAAATTTATGATGAGATGAACCCATTTCTTAACAGAGCGTACTTTATGAATAAAAAGTAAATAAATTAAATCGACCTTTTGTAAAATCTAAACTCTGATAAATTTATTAGAAGTATGCTATTAATTGTTAATGGTTGTAATAAATATATTATCTGATCATTAGTGAAACTGATCTTTGGTTGTCAGTATGTTCATATATACCCTATTATAAGTTTATATCTTCCATGATGTACATTAGACAATATTAATCGAAGTTTCACATATTGACGTTGAGGGGAATGAAAAGTGGAGTCTTTGGCCAGATCTGCAGTTGTGGAGGATGTCAGACTGTATGGGAAACTCACTTTTTGCGAGATTTCTTCCTAGGATGAAGTAGAATTGAATAAGTTTTCAAAAGCCTTCCTCTTAAGCTCTCTTGGTATTTTGTAAAATATCCTAGGAGATCTTTTCAACTTCCACCGAGATCCCATCAAATTGTTTTTTCGTGCTTTTTAAATGGTCACACAATACCCCTGATTTTTAAACTGGGTCAAAGATACACTCGAAATGCTTTTGATGAGCAATTGCCATGGCTTTTACTGTTCATATTCAGGAGTGTTTAAAATTTATAAAGGAGAAAGTCCTGCGGGACCCTCATATTTTTTTGACATTTTGGATATTTCCGGATTCCTGTGGATTGTCTAGCTCTGCTAGATAGGCAAGAGACTGAAAAAAAAATTGGAGAATTAATGGAAGTGAATATTCTGATCCTGTTAAATATGATAAAGTGTATGGTTAACGATGACAACCTTGTTTATTCTTTGCAGTATTCATTAAAATATTTTTAACAAATCCAGGGTATGTCTTTGAATTTGCTTCGGCTCTGACAAGAATGAGTGACTTGCAAATGTATACCTTTTATATCTATAACTTATTACCTGTGACACAATTGCTTGCAGTTATATATATATTATTGATATATTATCATGTAACTACTGGCGTAAAAGTAATGAATGAAGTAAAATTAATGAACAAATAGAATATTGATTTCTAACAGGACGGGGGTGCACTCAATCTTATACAAATTACTGTAATTGTGCTATTTATAGACTACTTTATGCATTTCTGTTTTCAATTTATATATATTTTTAGAAAAGAATCTAATATCAATTTCCCCCGTCGTTATTTCGATTCAATGATAAACAATTAATCTCGGCAAAACTTAGCAATCAAATTTTTAATTAAAACAATTTTTGACGTTATTAATTACAGCTTTAAGAAATGCTATATAAAATATATAATTTCAAATATTAAAAAGAAATTACTCTTAAAACCTACTTTGTACCATTAATATACGTTTTTTGTTTTTAAATTTGAGCATGTGAATTTAACATACATTATATTAAATGTTTAACTAATTACATATCTTCTAGAAAATAATCAAATTTTGTGTTTATGGTGAAATTTTCAATCCACATCTGTTATGGTACAAAGGTAAATTAAAATGCTTTAAGACAAAGTAATAATTGGGTTTTGCAATTTTTAAAAAAGCCTTTAAGATCTAAGAATTATTTGGATTATTCAATACTCAAAAGATTGAGTGCGCTAAATTCATTATAATTTATTTTATTTCCATGAAATATCTTTTCTAAATATTAATAATCAGTATTCAAATAATTATGATAGTTCTTATAAATTCCTTGTTAATGCCTAAATTAAAAAAATAATATTTATATATTATTTAAAATTTTATAATATTTTAAATATCATCAGAATATATTATAAATGAAAGCATTGAAATTGCGTAAAATGTGGTCTCAAAAATGAATTTTTATAGAATATTTAAATTTTGTTTTCTAAGCCTTATTACAAAACCAGTAATGGAATTTCTGAAAAAAAAGACAATATTAATATAATGAAAAATACTAATTTGTAATAAAAGTGCATAGAAAAAGAAATTAAACGATAAATTTACATATAGTTAAAATAAGGGTTATTTAGCCTTAGTTAAATTTGCCCTTTTATTTATCCATATTTAATTTCCCTTATAATTTAAATATCATGTAGTACGTAACACTAATTTAATATAATATTTGCTTCGTCAACAAATATAAGTACAATTCAATACATTTTCACTAGGATTACATAGTTACGACAACATTAAACAAAAGAAGCGATAGGTTTTGAGTCATTTTCATTTTCCATCTTTAAATACATTCAATGAGTTCGTGGTATACAAAGGAGAAAGCAGATTGAAAAGGAAAATGAGGAATTTAAGTCAGTTAATGAATGAGAGAGTTGATGATCCGGTCTTTTATTCTACACGTGGAACGAGAATGAAAGGGAACTTCTGCAAAATTAAATGCCCTTGGTTCTGCTCTCATGGGATGGCAAGTGGATGGTCATCATATAAAGTGGAAGAGACTTCACATTTCTCACCGTTCATTGGAAAAAAAAAAAAAAAAAAAAACAGCGTTTCTTTTGTGAAATGGCTTTGTGAGTCTTTCATTTGGAGGTCGTTATTCATAATGATTTGTTGCTTTTTAGGAATCAATATATAATTCAGAATAGTTGCCATTATGAATTGTTGTTGTTATGTAACAGGTTGAACCCTTATTTATTGGTTTACATAATATTCATAAAAATTTAAAATGTGTGCCTCAAAATGTGTGAGTTTAAATCTTGAGAATATTCTTTATCCTTTTATTCAAGAATTTACGATATTAAAGAATGGGAGAAATTATATATAAGTTGTATTAAAGTTAAATCTTTGCATCGTTGCAAATTGCTTCAATTATTTTAAATGCGTTTTTGTAATAAATCGAAAAGAAAAAAGATGAAGCAACATGGTATGTTCTCTAAACTTCTATTTCCTTATAACACTCTTAAAGTTTCGGAGCAAACATTCGTTTATTGTAAATCTTATCACATCAGATAACTATGCCATTTATTATATATATATATTTAATAGTAGTTAAGAGGTATACCCAGACTTTGCTGTCATTCTAATATGAAGTAAATGTTTGGCGGTGAAAAATAGCTTTTTGGTCAATATATGAATAAAGTGAACACTTAGCTGTGAATTAAACTATTCAATGATTGTTATAAATTAATTTTTAAACAATGTTATGGAGAGTTATATTGTGTCATAAAAGTTATATTATTCATAATTATTTGTACGTCATTATTAGTTGGTTGTTGAACGAAATTGAAGAAATTGAATAAAGTTTATCTATAACATTTTTATATTCGATGCAATACAAATTAAATATTGGTAATAACTATTGAAATATATTGGCATCTCTGGGAAATGTATCTTTAATTGTAACTGATTTTCTCATTGATTTAGTTCCAAAATCAGTAATCATATTGTAAACATAATGTCATCATCATATTTTTTTATTGATTCATATATATATATATATATATAATTAAAGTTTGGAATTATACCAAACGCTACATAAAGTTAGTTATTAATTCTATTTGACGTACGTAGTGCTTTCAAACTTATTTTTAATGTTTTTATAATTAACTTTATTTCTAATCTCTTATTAAATTGCTTATGTTATAAAAATGAAAATTTGGAGTTATTATGTAATTATATAATTGTAGATTATATTTAAATGAATTCAAAAAAAATAACGTGAAATTAAATTTTAATGAAAATTTAATTTATACTGATGAGATTTATTGGTTAACACAAAAGTTAGGAAAATTATAAAATGTCACCCGCAATAATAATTACAATCACCATTATTAATAACACATTAAAATATTGTTAAAAAGTGTAAACAAGTTATATGTAATTAATGGTAATATGCAAAATGTATTGCTAAAGAATTCATGATCATAATATAATAAATGTATTCAAATTAGGTAAATGTTTACATTTGTTGAAAATCCTATTGATGTTGGAATGACATTGAGAAACAGAGGAGCCATCTTATTTATCAATTTTGTTATTTGTATTTAATAACTTGATTGTAACATTTGTTATTTTCGTTGTCTTGTGCCAGCTAGGCTGGTATTATGGAGTGTACTGCTCCATATTTCCAACTTGAACCATATTTTGGTGTGGTGTTCGACTTTCTCAGTACACATATGCCATAGGTATACCTTGATTATTATATTTATTGCGATGAATGTTAAAATATTATTTATCTGGAATATAATACTCATTTAATTGATACTTATGATTAATACTTAAATATAATTGAAAAAATTAGATTGTTTAAAAATGTAACTAAGAACATCACATTTGGACGTATGTTATAAGTAAATATTATTTTTAAGATAAACATATTGATATATGTTTTTATACTCGTACAGAAATAATGTGCATTTGTAAAAATGTTAGGAATTATGACCAGTCTCTGAGGATAAACGAATGATTTTTATTAATATTGACCATTTTTTATCAACTTAAGATAAATGACGAGATTAAAATCCAACTCCTAAAGATTTGTTTCTTTATATATAAATTATGAGTGGTAGCTTAGTGGTTATGGCATCGGCTGTTTGTCCAGAGGGGTGGGGTTTGATTCCGAATTCAACCAAAAACCCACCGAGTACATGCGATATATAATCTCGTTAAATCTGTGGAATCGAAAGTCTTGTGGTCGGTCATTGAGCAGTTACCATGACTGTAGAAAATTCCTCCCTTTTCTGATCAATATCAAAATTGAAGGTGTGGATCCTCTGGTGGTGCCATCTATCGGAAGAGCTTAGAGCGAAGTCATACTTTCAATTTTGTGGTGCTCTGGTTAAGCGAAAGACGCAACCTACTCACTTAAATTCACATAGTCGACGGCATAGCGAGTCTTGGCTTGTTCAAGTATCATAAGTAAAAAAAAAGATAAAATAAAAAAATCATTATTTCAAATACTTACATCTTTCAAAAAAGGAATTAATGATTTTGTCAAAAAAATATAAAATGTTATTCTATCATTTCTAGCTTTCATATTGTTGAATCATAAGCAACGTATTGAAAAGAAATTGTTGGTTTCGCTTCTATGTATTACTTGGGATCAATGACCTTTTTGTCTCAAGTCTTGTTTAAATTGATCCAGTTTCTACTTAAAGTAAGCTTCATGGCTCAATATTAAATGGTATTACGTTTTGCCACACACTGGTATTCATAAATAATCTCGTATCATATTGTAATAAATAAAACGAGCATTTCTTTGTCCTGTTATGGAAACCAGTTTCCTTGGAAGACAACATTTGGTTTATTTTATAAAATTTATAAGACATTAACTACTTTTTTTTTCCAACTTTCCAATTTTCTCAGTCATTTTAGTATTTTGCTTTAATGGTGATGAAAATATGATTTTTACATGTAGGAATTTTTAATATGCTTTAATTGGCTAATAAGTAACATGCAACTAAGAATTGTTAAACTCTTATCTATTTTGTGTTTTTGGAATTTCAATTAGAAGTAAATGGATGTGACAGGTAAATAATTTTCAGAATAATCATAAACATTTTTCTTAAGAATTTTTATTTTGACAAGATTAATGAATTTAAATCGTATATTTGCTTTTCACAATCATATATACTTACTAACCCACTAAATAAACAATGTTGTTACGTTTATAAAATTAATTGTTTTGACTTAAAAATTTTAAACTTAATATTAATTGCTTTTCATTGCTGGCAAATGTTTGTGTATATAAGTACCGTGTTATCTTCCTAACAGCTTGCTTAAAATTATCAAGAATAATTCCAAATAAAAATTAAAATTGGATCATTAAACAAAATGTGGTAGACAGTCTATTGTTTTGAGAATGACATCTCGTGTTTCATCCTAATCGTTTTATAAGAGTTAAACTAAATTTTGCAATCGATATTTTATCATAAAAGCATTTGTATTTAAGTAATTGCTTATGAAGATATTCTACAAAACGTCTTCATTTATAGAGCTTATATCACTGAAAGACTGATCTGCTTTTTTTTTTTTTTTTTTTTTTTTTTTTTTTTAAAAGAGGAATGGATCTTAATTTAGCTTCGAAATACAAAAAATTTTCTAGAAATGTTTGATCTTTGCAATGGGATAACCACATACTTGACTGATTAGCTTGAATTTTTTTTCCCTAAATTATTATCATTCATTGAAATTTAATATTTAATGTGTGATATTTACATTTCAATTCTTCTATTAGTTTTCATCTAAATTTGTAACGGAAAGATTTATATCATTTATTTATATTTTATCGGGGTAGTTCTGGAGAGGCTGAGAACTCATGGATTCATGGAGCTGGTGTGATGCTACTGTCACACCAGTTGGGATAAGCAACAACATAGTTTATCGATTGGTTTATTTGCACGTGTTTTAATATAGACTTTAAAAATATACTGATTAGTTATTTGTATATTCTAGTTTTATTTTACGTAACGAAAAAAATAGATTTTTTATTGACTTACAGAATTCATAATTTTTTTTTTTTTAAATTTAGAAATATATTTCTTTAATTATCACTTTACATTTTTTATTTTGTGATTAGAATTGCAATAAATGTATATATTTACTTATACATGATATAAGAAGTTAAATCATTTCTAAATTAAGTTATAAATAATAACTTTTTACATTTATAGCATTTTTAGTAACAAATTAAAATTTGTGTTTCCTTTTTATTATTCTAGTTGAATAGAACTGTGGCTGTTTTGGGTCATCTGTTGTCATTGGAGTATCTGGAATATTCCATTTTGTTCTCTGTAAACGTAATGTAAGTATCCATAAGTTTTCCAAGCTCTTTTAAGAAGGCTGTTTTATATTTTTCTTGTATGTTAAATCAATTTCATCTTGCAAATTTTGTCGAAAAATTGCATCTCCTGAACAAGTAGATCCCAACCCTAGGCTTGGTACAGGTACAAGGCTAGAAGCAGCCGGGTTGAGTCGTCGTGATTTTGAAACAGGGACCAAGCAGAAGACCCTCAATACTTGGCTTGCCATCCCCATAGGTGTCCTTTCACTTGGAAGACATTGCGTCCATGAAATGTTATCGTCTTATACCCTGCTAATAACACGATAACATTTTAGCTAACAAGACGGATCTTCCATTAAACTAGGATTCGAACTCACAACCTACCCATAATAAGAACTATGTCAACCAGGCCATCGCAGCCCCTTCAAACTGTTATATAAGTTAAAAAAAAGTTTCAAATTAAGTTCTTTTTTCAATATAATAAATTTTTGTGAATTTTGGTTACGTATGTTTTTAATAGTATCCTCTATTTTTAATGATTAAGGTAATTCAAAGTTAACACATAAATTTCAAAATCTTTAAAACTGATAAAATTAATTCTTTATTGTTATTTGCCATGAGAGCAGTCAAAAGATTTTAATCGATATAAATTATGCATTGAATATTTTATTCTTGTATTATTTCATAAAAATAGATGAATAAAATAAAATTTTATTTGTATTTATTACTTTATTTCTATTTAAAACATAAAGCTGTTAGGGTTAATGTAATTTAATTAATTAATGTTTGTAGAATAAAATTAACTATCGAAGAATTTTTAATTATTTAATGATTATATTATTAATTAAGAAATTTTGAATATCATGCAATTTTTAGAAGCGTGAAGATTCATTTTTGGTGTCGGAGATACTTATCATAAAAACGTATTCACATTTATATAATAAAACATTCAAAATAACATTTGAAACTATTTCTCACCGTCTCAAATGTTATTTTGAATGTTTCATTCTAGAAAAGCTATTAATTACTTAAAAAATAAAACAAAATGTTTTTATTTGTATAAGAGCAGAATGTTCATGATTTTCCTTACATTTTTATTAACTTTACGCCTGGTATTATAAACAGGGTGTAATTTGTTTATCTTATCCAGACATTCTCAGCGCTGAAACACTAAATCCTTTTCAGTGAAAAGATTTCGTAGTACGTTTGCTTGGATGTAACGATACTGAAACAATGCCTTGCTCCTAAATAATGTTTATATTTTAAGGGTGAAAAATGTCGTTAACAAATAATTTAACTACTAGCAACTCGTATAACTACTCCCATAATTCCAATCCACTTTTAGCTTTTCGAACGCGCCAAGTTAAATCCGTTTTATCCTCTCATAGTTTATTAGTATCAATAAACCTCTTATCGGGTTCTATAGCTTTTGCTTCCGTGGTCATTACCATGCATCTTAGCTTATGATGTCGTCGAAATTCCAGACTACCCCTTTCTTAAAAGATTTGTTTCAAGGCACGAAAACGTTATAAAGCTTCATAATAGTCTCCTGGAAAGATCGTGTTACTTAAATACATGCCACTTCAGTAAAATAGTGGTCCTTTTGCTAAAAATTTTAACTCAGTTTCTAAAAAATTCCTTATTTTAACTATGATCCACAAAGCTTATATTATTTACTTTGCATTTTATACTGTGTTGAAGATCATATTAATTTTAACTTCAAAATATATCAATATAAATGGATTTTTCATGTCCTTAATTATTGTTATATGCGCTTTGAAAACAAACCTGCGTTTAAAGACGGAATAAAGTCAATAGTTAGTTCTTACTGAAAGCTGAGGCAAGAGAAAGTAACGTATAATTTTCTCCTGTTTAAAGTCGCTATAAAATTTCCATTGACTTTTTATCGATACTTTGATTATAAAACAATCAAGGCTGTCATTAAGTGAAAACTTATGAGATTTAAAAAATTATTATAAAGGAATTTTTCTCACTTAGGAATATGATCTTTTCATCTTGATCTGTCTTTTTCGTCCGTGAAAATTGAAATTTTAAGACAATAAACCTATGATAATCTGCATTCCAAAAATAGAAATATCCTTATGTAGTATGGATTATGAAACAAATTTCAAAACTATTTAATCAAGAACAACAAATTTTTAACAAATTAAATTTTATTAATTTGATAATTTTTTCCAATGAAATAAATAAATTTATTTTTTTAAAATAATGGTGAGGGTTACAATTAAAATACATATGTTATTTAATTTTTTTAAGATAAAATCAATTACTGTGGAATAATTAGTCAATATTTATTAAATTTAATAGCACCAATTCTATTGGTTTGAAACTCAAAATTTGTACAAAATCAATTGTTTTTGATAAAAAAGTTCTTTTAAATAATAATTGATGTGATTTTTATGATTTAATATATAAAACCTTGTTTATCTTTTCAAATAAATTTATTTGACGCTGAAATATTACATTTTGCTTTTTAAATTTTTTCCACATGGTTTATAAGAAACAAAAGCTTTTATTTTGTCCTCAGTAACTCAAATACTTTTTAAATAACAGTTAATTTGTTCTGAGCAAATAAATTGATCAATTCGTATATTTATACCAACTAAATTTCCAATTACTCACAGAATTGAACAAATGGAATTCTACAAATTTAAATGATTTTCGGAAAAGCTAACCCTCTATATATAATATATACAGAAATTATAATGAGATTAAAAATAATTTGAATGTATTTATGATAGACATAGAAAATTAGTCTTTTATTTAATAATTAAGTATATTTAGTAATGAGATCATCTATATTTATACAATTATTTAGTTCAGTCATGTTTTCTGATTTCATTTTTTTTTAAAAAGTGGTAATTATTTTCATATCAATCATTTTCCCAATAGATTATCTATGTTTAGTTAATAAACTAATGAACACTTAATAATTAATAGCGACATCTTATTTTTCCATAAGATACAGAGTTACCTTAATTTGCATAATCAAAAATTGATTATTGTTAAAAGTGATCAAAAGTTACACATTACAGAAACTATTTATGAAATTGCATATAAATGCTGTCTTGAAGCACATTTGACATCATATTTTTATGTTTTACGTTCCCCTGAATTATAACAATAATTTTATAATTATAACATTTCAATATTGTGTACTCTCAAAACAAATAACTCACTGATACTTGAAAATTTGTTACATATATTTGAAATTTTGGAAAAAAAAGTTTTGTAATTCTATTTACAAGTTTGCTGTATGAAAACAATATTCTTTTGAAAACTTAAAAAATAATTTCTGTTAATCAGTTCAGGAAAAATTCCGTATTTCAAGCAAAAATACATTTCCTCAAAGCTGACCTGTCAAAAATTCTGCATTTATTTCATGTGTATTTATTCTAGATATTTCTTCCTTTAATACATGTTACATAATATTTTCTTTATTTAATGCGATTAAAATAATTTTTCTAGGAATTTGTTTGTACTGAAAAGTGTGTAGTGAAGCATGTTTCAATGACACATAAAATATTTCTCTAAGAAATTTGGTATTCGGAAGGAATATTTTGTAAATGTTAATAATATTTCATGAAAGCAAATTCTTGGATAAAATAAAATTGATATATAATCCAAGAATAATATGTATATATACACTGCTGGACAGTTGCTAAGGACGGATAACACTATCATCCATAGCAACCACAAAATGAAAAAAAGCAAAATGTTGAAAATTAGAACGAGTACGGGATACAGTAAGAAGAAGCATGCTTATGCAATTTTTTTCCACGTCTGTTCATCACGTGATAGCGTTCATAAGAGTTTTAAAGGTTTTGACGCGTGTGGACAGTTGTTGTTTTAAGTCAAAGTTTTACAGGAAAGATTTAATAGACGAACGTGAAATTTTTGGCTTGTCTTCCCGACATCATTTAGATGATTTTATGCGTAGCCGAATTATTGGAACGATCGAAGAAGGGTGAAAAATAACAGATGTTCCCAGGGAGTTCAACATCACTCACAGCGTTATTTCACGGTTATGGAAATGATTTAAAACTACTGGAATGTGGAGTAGGCGGCACGGGGGAGGTCGTGTTAGAAGTACGACGCCTGCTGGAGGCAGATATATCGTCATATCATAAAAAAAAGGAACAGGCGCACCACAGCTCAGCAGGTGGCAAATCAATTTCTTGCTGCCTTAGGAAAGCAGATCTCCCGAAAAACTGTTGCCAGACGTTTGAGGGCAGGAGGACTATACGCCCGCAGACCTGTTGTGTATGTCCAATTGACCAGTCAACATCGTACTGCCCATTTGCAATGGTATAGTGATCATCGCAAATGGAATGAACAGTCCTGTCGGATATCGGTCACTTTCCTGGATATTTTCTGGACGATAAGCAGTACCACTCTCTCGCCAGATCATTTGGCGTCTACAATCCCTGAGAGACTGAACCTACTCTCATCTGAGAATAGTACGCATGCCCAGTCCTGTTCAGTCCAATTGCGATGCTCACGACACCATTGCAAACGGGCAGTACTGTGCTGTCTTGTTAATGGGACACACACAACAGGTCTGCGAGCGTATAGTCCTCCTGCCCTCAAACGTCTGGCAACAGTTTTTCGGGAGATCTGATTTCCTGAGGCAGCAAGTAACTGATTTGCCACCTGCTAAGCTGTGGTGCGCTTATTACTTTTTGCTGATAAGACGATATATCTGTGTTCTGCAGGCGTCGTACTTCTAACACGACCTCCCCCGTTCCGCCTACTACACATTACATTAGTTTTCAATGACTTCCACAAGCGTGAAACAACACTGTGAGCGATGTCGAACTCCTTAGCAACATCTGTTATTTTTCGCCCTTCTTTGATCTTTTCAATAGTTCGGCTACGCATAAAATCATCTAAATGATGTCGAGAAGACATGCCAAACATTTCAAGTTCGTCTATAAAATCTTTCCTGTAAATCTTTGACTTGAAACAACAACTGTCCACACGCGACAAAACCTTTAAAGCTCTAATGAACACTATCGCGTGATCAACAGACGTGGGAAAAAAATTTGCACACGCATGCTTCTTACTATATCCCGCATTTATTCTAATTTTCCACATTTAGCTTCCTTTCATTTTGTGGTTGATTTGGATGATAGTGTTATCCATCCTTAGCACAACTGTCCAGCAGTGTATATATATATATATATATATATATATATATATATATATATATATATATATATATATATATATATATATATATATATATATATATATATGATGTTCCATGAGTGCTTGTCAAAAACTTTCCTGTAAAGTCAAAATCTTGAGCAAAACATGATTAATAATTTTTGTAATTATTTCTCTATTTATTGGCATTAAATGAAATCCAAAGATGATAACAACCATTTTTAAAGTTAAAAAATATTGACTTGTATTAAATTTCTTAAATTAAAACGCAGTTTTAAAAATAATCAAAATTAAATTATTGTAGAAGTTTATTTTTTACCTGATAGAAATATTTTTAATTTTATGAAAGGAAAAAAAAATATTCCAGATTTCTATTTATTGTTCAATAAAGCTATATTTTCGCTTAAAGATAAACTAATTAAAAGTAAGGATTTATTATAAACTACATAAGACGTAGTAAAATATGCTTGAGTAGAGTTTATTATACGAATGGGATTTTTTGATATATTCCGAACATCACTTCATGTACAGAAAATAATTTAATTTATTTGCAAAAATTCTGTACTATATTTTGTAAACATTGTGCTCTCTCTCTCTATTTTTAGTACTTTATATAAATGCTACTAGATACTATGTCTTGAAAAAATATTTATCAAATTATTCCACGTAAAGTACAATGTAAGTACAAAAGAAAATAGAAATTGCTAATCCATCTAATTTACCACTAATGTGCCATAAGTATTAAGTGGTATATTGTTTGTTACAGAAATGATATCAATGTCACCAATTACCTTTATTTGGATATCCCAATGGTTACTAATCGTCATCTGAACGTAACTTACTTTCTCTGAAACTAAATGATACGATACATTCGTCATTTGTTGCGATATATATCTTACCCAGATGGACCATTTGTGGAGGACATGAAAGAATAATAGACGAAAAGAAGATATTTCTCCGCTTACATCATTAATCTTTCAGGATGCAGTATCCAGTATGAATAGAAGCTCTGCGATGAGCTGGATTCCGCTGCGTGAGGCATTATTTTTTTTTCCTCGTAACAAGTCACTATTATCGAAGTTGTCAAGAAAAATTACTAAATTAAGCTGCGGGTTTCTATGACGTAATTATTATTTATGTCAATCTAATATTACTTTTTGAGGATAATTTTTGCGTAGGAGGTATAATTGGATTATTATTAGATACCGATTCTGACTATTTGACAAAAAGTACAAGTTATATTTGAAGTAAATCTTAAAAACCCACCCATTTTGCGTATAGTGTAATAAATCATTTCTGTTGATTCCATACAAAAGGGAAACTTCAGGGTTCAAAAATAAGCCCTCTATATCTTATTTTTCATATTTAAATATATTATTGAATTTATTATAATATTTTTCTTTATACGAGTAGTAGACAGTTTTAATTAACATAATTGAATAAATATGATATATTACTTCGTGAATGTAATATATCATATTAAAAGCAATGCTAAGCAATGAATTATTAACTTAATTAGTTTCTTATTCTTAGAAAATTTATTTTTTAAATGGAATTCTAATCCGAAAATATTTTTATTTTATAAATGAAAATTATAAATTGTTTGAATAATTATTCGGAAGTTGTTCAGTTTTATACAAGGAAACAAATGCCTTAATTAATATATTTAGGCTACACTTAATATAACTTAATATATATATGTATATATATATATATATGTTTATTCGTTTAGTTGATATTTTGATGATATGTAATCGGAATCCCAAGATAAGTAAGAAGCTCAATTCGCTATACACAAAGGTACTTAAGAAAGAGTAATTTTATGAAAACCATTTTGTGAAACGATATTTCTTAAAATAGCAAATCAATGATTTGCGAAAGATGGTATTTTAAAAGCTAGTAATTTAATTTATAGTCTTGTGATATGCAATGGAAATGCTAAGAATAGTAGCTATATTTTTGTAATATGATTATGCACAAAGAGATATATTATGAAAGTTTAAGTGATGATTTGTTTTAACCACTTTTTACGACCTAAATATTTGACTTGTTAGTACAAAAAATGATTTGATAATTAAACTAAATATTCAAAACAAAATAGAACATAGTTACAAATTTTTGGTATTGATTAATAGCTAAGCTAATCTTTAATTTTTCATTTAGTCATATTTGGTAATTTTTTAACTGACCATATTTTTGTTTTCCAAGACAGTTTATAGCACATAATGGAATGTATTTGCGGTTTTACATTTTCAAGTTAATTATATGTTTCTGAAAAAATGAAAAGTTTCACAATTTCATTTTTTCAGAAACATATAATTAAATAATGAAATAGTAACGTGCCATGTAAGGCTTCAGAAACATTCGATAATTCTTCATAAAATATTTCATTGCTATTGATTTAACATTTGTATTTGATGTAGGAACAGCTTAATAACAAATTAAGGAATTCTTGAAAGTTTTGATGCAAGGCTTAGAAAACTGTAAAAAGTCACTGGGAAATCAACCAATTGTGTTGATTGTTTGGGTTATTAGGTTGTAATATCTTACCTTATAACCATTCGATCAGTTACGATTACAATTTGAATACTTGTTACATTAGCTTGGTAAGTATGCGTAAAGACAAACTGTGTTATGATGAAAAGCTTATGCGTAGCTCGTTCTAAACAGTCCTTTTATTATTAATGAAATTTTGATAAACCATATACCTAATATATCCACAAATTTCGTAATCAACTGTTATATCAGTTTTGGATATTTTTTTCACTCGTCTAATAATAGTCCTGTTGTTGTTTTTTACAACCCAATGGCGTTTAGATTGAAAAACACTGGTGGCGAAAATTGTGGACACTTTCGGAAATTTTTATGTTTTTGAACTTTGTATGCTTATAGAAAACTTTACGTTTCGCAAAATGCAAACTTGTATGTATCATTTTAAAGAGAATTTATTACTGAATTCAATACAAAACACAAAATTCGATTATTTGCAATACAAAAAAGTTAAACGATAATAGTTATCGATATACATTAGATAGTGATGATTGCAGTGAGTTATCAGTACTTAGTAGAGTACCCTTTATTTTTGATTACAGTTTCACTTCGACGTTTCATTGAGCTGACAAGAGTTTTAAGCTCTTCTTTCGTTATTACATGATGCCAGGAAACAATTATAGCCTCAGTTAGTTCCCTTTTATTTGATGGGCCCCTCATTTGGACAATAGTTTTCAAACGGTGCCACAAATTTTCGACAGGATTGAGGTCAGAACTCTTTTCTGGCCATGACAACAATTTAATGCTCATTGTCCGAAACCACTCTTTTGATATTTTGGCCGTAGGGCAAGGAGCAGAATCCTGCTGAAAAATAAACGAAGCATTGTTGGGAAAGAGAGCTCTGATGGAAGGTATAAGTTTTGGTTCTAGAATAGTGTCAATGTATTTTCTGGCATTCAGTGTCCCATCGATAACATGAAGGTGACCAATACCATCCGCTGACATGCATGACAAAATCATAACACTAACTGGGTTCTTCACAGTTGCTTGAATGCAGTCAGAATGTAGCTTTTCTCCTATTCTACGTCTTACATATTTTTGTTCATCACTACCGAATAACGATAGTTTAGTTTCATCACTCCATATAACTTGTGACCACTGATCATCTAATTTTTGTGTTCTTTTGCCCTATGTAGTCTTTTTTTCGTTGCTGAAAATTAAGATAAGGCTTTTTTTCGTGGTATTCTACCTCTCAGTCCAACATCTGTTAATCTTCTCCTGATTATTCTTGAACTGACAGAAACACCAGCATCATTCAGATCACTTCTGATGGCCGCTGATGACATTTTTCTATCTTGGAGACATAGTCTTTTTATTCTTATGTCATCAATAGATGTGGTACACCTTTCGGCCTTTTCTTTCTTTGTTTTTTATTGAATTTGTCTTCTGATATCGCAAGCAAAACTTTCAGACTCCAGATGTAGTCACTGAACCACCCACCTGTCTTGCAATTCCTGCATAAGAAAGACCAATTTCTCGTAGCATAATAATATTACATCTCTTTCTAGGTGTCCATTTTACTCCTTTATTTGATGTCATTCCTTCTTGAATAAATATAAAAAATTTTTACAAAAATTTCTACTGGTAATTGCAGTGTATAAGAAACAGGTCCTCCTACAGAAGAAAGCAAAATAATGAATTGTTTCAAGTGTAAACATGATGTCAGCTTCTACTGGCAGTTATGAACATTTGTGATTGGTTCTCAGAACAAGAACAGTGATTGGCCAGGAAAGCTAGACATTACAAACCACTTCATAACTGTGTTTTTTATTTATATTAAAGTACATATAACTTTTTTTGTATTGAAAATAATTGAATTTTGTGTTTTGTATTGAATTCAGTATTAAATTCTCTTTAAAATGATGTATACAAGTTTGCATTTTGTGAAACGTAACATTTTCTATAAGCTTACAATGTTCAAAAACATAAAAATTTCCAAAATTTTCCACAATTTTGGACACTATTGTATTTTAATTCATTAGACAACACAGTTTTGAATAATAACTTATAATAATTTAGATATTTACTCAAATCTTTTCAAAAATATAAAAATGGATATTCCTAAGTTTTTTGTCGTATTTAAAAAAACTCAATTTTTCAAGAATTTGTATTTTTCGAATTCCTAAAATTATAGTATTAATGAAATTGATATAAAATATATTTAACGGAAATTTCTAACTTTTTTATTACGACTAGGTAGCTGCACAAGGCATATTATATTATGTCAATATTTTGTGAACTTTCAGAAATAATGGCGTAATTGCTTAATTTCTGGGCATTTGTAATAAATAAATATTTTGTGAACTTAATTTCAATATTTGTTGCTAATTTGATAGATTTATAGTAAAAGCTATTTTATTTTTCTGTAAGAAAAATAAAACTTTTTGCTGTTACTTATAAGATCTCTTCTTTATTAAACAAATAATATATTTAGTAAAAATATAATTTATGAGAAATTTGTTAACAACTCAGGGTCACATTATTTAGGCACTTTAAAAATAAACTACAACGGTACTATATTTGCAGCTGTTTAAAGAACTGAAAATATAACATTTCAAGTGACAGGACACCGGACTTTGATGGATTGATTTACTGGGGATAAAATGTATAAAGTTGTTATAAAGACTAATAATATGTGTGTGGATCAAATGTCAAACATATATATATTAAGGAATTTGCAGAAAATTACACAAAACTATTTCAGATGAAGAAGTTATACATTATCTCAAAAATTGCCTTTGTTTCTTTTTCAGGATATTTTTTTGCTTGTCTATTTAACAATTTGCATAAATGGAATATTTTTTCTGAGATGCTTATGTGATACTACTTCAGTTGTTTTTCTTTGTATGCAAGAATTGATTTAATTGAAACAATGCCATCAATATTTTCGATGTAAGTCATTTGTTTGTGATATTAGCAAACACTTAATGATTTTCGGCCAAGTTAAATATTTCTAAAATAATTTTATCTAAGTTGTTCTTGAAAGGTTAGTGAAGTTGTCTCTCTGGGGAGTTATATAAGTAAAAATTAAAATAATCAATCAATATTTGATAAATGTATTACTTTGTAACAATTTAAAGAAAATGTTTCTTTGATGGTCCTCTTTTATTTTGGTAAAAATTTTTAAATAACGAAAAATTATATAATTACAAGTCTGTTTTAAAATTAAGATGACAAAATTATGTATAGAATTTTACCATCTCAAAAATATCTTTAATTTAAAATTCAGATTTCAGAATAGTATTGCTTTTGCTTTGAATGAAAAAAAATTTGTAATTTATTTTAATACGTCCAATTTTTTATTATTTTTATTGTAGTTATTAAACTTTGAAATTGCTTATTCCTCTTCTATATGATAATAAAAATAATGGTTTTCTATCGAGTCATTTAAATTTAATGTTTTTAATATGTCTTTCGAATGAAAAATGCACTTCTTAATTTTTAGAAATTATAAAGACATTTTCCTCGACAAAAGTAACTGTTATGATATAACTGCTTCCGCTATTGTAAGGAGAAATAATATGACAAATTCCACAAATTTTAATGATTGTTAATAAAACTTGCAAAATTTATGAACCTAAAACATGTAAAATCTCTTCTTAGTTTCTATAAATTGCGTTTATGCTCCATACGTTGGAACATTCTTTTTTATGCATGTTTGCAGTAGTATTTTCGGAATGAATCATAAACTTTCAGGAATATTTAAGCAAATTCACTTAATTGTTCTTATGAATTATAATGTTAATTAATGTAAAAAATGAAAGGATTCACTTAATAAATCACTAGATATCGACATCATTATGTATGTCAGTCAGTCAAACAATTCGATCACGTAAAAGAAAATCTTTTCCATGTGTTTTTTTTTTATTTATTTATTTTTTTTTTTTACGGGTGAAAAATCCTCAAATCCTTTTGCTTTATTATTACCTGTTATTTAAGTTTTTGTTTCATGTTTTTTTTTTTCGACAAAAATTCTCACTGATAAATATTTTTCTTCTCATATTACCCCTCTCTTCTGTACTCATGTGTGCTTTCTTTTCTTAAACAACATCACGTTTCCTCCAAAATACAGGCTCATTTCTTCTGCACAGCAAAGATGAGAAAGAAATGCATTTCTAGTTTTCTTGTTTTGTGACATTTCGTTGTCCAAACGGGATTACTTTTCACCGGAGAAAGAGTCGGAGATTGTTTCATTAAGCTTGGCGGTTCCCAGTTTTTTTCATTTGCTTTTTTTTGCGCCATAAGGTTCTTTCCTTCCGAACATATTTATGACGAATGTGACTTGAGTTAGAATTTCTGCTTTTTCTCAGCAACATAAACACTTATAGGAGCAATTTTGCAAGGAATAAATTTCATTTTTATAAAAAAAAAAAAAAAAAAAAAAAAAAACTTCAAATGTTCAATCACATACGCAATGAAGTGAAAAAATATTTGAAAAAGATATTAAATTTTAAAGAATTCACATATTTATATTGAGAAATATATTACTTTAAATAAAAAATAAAATATTAAATATTATTAACATTGTATTATTAAATAAACTAATATTTTTGTCATGAAATATTATTACAACAATAAAACAATTCATAATTATTATAATCACATTTTTTATGTAAATCGTAAAAGTTTGCCGAGGATTAAATCAGGATAAATTGCTCTACATTTACATTTCCTCTTCCAAATTTGATATTTTCTTATTTATATTTTAGCATTTTTACATTCATGCTTGGCAATATTTTTCTGTTTTATTTCTTAATATCATAAGCAAGCTCGTTACTTTGCAGCATTATTAAATTATAAGCTCCAAATTTAAATACAAATTTACCTATGGTGATATTAATGGTTGGCCAGTCGTGATTCTTATTCGAACACGGTGATCTCTTCTAGAAAATTCATAAAAATTTCATTTTAAATTATAGTTTCTCCTCCATATGTTGTTGTAAATGTTGTTTTAGTGCTAAAAGGTTTCTTATTGTCCCCATGTTAATATCCATCGTGGATCAGATTGATAACAAATGTTGGACTCATCAATAAATCTCACATACGTCTCCTTTGAAGGTTTCCAGATTACATATTTTCTATACCAAGCGCAAGACAAAGTGCCAACATTATTATCTCTTGAAGTGCGGAAAATGTGGCAAATAGATCTTAGCAGTAGTGCAATATAATAATAACATTCACATTAAGAATTAGTCATTAATGGACTTAAAGGTTAATTTATAAATATTGATACGATCATTGTGTGTGAAAATAAATAGTTTATTATTTGTACTAAATCTACTAATTTGAAATATTTTAGTCTCCTTCACATAGATTTAATGGATTTGTTTCGTTTTCAACATACATGTTTTCAACTTATTCCTATGAGCTGGATTGCCATAATACGTGAGGTTAATGTAATCGTATTTTTGTATATTAATAAATGTTATTGTAAAAATGCCATTATAAGAAGAATCAATTATGCTCTTTATAATAATGTTTTGGAAACTATATTGCTTTGAATTTAAATATTTTATTTCGTGTAAATAGATTATCCTCAATGTTGTGTTATTAGATCGTTTAATCTTATCAAAATTCTAGCTTCATTCGCTCTAATTATTTATAATTGGAGCAACGAAAAATTATGGTAACTCAGAAATGTTAATTTCTGAAATTAAAAAAAAAATTGTTAAAGGAAAATTTCAATGGAATTATGTTATTATGTAGGAAAAATTAAAAAAAAAAAGTATAATGGAATATTGAATCTAATCTCTAACTCTATGTGCTCAGCAGAATTGGGATTTCTTTTAAATGCAAAATTAGATAAATATTGTTTGCTGAAATTCTAAATATATTTAATAAGATTAGAAATTAAAAAAATAAAATATTGATAGATTTAAACTGTAAAAGTATATTTTAATCCGTTAAAATATATCCAAAAAATGAATTAATATTAAAATTAAGAAATGAGACTTTTTAATATTTAAACATCTAATTACTAACATATATTAATTTTATTAAAAGGCAAAATGTATTTAGTAATGAACAAACTTTAGGAATTATAATTAATTAGCTGAATTTTGTTTTGGAAGAAATAAAATTTTGAAATTTAACTAACATGAATAACTGAAAAATATATTTAGTATTAATTCAGTTGCATTTGCTCATTAATAACACTTTATTTATGAGAAATTTAAAACATTTTTAAAATAAAGTTGAGAATCGTAAAAGTAAAATGTGGTAAGTGATTATAAATATTTAGTAAATTAGAAAAATTATTAAATGATAATAAAAAGATAACATACATTGAATAATTTTACGAAGTGAATTTAATAATATGTGTCCTACAAGCATTATGCTAGAAGAAAGAGAATGTGCGTCGTACATAAATAATTTGTTATGAATTCTTGTCTATGCAGCTCAAAAGTTAAAAATAACATAGACATAAAATAAATCTAAGAAAATATACTTATTTATATTTATCGTTCATATGAATTTTTATATTCAATGCCATTTTCTGTATAATAATATTTTTGAAATAAAGATGTTCATTTACTTTTTTAATTGTTTTTTAAAAAAATCAATAAGATGAAATAACAAATGTGTTTTATACTGAAAATAAGGATGATAGTTCTGAACATAAATAAAATGATTTCTAAATTTTCTTAGAAATCTAGATTTTCTTAGAGGAAGGTAAAATGGCGAAAAATACTCTGCAGTTTTTGTCTAGACAAGAAAAAGGATGAATGATTATTTAGACACACAATGAGCTTCTGAAATTATCTTGGAAGGCATTTTGTAATGTATTTATTTTCCATAAGAAAATATTGTGTTGGAAAGTAAAAATTTAAATTATTTAAAAATTTATAGATTTTTTGTTTTTTCTTTATTTACTCAAGAACATATGAAAGATGTCTATTTTGTGAACTTTACTGATATAGAAAAAGAAAATAAATTATTAAAATCACGTAAGGCTTGGAATTATTTTAACTTTTTGATAAAAAATAAAGATTAAAATTGTTTTTTGAATTATCACTTAATGTATTTTGCATCATCTGCGTGACTTGTACATGTGCTTCTTACTTTCGATTTTGCCATCAACTAGAATGAAATGTTGTTCTAACTTCTGACATGCTTCTTTGATATTTCAATCATTGTTACATTTCATTCGATCTGACATAGAAGGAAATAGGAGCACTTTCTAAAGTAGAATATCATTAAAAGTATTTTGTTGTTAATATAGAATATCATTAAAAGTTGTATGATCATTTTACAAGAGGTTGGATTAAATCAGTGGTTTCCAACCTGTGGGGCGCCAGACACTTGCAAGGGGGGCATGCAGCTGTTTCCAAAATATCATTTTCGAATACGAACCAAAAAAGTCGAATAGGTGTCAAAAATGAATCAGCAGTATACATAATCCACAATCCTTGCCGCGAATTTTTCAGGTACAAATGCTAAAACATCCCATCCATATTCTTCTTGGAACGAAATATCTCGCTTTCGCGTTTGGAGCCGAGCACCGGTGGGGCGTAGAATCAAAAGTTAAGAACTCGCAACATCCCGCTTATTCTCGTGCTTACTCGCGCCAAACTTCAGTTAACAGAAGCATCTGATTGTTTTTGTTTTCTATGAACAGAATTAGTTCGTTAGTAGTGCTTGCGATAACCACGTTGATATATACAGGGCCGGCACCAGGGTAAGGAGATCTGGGCAGCCGCCCGGAGCGCAATGATCTAGGGGCGCCAAAATCATGGAAAATGAAAATAAACTGGTAATAAAAATTAAGTTACAGGCTTTTATAAAATGCGCTAAAAAGTAAAGAATATTTTTTTATCATTCTAATATCATATCAATAAATAATTTTTCATAATATTGCGTTGTCATCGAAACCTTACATTGTAAGTATACCAAATATCATTGAAATCGGTTCACGGGAATTTTCACAAAAACGCATTGCAAGATTTGACTGATAGTTTTGATTTTGATTTTTGATTTCGGAACCAAGCGAAACGAGATCTATTTTTTAACTGCATATCAAAAATATGTAGACTTAAAACAATGCATTATTTGCCACTAATTAAAAACTGCATTATTTGCCACAGGGGGGAGCACCAATTTTTTTTAAAGGGGGCGCCGGTACAAGAAAGGTTGGAAACCACTGGATTAAATGATGCCACTTAATCTCTCTACAGCTTTTAAAATTTGTTATTCTATTATATTTTATAATTGATATTATTAGTTTTCTATTAAATTATACTAAATTTCTCTTAGAGAAATAAGTGTGAAAAATTGTAATTTGAATTTAATATGAAATAAATGATTTTGGTTTTAGTATTCTGATATTATTAATTTTGAATTTTTTATCTTTATTTTATTATTTTTATTTATGATTTGAGTTTTCATGGTTTTTCCTTCTATTTTTGTTTGACTTTATTTATTCTACTTGTGCAACATGTTTGCTAAATTAGTTCCAGGAATATAAAAGAAATGTCATTCATAGATATTACACATTTAAAAAAAAAAAAAAAAAAAAAAAAAAAAAAAAAAATAAAATAACACATAAAAAACTAAATTTCGTTTTAAGCTCATTGAAATATTAAATATTTAAGCTATTTATTTATAATTTTATCAGTATTTTCGTTTAATGCTGTTGAAGGAACGTATAATTTGAATAAAAATAATTTTCATTTAGAACGGAACTAGTGTGAGAAACTTCAAATACATAATATTTATATAATTAACACTTTGAAATTATTTATAAGAATCAATAAGAATTATCCTTCAGCTAATTTTAGAAAAATAATATTATTTAACAGAATTGTTTTTTGAGCGTAAAAACTGTGCAATATAGTACAATTTGTGCATATTTTTCCAATTATTCTGTGCTGAAAACAAAAAAATTAAATGTCGATGCAGTTAATTGAAACGTATAATTAATTAACATAGAAATAATAACTTTTTAAACAATTTAAAAATTAATTTGTTCTCTTTCAAAGCTTACAATTTTGTTAAAGAATTATTTGATAAATATAAAAATTTTTAAAAAAGAATACAAATTAAAAAAACCAAAAAAAAAAAAATTTTTTTTGAAAAATCTATTAATGAGATAATCCTCAATTTTATTATTTTAAACGTATTTAACATTAGTTGATAATATTTGAATTGAATTAAGAGGAACTACTTTGTTTTTTCTTACTCTTTCATAAAAAAATTATATCGGTTTTGTGTTAGCTCAAAAATCCGATAATAAAGTTCGAATGTATGACATAATTAATACATTACATGTCTGTAATGTAGTTAATACATTATATGTGTGTTACTTATCTTAATATATTTAAAATGCTCTTAAACTTTTTTTATCTTTCAGTCTTTTACTTGATTATATAAATTTATAGTATTCAGTGTAATTAAAAAGTAAATTTTAAAAAAAGTACTGTGCAATTATTTCTGAAATGTTTAATTTTGCTGTATGTTATTTAATACGCAGCACAGAAATACATGAAATTTTGATAATTTAGATTTCTAATTACAAATCTAGAAATGAAAAATTTTAACACTACATATTTGTAGGCTAGAAAATTGAAAACGCATGAAGTAAATCTTAGTTGTCATTTTACTATTAGAAGAAATGATCCCAAATAAAAAACAATTATTCTATACTATAATATGTATTTTGTGAAACATAACTTAAAAAATCATGAATCTTTGACAATATGGAAAGCAATACTAATTGTTTGCAAATAAAAATATTCAATTAGATCATTTAATATTATTATGCAATATATAAATACTCTTATTTGAAGAATAAAATTACTGCATTTATTTACAGATTGCTGTGGGCACCAAATATCGAAATCAGTTGTCTACAATTTCCTTCATTGTGTTTTAAATTAGTTAAATTTCAAAAACGTTCTTGATAAATGAAATCAGAAAAAGCATTTATATGTTTAAATCGATCATTAAAATGGAATTATACAAATGAATATTTTATAACTATAAAAATAAAAAGTAAAAACTTTAAATTTGATTCGTGTTTAACATCTTTATAAAAATTATATTATTTATGTATTAAATAGTTGTTTATGTGATATCAATAAATCATAGTACAATATTTGTACTCTTTCTTTCCTATAAGGTGTTAATTATAACAAATTATGACATAAATTTACAAGAATACTTAAAAGATTGAAATGATTAATTTAATTAGATGTATGATCTAATATAATGTAAATTCGTGTACATGATAAAAAAATTCCAGCTTGTAATTTTTTCAAAAAATATATTTTCTGATCTTTCTTATTCTGCAGTAAAAAAGTATCAATGGTAATTTATTTTGTTTGGGTAACACAAGTTACAAAATTGTAACTTTTAACTCCTTTCAAGTTTAATTAGTCTTAAAAACCTTCTGTTTGAAGTATTTCTAACAAGCTGATTTCTGATTAGAGGGTGAAATTATTTATTCAATGAATAAATAAACGGAAATTTATGAATAAGTATTATATAATTTATGTTTATGAAAACTGTGTAGTTATTTTAAATTTTTTATGCTTTTTCTCTTTAGATTTTAAAAATTTTGCTGATCAAAACAACATATTATGACACATAAAAATTTAGCGTTTTTTAATTTTTTAAAGGTCCTGTAATGTGGGCTATATTTCAATATTAAAGATTGGTTTATGGTGTTTCAAAAATCAATATATCTTTAATATTTAAAAATTAAAATTTAATGTATTTATTTCTACGTCTTTATATAAAATTTAATTCCATATTTTAGTATTAATTAAAAAATGCCTAATGAAAGGAATATGTTATTAAGTATATTTTATATTGTTTGGCGTGTGGTATCTATGTTATAATTTTTACATTGTTTTTAACTTTTAACTGTTGAAATATATTTTAGTACTTTCTGTTTGAATCTTTAAACATTTTTTTTGCAATATTATTCATTGATGACATTAAATATATGTTTATATCTGATTATATTATACCCCTCATTCTATGCATTATACAGAATGGAGTAATAATAAGCAGATTGTAACAAATAAATCACCTGGTCTCTAACGCAATTCTATTTTAAGTCAAATTTGTTTAATAGAAGCTATACTAAATTATATTATTTTGGACAAAATTAGAAAAATCTACTTTAACAACCAGAATTAATAGACATATTTATATATTGATCCGGTAAATTAAAAAAAATTGGCTAACTTCATAAATGATTATATTTTTAAAGGGAGTTATCTATTTTTGCATAAAATGATATGATGCTATTTTCAATCTTCATTTTTTATGCAAGAATGTGAAATCATTTGGTGATAAGATTTTCAAAAATATTTCCTTTTCTTAAAACTTAGTTTACAATTTAAATTTTGTAACTACAGTAATTTTATAGAGTATTTTGTCAATTAAAAAAGGCAATATTTTAATAATTCAGATTCTATTAAACTTTATTTAGATTTGGCTGCCCAATTTATTTCAGAAATCCATGAGTTGATCACAACAAATCTGAGTATACATTAAACTTTCAGTCTACTAAGCAAGGGACTTATTACTAAGATATAGCTTCATTTGATTATCCAGAGCCCATATACAATCGATTTCTCATTATTATATTTATAATAAGAAAATGAATTATAATAATGTAATAGGAGAATGTTTTAAATAACTAGAGTGATTTCTATTATCTAGAAATGATAAGGGATGCAACAGCCTTGTGGTCTTCCCATATACCAAGAATAGTGAGTTTAATCATATCTAACCGGAGATCCTAGTACCGCAAACGCCAAATGCCCACATATAGTAAATGTTCCTTAGATATAAGCCCTGTCTTATGCAGTTCACTGCAAATATGAGCATGCTAACTATTATACGATTATACTTCAAGATTATTTGTAATTGGCAATGGTGTGTTGCTTCATCTGGTATGAGCATATGCTTGTCTGAAATCTAATTTAACTGTGCAATATTAAGGAGTGCAACAGCCTTGTGTTTGTTTCCATATACTACGAATAGTGAGCTTAATGCTTAACCTAACTGGAGATTCTAGTGCCGCAAACGCCGATATATGTTAAATGTTCTTTAGATAGGTACTCTTACCTTGTGCAGTTCACTATAAATATGAGGTTGCTATTTATCATATAATTATACTTCAAAATTACTGGTAGTTAGCCGTAGTTTAGTTGCTTTATCTAGTATAAACAAATGTTTTTCTGCAGTCTAATCTGCTTGTGCAATATTTGCTTCATATTCCCCAATATCGCTTTGAATATTTAAGGTACTCGTACAAGTTGAAAACGTCAATTTCGATCAAAAATGATAAATTAATTTTACTCTTTCGTTAAATAAAAAATGTAAATAGCTTTCTAAAACAGGTTTGTTTTTGTCTCTACGTTAATTAGATTCCGAGATATAAGAGATTTTGTAAAGATTAGGAAACCAAAAGTGGACATATTTAAAGCACCGGAAGTGGGCGTTTAAAGGGCCAGAATGATGTTAAAAATTAGTTTAAACAGTGTTTAATTTTGAAATATAAATTTAGTTAGCTTTTAAAAGATACATAAAATAATTACTGTTTCGAAAATCAATCAGAAAATCAAATAAAAAAATTAATCAGCAAATATGAGAATTTCTTATAAAGACACAATACTTCAATCTTTAAATGCGATTTTCTCAGAACTGACGTTTACCTATAATTTGCACGCTTCAAAAACGATAACTCAAAATATTTTTATAATATCACTATGAAATTTCATGAGCACGATCTGTATATTATTTTTTAGGGAATGTACTAAAAGAATTTTAATCACTAAAATATTTCTCAAATTATGGCCTGTTATTCGAATAATGGCATAGAAATTTTGGCTAAAATTTCAGTATAAATATTCAACTGTCTGTAATTTATTTATTTTTTAACAAAAACTCAAAATTTTAGTACATGCTCTAGATAACAACATATAGATTATTTGGTATTAATTTTTTTCAAATATGTTTAACAGTTTTTGATGCAGCATTTTAAAAAACTTTTTTTAAAAAATGCTTAAAATTGTATACATATTTAACATTTCTGAAGAATAATATTGGAATATATCAAATTTTAGTAGCTCAATATTAATGTTGTCTAAAGTGTAATAAGAAAAAATCGTTACAATGTATATATACAGTGTATTTAGAAAAAGTGCTCTGAACGTGTTCGGGTAACTTAATGTGGTAAAACTTGAAAATTTGTCAACTTTTATTAATTAAATATTTATAAAAATATTAAGTTCTTTTTTGCGTGCAAACATTTTTTATTTTATTATGAAATTATTTGAACTATTAATACATTATTTGATTTTTTTTCATATTTTATATTTCTTGAGAATTTAATAATATAGATTAAATGTAGTTTCAAACTTTTTTTTTTTGATATTGTTTGAAATGTTACTGGTAATTTTATTAATTTATAATCCTCCATTTTTGTAGTATGAAATTAAAATATGAAAAAAAAACATTCAAGCATAATAAAAAAGAAAACAAAGGTTCTTTAAGCTTCTCTCACGAAAGCTATGTAAAATAAAATGTATTCAATTCTGAAACTGTTTTATTTTTGTAAAAGAAATGAAACTACGAAAGGTATCGCAAAAAAATATGAAAGCAAGGAAACATTTCATAAATTTACAAAATTAATTTTGTATTCGAATTACATTAATCAATATGAATTGGAAATGCAGTGAAACCGGAATGAATAAATTTTAAGAATGTGTGAAAATTAAAAAAAAATAAATTAAAATTCTTTCTGTTTTTTATTTTATTTCCAGAAACAAATGCATTGGAAACGAAATTACTCACTAAGGTTTAAAAACAAAAATTTTAAAAAGAAAAGAAATTTCACAGAATTGCATAACCTGAACAAATGAAAAATATGAACAATTATCAATTCACAAAATAACTGCATCAAATTTCCTTTTAGATACATTTTCAAAGTTTTTTTCTTCTTTGCTACAAAAAGGAAGAAGGAGTTGAAAATGAAAGTATGCATTATTAATAATTCATGTACTTTCCCTTCTACCACTTTACTTTTACTCAGAGATATTAGAGCAAAATTTATTTTTATACTTTTGAAGGAAATGAGGCTGAGTTTTTCTTAGGATATATGTTTTCCAAATAATTTTTTGTGAAAAAATATGTAATGGCTTTTCTAATTTTTAAATATTATTTATTGCACAATGAACGTGTAAACCAAATGACAATAATTACTTATTGGACTCAATATTTCTTAAGTTATTTTAACTACTTAAAAAATATCATTAAAGTGAAATATTTGTTTTATATAAAAACTGTTAATTAACTTTAAAACCAGAATCGCTGGAGTAATGTTGTCTGAGCTAATATTTCTCTGGTTATAATACATTTTTCTAATAATGATAAATAAATAAAAAATATGTAGTCAGATTACATAAAAAATAAGAGAATGTTATATGAAAGATGAATATAAAAAATAAGAGATATATAATGTTATTACCTGAGCTATTTTGGTCAATTTTATTGAACGTGCTGATTTACTGAAATTCGTTTCACTTCTACTCACATTATAACAATTTTTTATACTTGCATATTAAACTGTTAAAAATGATAGCATTTGGTATAGATTACTTCTACTGGTTTCATTTCACATCAATTTTTATTTTGTTAAAGCTTTTTTCTTGTACTTTTGTCAAAATTGTTTCCTTGCTGTTATATTGAATATTATGTAAATTTGTAATTTTGAATTAAATTTGTACATTGTTTTGAATATATTTTGAAACTGTAATGAAGGTATTAAAGCGGAATGAAAATTAAATCCTGTATAACGTTGTGATATCTAATCATTTTTTTTAAAAATATTTTTAAGTTATCAGTAAATATATTTAATATGTACACATGAAATGTAATTTTTAAATTTAAAATTATGAATAATCAAAATAATTAATCATACAAAATTGCACATACATTTTTTAAGTAACACTCCATTTATTTATTTGCTGAATGCGCAATAGTTAAGAACAGTATAAGGTAAAAATATTAATTGATACTGTCAGCGAGACAATATACCTAAGACCGTAAAATAATTGGCCTCATAGTTAATTAAAATAAGATATATTATTTATTTATTTCCAATGCCTAGACGATTGACTATAACACTATTAGATAACATTGTTTGGCGCTTGAGGTGGAATTGTCTGGATAGTGAGACACTAGGTATCTCACTACGATTTCTTCTGTTGATATGCAAAGTAAAAAATCATTCATGATGCAATTTAATCATACTCGAGGCAATTATGCTCAAGTGGTGAAGTTGTATCTCTAATTGGCATCTACAACTACAAATAACCGCATCATACAATAAGTTGGCATTAAAATAATACTAAGTTATTTCTCATTATGCTCATTTAAGGAATGCTACCAAAAACAAATCCTTTAAAATTTATAATTCCTTTACCTTAACTAAAACAAAATTGTTGTAATTTTTACTAATAAACTCTAAATACAATACATGGTTCTTATATTCCTTTGATTGACGTCAACTGTTAAATTGAGTTGTTTCGTTGAGATATTTTCTAACTATATTTTATATCAATTTTGAGTTTCTGCAATAAAGTGCTTAACTCAGATTTTAAAATAACTTCAAAATTTGTTTCGACTAATCCGTAGTAACTCATGTAACAATTATATTCTCATAATTGAGTTGACCATGTTAAATTACTCGAAAACTTTCAGAAGCGAAGATGTATCGAAAATCTGTGACAACACTATATGATTTCCTGGTTATTTTAGTTTAATTTGTGCATGAATGGTTGGCTATCCAATAAACGTGTAATTGCAGCATATGTGTATTGTGGAATCGTACTCCACACCATAATATGGTTCATTTGGAAAAGTGGGGCAGCGCACCCCCATAATACCAAATTATCTGGCACAGTACAACAAGAAGCGGAGATGTATCGAAAATATGGGGCATCACTATGATTTCCTGGTTATTTGAATTTAAACTTGCAACATTTATTTAATATAGTTCATTTCACAATCAATTTAATCTGGTTACTCCTTAATCAACAATTTAGTTTTATCATTATACTCCGTTAAGAAATTTAACTCCTAAAGATTAAATTTTAACTATCTTCTCCAAAAATACAAAATTTTCCTTCTCTATAATGGCTTTCCTTATCCTAATATTAAAGCTTAATCCTCTTGAACTTTTACAGTAATGAGGAAGAAAGTCATCACAGGATTTTCGATGCGAGAGCGTTGTTAACGTCATGTCACGTATTAATTAAGAGGGAAGTGTCAAGCAGGAACTCATCATATTTGTTCACTAGCTAAATAACTTTGAATAAACGTCAGCGGTTGTAAATGAAATATGTCAACAGGTTCTACGTGTAAAATAACTTGTGGTGGTGTAAGAATTATTTCTTCAAAAGTTTGGATATTAAGTTCTGTATACTAATGAACGAGGAATTCATTGCTTTGTAGAGATTAGCATATTTTATGCTAATACTTAATCAGTTCTATGAATAAAGATTTATTGAATTATAAGTTACGCATTATAAGTTGCTTTGCTTGATGATCACTCACTTTTATGAATAATTAGGAATGTGTTTGAAAAAATATATATTTATGTATACTTTAGGAATAACTTAAGTATCTTAATTGCACAAAGTAAAAAATGAGGAACTGAAATGCACTAATTATTCAACAGAATAAGTTGCATATAATAAAATGCCATGATATGTAGTCTTAGACTAGTCGTAAAAGCTTATTGAATTCAACCCTCATAAAAGTATTTCATTAAAATATTGAAGATTTATTGAAATCAATTTTAACAAGACCTACATAAATAAAATTGTATTAAAATACTAAGGTAAAATATTAAAGAAATTAAAACGTTTAGTTATATCCATTTTTATTTTCAAAATATTAATTAAACAAAGACTTCCTTATATAGATTATTATATATTAATAGTTAGGAAACAACTACTAATACTAACAATAGTTAAACTGATCGATACTGAGCTAATAGCGTCACAGATAATTGTATGCCCCACCAATTATTAATTTAAATTTTATTACCTTTAAGTTATCTTCAATTAAGGAAGTGATTTGGTATTTTTCTATTTTTAAAGCAATAAGTGAAATATGTTTCACAAAATTAATTACATTATATAAATTTTATTTATACTAATTTAAATGTCCTTTGAGACAGCAGTAGACTTATTTAAAAGTTGACAACATTTACTTGCAATTCGACAAAACAATCAACAAAATGCTCTTATGTATTTCATAGTTTGTATACTTAAATTAGGTAAATCAATTAGAATTTGAGGAACTTAAATGCATATGTGTGCGTACAGTCATAGTGTAAATCATATTTTGAATTCTGTTTCTTTAGTGAATGCTAGTAGAGAGGAAAAGTTAATTTTTGAATCAGTTAATCATCGATCATAATCAATTTATACTAAAAAATATTTAATATTTATGTTTTCATTAATAAATAGAATATTTTATGTAATGCATGCATAAATATATAAACATGAATCTGTATAAAGTATTTATTATTTTATTACGAGTGTCAAACATTAGTGATTAAGCCATTAATTCACGGCCTCTCCAGTATTTTTTTACAATGTCTCACACTGAGAAATACAATACAGATATTTAAATATTCAAAGATCATTGGATAATTAGAGCCATAAAAAAACGCAGGTTTTGAATGGACCATTCAAGTGACGTAGATGTGTTTTTGCATCTGTCTTGTCCAATCAGAAGTCTCAATAGAGCCACAGCTGTCTTCCTAAGGAAACTGGATAGAGTTATTTCTAACTTCAACATTCTTCATGAATTATAAGTTAGTTGAATCATAAACGATTTAAGAATTTTTTTAGAAGTCAAATTAACAAATAATTTAATTGTTTGAAAAGAAAGTAATTGATTAATACATTGCTTTATCAAAGATCCTTGCATAGTCAACACATATAAAGCAAGAATCGATATATTAGTGCATAATATTTATGCATTAATCATTTTGCATTTTTTACCTGAAATAAAAATCTCCATTTATTCCTTAAGCAGAAAGAAGTTTTAATTCTCGTTTCTGACTAATGTTTGCATAGTGTAACCAATTTGAATTGCAATTGCAGCGTAAAATGTATACCTTATATTATGAATTTCTTATACAGAAGCGGCCACCTCATGTACAAATACAATGTTGAGGATCTAAGGTTGTTCGTTGATCTTGTACTTTTTGAATTGTTTGGTTAATAGATGTATTATTTACAAATATAGAAATATCTGAGATATGAGGTAAAAATGACATGTTCTTGTCCGAAAAAGTCGATTTTATTGAACATTTGAGTACACAATTAAAAGAACCACAATCTGTGCATATAAGAAAAGCAAATAAAAAATGTTTTTTTAAAAAAATCATTTTAGTATAAGGTACGTTTTTGAGCTATCGAATTAATGAGGTTATTAAAGAAGATATGAAAAAATCTATCCTACTACTCCAGAAGAGCTTTTTCTAATTCCCAGAAAAACTATCAAACATGATTTTTAGTTAGAATGTCCCAAATATTGCTTATAGGAGTCATGTCGGGAAAACATGTTGGCTATTGTATTCATACAATTTCTTCCTCCATAAAAAAATCAGTGAATTGAAACCATGCTGATAATATATGCCTATTATTAGGTTAAATATAAAAGAGGAACGCGTTAGAAAAAAGAATATTGCGCCATTCATTTCTCTTCTAGTTCACATGCTTTGTTTCTCACTTCCTGTAAAACCAACGATGCCTTGATGTTAATGTGACACACAACATTGGTCATCGAGAAAACAGTCTAAGATCACAAAGGCAGTTTCGGAAAGTTTCTCTCGAAATTTTGTTACCAGTAGCCGAGTGAAAGTGTTGTTGAAGAAGAGTAGCCTTTATATATCGTTGCCTCGAAGTCGTTAGAAGAAACGGTCTTTATTGGGTATTGTAGCACATCTGTGGCCTTATCCTGATCTCCTAAAGTTTCAGTCTTCAAAAAAGGAGTTTCACACCCTGGATAAAGGATTTTGTGAAACTTCAATGGCTTCTACTTCTTTGGGCTGCTTTTTGCCCTCTTTTAACTGTCCAACATATCTTCTCTAAGCTTCTAGTTCGGTTAAATAACTTCGTTGAGACTGAAACAAACAGTTACTGAAACAACGTGGTTACTGAATATCAATAATTATTTTCTTTTTTGTCTTACATTAAGTTGAAAGCTTAATCTCATTTGCTGCTATTTAACGTGTGGTCTTCAACAGAAAACTCAAAATTCACGTACTGTGAAGTTTTTAAAGGAGGGAAAAAATTTGCATTTGTGAACTTTCCCTTTTATGCAAAAAGATGCTTTTACATTAACATAGATGTTATTTTATGAAAGAAAAATTTACAAAACATATCCTTTAATTGTCTTTTGCAGTGTATTTCAGTTCATTATGAAAATGTTTACCAGATCTGGTTGGTGAAATGCACACTTAATCTCGTAAATGAAATAAAGGCAATGTACCTGAGCCATACCAAAACTAATACGAGATGTAATTTATATAAAAATATATTAAGCTAAATGTATATATAATCAACAAAAAATACAATTTTTAAATTTTAACCGCAATTTATAGGTAACACAAAAGAAAGTAAATACTCAATTTAAATAAAAAAAAATAATTTCAGGTTTTCAATTATGAATGAATTTTTTTGAAATACACTTTTCTATATATTTCAGTAAAATATAAAATAAAAAGTGTTACAAATTGCATCCTATATAAGACCAAATTATTAATTAATAATTTTATTGAATCATTGAAGAATTTTCTCACAATCATTAAACAAAAATCCTACTTAAAATTGTAAAATACCCACTCGAGGCACATTGGAAAGGCTGAATTTAATACAGGTTTAAAAGGGAAACATACATAAGTATGTATATACTCATGAATGTTTAAATATTATTCCTCGTTTTCTAACGTCCACTTAAGCACGTTCTAGTTGCGTTTCAATAATACTGCTTAGTAATTCAATAAGACTACTTAAGATATAGATATGATTCATAATAATCCAGCAGTTTCCTAATTAAGTATCTGTAAAACCGATTTTATAATTTTCTTCCATTAACTATTGTTAAATATTTTTGCAAAAAAAAATTAAAATATCAAAAGTCTTGTTTCCACAATAACAATGGATATTTAAAGCGATACTTTTGTTCGTATCCATTCAATACAGCATTTATTTTTTATTTGTATTATAAATGAATTGCTTTGTTTGGGCCTTTTCTAAGGATGAAGTGTAACCACATATTTCTCAATTATTTTCTTAATTGTAATCGGAAGAATATGCTGCAAACGATGGATTTGAATAAATTATTTACTGAAATATGAGGATTAAATTTCTGATGTGAAGATATAAATCATCTTAAGATGTTTTTTCTTTCATTAGTTCCTTCTCTTGAATACGTTCTTGTCAAAAATATATTAATAATATTCTGGTTAATTTGCTTTTTATTTTAATGAAGGATAAAAAAATTTTAAAAGAAAATTATTTAAGCAAAATACAATACTTTTATTTGATAAGAAAATAAAGTATTTTCTTTTTTATAATTTCGTAAGCGTATATGTAAGTTGTTTGCATTAAGAAGATTAGAAATTTAACTATGTATTTTCTAATCATATATTTTTCATTATATTTATTTCCTTTAAAGAATTTTCAAAGAAATGGAATGATTTAGTTTGAATATTAAAAATGGATTCAATGAAATGAGATTTTTTAAAGCTAAAATTTAAAAAAATATCATCTCTTCAACAAAAATATTGCTTTTAACTTTTATGACCAAAAATACACTTTAGGCAAAATTCTCAAAAATTTGGTCTGTCATAATTATTAAACATTTAATTCATAATATAAACTGTGTGATTCTTGTCTAATTCAAAATAAACTTTTATATATACACACACACACACATATATATATATATATATGTGTATGTATGTATGCATGTATAACAATGAATATACTATATCTATTGATGTTATTTTTTGCATGAGATTGAGAAATCTGTAAAGTGTAAATCTATTTTTTGTATGAGGTTGAGAAATCTGTAAAGTGTGATTTCCTTATTTTTGTATTTAAACACATTGTTCCTCAAGTATTTAATTTTTACTTTGAACCAGCTTATTCACCTATTAAAATTTTAAAATTTCAAGAATACTATGCATTTCAATTGTATTAAAATGTATAAAAAAGTTGCCATTATATACTATAAATATCATTAACAATCATAATGTTAATAATAATTTGTAGAACAAATGATAAGCATAGCATTAAACTACATTTTGCCTACTCAAATCACAAAGAAGTTAACCCTTTTGAATATGTTTTATGTATTAGAACATTTTCTAAAGCTGCTGAAAATAACTTAAGCTGTATATCATCCTCAAGAAATAAGGCTATTATATGAGAAAGAATCAATATTTTAATTTTAATTACCACTTACGAATTAAAATTTTGAAAAATCTCTTTTTTTGTGAACTTATTTTCACACATCTTACATTCCAGTTTATTTTTTATCACATCATCTTCCTTTGAAACTATTTGTTGAGGAACTTAGATTTGACAGTTTAATTGAAGAATTGCAAATTTTTCAAAGTGGAGAAGTAACTAATTGAAATGCTAATGTTGAAATTTAGGATTTTTTAAAGCAATTCATATGGAAATCTCTCTATGTTGTAGGAGTTTTTCCATTTTGCAAGCATAATCCATGGCTTCAAAGTATTTTTGAAAAAAAATGATCGTTGAAATCGTCTAATGAAATTGGCACAGGTAAAGTGCACTTATCAATCTATGCTTTGAATGATGATGTTGCTGGCAAATCAATATCTAGGTCATTTTGGTATATACTCATTTTTGAATAACTCAAGAAAGTCAAGAACGCGTTTACTTGATGGCAGGCTTGAAAATGAGTTATTCTTTGATGAACTTCGATAAGAAACCCTCAAAATCCTGAATCTCCATTTCAGAAATTTTTTTTGTTGTAGACTGAGATATAATTTGTTCATAAGAAATATTGAATTTAAATATTTCTTATGAACGAGAGTTTTCTAAGAAGAAGAATTTAATAAATGGTAGAAAAAATGTTAAAGAAGAAAATAATGTAGAGTAGAGATTATCTGGAAGATAAGCAAATGTGTGAATGGTTTAAAATATTATATTCCTTTTTAGAATAAAGCAACAGTAAAATTCTTTCCTATCTTGAAAACATGCATTTTTGAAAATCCAGTTTTTAAGCAGAAAGTGTTTTTTATATAGTGCATATTAAATAATATTTTTTTGTAGTTCTTTATTTATAAAGTAAAAGACTGTGCAGTTTAGTAGAAAATAGCTATATATATCTAACACTTATTTTTATATATTTCACAAAAACTAAATTTTTTAGAACTTTTTTTATCGTCTAATATAATTTTGTAAACATGAGCGTCTTATGTTATGATTTTCAAAGGCTTGTTTCGTTTAATAATAAATATCAGGACCATAGTTTTTAATATAGGTACATGAGAAATAGATTAATACAATTTTATAAATTTAGAAAACATTAGAAACTGTGATTATATAATCGTAAAACACATTATATATTGAATTAAAGTAAGATGTTTTATTTGAATCAAGTACGCTCTATTTATTTTCACATGAAGAGTTTATGTTATCAAGAATATAATATAAATTTTAAATTTCATGCAATGAATATCTTATCAAACATACTTCACTTCAACTTTTAAAATTTAAAAAAATTAAAAAAAGTGTTCTTATTTTGATTTTGTATTATTGTTCAAAGGGAGGGTGTATTTGATGTTTGATATGAATAGATTTTGTATATGTAAGCTCCATTTGTACAGTAAAAAGTTTCTTATCTGATATTTTTTGCTCTTGAATATATTGCTACCCTCTCCTGAGAAAAATATATGGAATATACAAGAGAAACTCTAATGGGGTAAGCAAAAATGAGTATGAGCAAACTTAGAGATAATGCCTTAAGAAGAGAGTGCCCAATCTTGTCTTAAAAAAGCAGGAAATGCAGAAAAGCTCTAGAAACTAAATAAAAGCAGATTTTACTTAGAAACATTTCCATAACTAGAGTTTGTTTCCATCAAGAACTCAATTACTGAGATATTGCACATTAATAAAAGATATAGTTATTATGTTATTATATTTGACTTATTTGTGCATTATTGTATATAATGCACAATTAATGTACAATATATTTATGTACTAATACATTGTATATTAATTTTACATAAGAACATAGATTGAAATGGCTTGATATTTTTGTTTTGAACTCAGAGCATTGTTTGTCGGACAGATATCAAGATTGTATAGCTATGAAATCAACTTTAACGTATGAATCGTAAATGAAATCTTATGTTCAAGGTATTATATTAGAATAAAATTACTTAATATAAGAAAGTAGCCACTGCAATGGAATTTATTGATGTCAATTGCAATCTACTTATGGATATACAATTGGAAGCATCAGCTTGGTAATGAATTTGAAATTCGCAATGTCTTATGTAATCAAACCTTTATTAGTCTAGTATTATGTAACTTTAGTAAATACAATACATACATGAATAAAAGATGAGTGAGGACTTCGTACAGTATCATTTGGTTATCATGTTTAGTAAACGGAATAGGAGACTTACTATCCGATATTATTAATATGTGTTAAAAAGCGGATGGGAAGGCTATGAAATTACTAAAGAAAAACGGTGATCTAATGTTTGTGTGGCGTATTATTTAAATATATACAAATTGAAAATTGCTCACAAAAATAAATCAAAGAGGGGAAATCATAGAAATATTTATGTATTTTTAATCCACTTACAACCAAATACATATGTATAGTATTCATATAAAGTTTTTATAAATGTTTAAATTTTTTAATTATCTCTAATTTATAACATGATAAATATTTATGCATGGAATAAAATTCAAAATTTTGAGCCTTGAATCTCAAGTTGAAATAATTTAGAAAATGTTATCCAAATTAGAATATAAATAATCCATTTATCAAGCTGTCAAATACATCCTTTATTGTACATAATTCTTAAAGAGTTGTAAATATTACAATCAATAGAAACGCCACTGTGGCAAACTTTTTAAAACAAATCCGATGAATAACTAAGCACACAGTACCATCTATATCTTGTTATTTAAAAGCAGTGCAATTTAAATTTTTATCATTATTATTTGGTGTGTCTTCGACTTTTTGCTTTTTGATTATAAATTAATATACAATATTGAAAGATTAAATCATAAATAAAATACATTCGATTGCTAAAATTTTTGAACACCAATTCGTGTTTATTAATAAATACTCAACAAAAAGACGGTTTGAAAGAAAGGAGTTTTATAACAATGGATTTCATTTTGCTTATTAGAACGTTAAAATCGAGGAAGATCTTGATTAGATATTTGTTTTTCAACTTTTTCATTGCATTTTTCGATGTTTCATCAAGTATTTGAATCAATATTTTCTTTCTTCTAATTTTACTTGAAGTGTCAAAATCCATATAGCTGCATCTTATTTCGAATTTATATTCAAATTGTTACTTTTTTTAAAAAAATATCCTCACATTATAAATGAAATAGGATAAAAAATTTTAGCTTATATACCACAAGATACATATCTAAACATCTAAACAATTGGATTGTTTTATTAAATATTGGCTGACACAGAATGTCAACAGGTTGTCTGCTCAACGTAAGAGTAAGAAAACTCCAAACACCCTTCAAATGACGAATAAAAAAGTGCACATACCATATAATTGGATATCGGTTGACCAGAAATGGATCAATGAGACTTCCGAATCGTGATACAGCATGAATCTCAACTCGGATATTCGGTGGCAGCAAAACTGTCCAACATCAACAAATAATGAAAGCAAGCTCTAAAACTAATAGGACAGTCCTTTGTTTCCGTAGATTATTTGTCGAGTTGTCCTCCATAATTGCAATATTTCAATTGAGCAAAAACTTGGATCCAGTCGTCATGTGCGTTGTGATGTAGAACTTTAGCAGCAAAAAGTATAGTCCCTCTCAACATCATTAAACAGCTCGGAAAGAAACTCTTTATACCACCGCAGACAAAACTCCAACATTTAATGGTGATGAACACGATGTATTGCTCGAAACCTAAATACAACATGACCTAAACGAAGAATAACGACAACGATACTTAGGGAATTGTCCTTTTCTACAGGAATATGAGATACACGAATCATTCTCTTACCGTATCCAAACTGTGGAAGAAAAATTAGTCTTTTATGATAATCGGAAAAACACAAATTTCAATAGCTGCATACCAGCGGACCTCGAAAATAGAAAGCTAAACCAAACCTGCATCCACAGAAGGTTCTCTTCTTCATTGAGTACACCGCCAAGACCGTTCTTCTCGAATGACTGTACTATTAATCCGAGTGTTTATCTTCACCAATTTGATGAATGCCACCAGAAACTTCACTAAAAAAGTAGCCAACACAGATCAAAAGATTATCTCAAGCTATATTAAGGCAAACCACAATATCCTTATGGTAGCTTAGAAAGATATTGCAGTTTTGGTAAGATCTTCCTCACTCTCCCTAATTATTCACCAGATCTGGCTCCGACTGATTACCAAGTGTTATCGCCAGTTGGACAGGTTGCTGAAAGACATTCGGTTCTCCAACTACGATGTTTTGATCCAAGGGGTTTGTGACTTCTTTGATCATTGTGACTCTGCTACAATAGCATTTTCACTCTCCAAACTCAATGGGTGAAGTATATTTCAGTCGTTGGTGACTATTTCACTGATTGAATTCCATTACTTTCTCTGTGACTCGTGTTATCTTTTGTGTGTCATTTTTGGTCTATAATTTCGGAACGACCCCGTATAGTGTTTATTGGTTATAAAGATTGTAAATGTTAAGTATTGCGAGTTGAAAGTTTTATAAGTATATGAGAAATTCAAATATTGTAAAAACAATATTTAAATTCAAAATTGCTTTTTATTTTACATTGAAGAAGTCCAGTATATTCTTTATTTCATAATCATGGAATAAAAATATATTTTCAATATAAGTAATTTTGGGCTAAGTGAATAAAATATGATTCCTAATTTATCCACCAATTAAAGAACAATTTTTTCAGAATAAGTACGAACAATAATCTTAATTAGTTTACCATAAATTTTTGTTATTACTTAACTGAATACTTTAAGATTCTTAGAAATATAAATGTAGGAGCTATAAAATTAATTCCAAATTTTTAAATATATTGATTTTAAATGTTCTCAAAATAAGATTCTAATTTTAACACATTAATTTAAATGATTTTATAATTATTTCTTGATTTTTTCATTTGCATGATATCCATGGTTAGCACAAAGTCTCATTTACTTTTGAAAAGCTGCATTTTCTAGAATATTGCACGAATATAGAAGAAAGATTTGTAAGAGTAATCACAATGTCACCAAGTTTATACACCTTATCGAATTTTCATTATGTACTTCTCGTAACATGACATATATCCAGTTAATAATTGAGATCTTTCTGTACATTTTGAAAGAAACAACTATTGTCTTTGAATTTGTGATTCTACAACAAAATACTTTACATACAAGATGGTTCTTTTTCATATTCTTCTCTTGAAAAGCATTAAACAGAAGTAACATACGAAGAACTTACATATACAAAGAAAAAAATTCTTGCTTTCTCCTATTCTTAACATGTACCAACCTTTTCCTACCTCACTCATTAGAAATGGTAGATAATTTCTGTTATATGGAATGCACAGTACAAATTTGGTGAGCTTTTGATTTTTTTTACTAATCTCTCATATTTATTCGAATAATACGTTTGAAAATTGCAACCTTTTCAAAACGAAAAAATTGATAGAAAATAATGAGTATGGTATAAAATTGTTGTAAACGTACCACATTTTGTGCAGTATTAAAGAATACCGCCAATGGTGAAATTCACGCAATTTATAACCATCGGCATAGGCGAGCATTTCCTAATAAAAAATGTGAATCTCATAATGGAATTACATAAACATACAATCCGAATCTTAATGTCACCAAATCCATCATGTTACGGATACTAGGATTAAGCCTTGTGTATTAATATAAGTGTTATAATTTTATTAAATGAAATTAATTATAATTTAATTTTAATTACAATTATTTTTATCATACACACTGTAACTATTTATATTAGATATATTATGTAGAAAATATCTAATATAAATAGTTATTGCGTGTATGATAAAAATAATTATAATTTCAAATAACTATATTTCCTTCTTATTTGCATATAAATAAAGCTTAGTTCTTAAATTTATCTGATTTGCGTAAAAATATATTAACTTTTTTATATTTATCATTTTTCTTATAAATTAATTTACCATTAATTTTCAAGATTCTGAATTATTTTCAAGTTTTATTCAATGTTAGGACTAGAGAGGTAAATATTTCATGATATATGTCAAGAAATATTGTTTTCCAAAAAGAAAATAAATGATGTATCACAAAAACCATCCGTTTTACCTTTTCTTATTTTTTTTTAACTTCAAGTACTTGAATCTGAAAAAATAAAATCGCCCATTTGTCATCAAAAAGTTATTAATCATCGGAAGTAAAATCACAATCTCTTGGAAATAGATTTTCATTTTCTAACGATATATTATCATCACAGCTAAAATAAGAAAATTTTAATCGATTTTATGAAAATGTGATAATTTTTATGTTTACTTTATATTCAAAAGACAATTGTTGTTGACAACATAAACGTTTATTATGCTGGAAAAGAGATTTTAGTTATGCATCAGTAAATGTTAGATCAGTGTAGGTAGATTTTTCTTAAGTACTCCTCCATATTCTTGCGTAAATTAACAATTTCTTTTACCGGAAATGTTGTTGAGATTTGCTACTTCAATTAACTTAGCGTGAAATTTTTATTGAAATAAAATGACTTGAATAATACATGTTGAATGAGAGAAATATGGAAATTTGGCTTTGCATTGTACATAATGTGCTTCTTTATTTTCTTGCTTTTTAGGAAAGTTTTGTTTTTATTTTCTATAAATCAGTTTCGTTAGAAAAGTTAATAACTTTTGAAGCATTTATAATTTAATCATTATTAATTATTTTCAGAATTTATTATGAAAGATTTACTTTTACTTTCATTCGCATTTTTTCTTTATTTATTTTCTGTCATTAGTATAAGAATAAGACTGAATGGTGTTTCAATTGTTTTGAATGATTCTTTTAATGTGAAGAATAGTTTTATTCATTTTTAATTTTCTTAAAGCATTTTTTTAAAAAAAATATTTAGTTTATTATGTTATGGATTTCAAAATACTAAATTTACTTAAAAATATATAAATTAGAATAGAAAATTATCTTAGGGCTTATAAATAACATTTTTCTTAATAATGGTTACCAAACTTTCGCCACAAAAAAGCCTGGAATTGCTACTTCATTTGTCATTACCCAGCTGGCACCCGTGAACAAAGTAACAGAGGAGGGTAGCATAACCCATGCCAAACTATCTCAAACCCGTTTATAGGGTCAGCCACAATTATACATCATTTCAGAAGAATGGACACTGAAACACAAAGAAATGTCCATGCCCCAACTGAGATTCGAACCCGGGACCCACAGCTTATGAGTCAAGAACGCTTCAAATTAAAGCTGCACAAAAATGAACACTCATTTTCTTCATAAGATGAACTTATATTTTTAAAGTTTCATCACCACTCGTGGAAGTTAAACTAATAAATTTTTTAAAATGTTAATTTTCATAGTCTATTTTAAAATTAGAGTAGCAAGAACGAGATGTAAAAACGAGATGGACAAAAAATTAATTGTATTATAGAATGCTTGGAATAGAATGAAATTCAATAGCATTTTTCAAAACTTTTTGTTGAAAGATTTTGTGTCTGCATAGGTTTTCCTCATTAAAAGTTAAACTCAATTAAAAATTAACAGTTTAAATAGAGTTTTAAGCACCTTTTACATAAATAAAATTATCATATTTTGCTTAGATTGAAAATAACTAAAAAATTGGCTGTAAATAAAAATAAGTAAACATTAACTCAAACTAAAAATATAAATAATCGAAATGCAAGGAAAATGATATTCCTTTTTGTTTTCAAACCGAAAATGAATTATTCTCAACGAAATGAAATTTTTCCAGAAGAAAATATTGTTTTGTTTTACAATGTTAAACACCATATTGATTCCGAGCTTTTGAGTAAAAACAGGAAAAAAAAAAGTTATCGTGACAAAATGATTGTTTGTTGATATTGAAATCCATTCAGTGTAACGAGAAGCAATTTCCAAAAATGTGAACAGCAGTTATTCATTTCCACGAAATAAAATTTTACTAGACTTTGCATAGGTTGTTGCCAGGAAAGCAAGAGCAGACCTGTGACATTTTCTCATCTATTTGCTGCAAGTCGAGTAATATTTTTTCCGGAAATTTTCTGAAATCCGTAAATGTGCTTTACTTTTTTCATAAATTATTGTTTATGGGAATAAAAGTAAAAAAAAAGCGCTTTTCTAAATAGAAGATCTGTAAATTGTAATATAATTACTGGATATATATACTCTAATGAAAATATTTTAAAATCTTAACCGAAATCTGTAATTAATAAACAGGCATTTTAAATTCAAGAAAAATGAAATTGTACTATATTTTGGCTGTATGGTATTCAGTTTCCTGAGACATAACTTTATTAATGTAACCTATGGCAGTTTAGAGCTGACATAAAATAAGTCGCTTTACTGAGAATTACAAATTCAATTTCCCAGATAAAATTTTTATCATTATATTGTTAATATTTAATCATCAACTTTTATTTTAAATTTTCTGAAGTTTACATTTTTGTAGGTATTATTACAAAAAAAACAGTTTGTTTGACTGTTTATTATTAGATAATATAAAATTCATAAACTATGGAAATCATAAATAATTTTATATCATAAGCAACAAACTTACTCTATTCAAATTAATAAACGTTGAGACAGATGTGTTTATACTTCTGATATTAAAATAACTTTATTTTTAATACTTATAATAATTAAAATTGCGCACCACTTTACAAAATTACCATTCGCGATACATTCAGGTTTATGTTAAAGCCTCATATAATTTTCATTAATATATATGGACATTTCAGTGATATAAATTACCAAATAAGCACATTTCTACCTATCTATTATGGATGGGTCATTCAGATTCATATTGTCAGCTGTTTCTGTAATATGTCGCTTCAATAAGGTAGCAATGTAAGGACATTGCTTACATGCTTGGTTTAACAGCTTAATTAGCTGAGTTGTTATCACAGGTAATACGATTTCAATGCTTCGTGTCACTATTACAGAAGATGATTTATTTACATTGAAATTCTCTATACGTTATATATTTTAATTTAAATTGAGGAGTCTTTTTGTTTTATTGAAATGAACTAACATAATTCTTGACATTAAAATTTCCACTGTCGAAAAAACCTAAGATTAGATTTATTTCCTTTAGTAATTTAGAAAATAATAAAAAAATATTCATAGTCTTAATAAGGATAACATTTTATCTACCCTAATAAGTCGTAAGAAATTGCCACACCGTGTATATCTGAATATATAAATATGGTTGTGAAGAAAGGGAATTTTATTTTCGAATAAAAATTTGATCAGAATTGAAAGATTTAAAAAATTTTAATTACTTTCAATTTAATCACTTTTTTGAAATTTTAAGGAAAAAAAACTTTTAATCTGATTTTATTATAAAATGAAATAAATTCTTGAAGTATTAATATTTTCGTTTAAAATTCATATGACATATAAGTATCTTATATTTACGCTGGATATTTACCCATTGTTATTTGAAAATATTTTAATAATGCCAGAATTCGTCTCCTATTTTGATAAAACGTAACGAAAAGATACCTTTTATCAAAGTAGTATAGACTGTTCATCGTCTTATTTTCTATTAATCTCAGTTAGAAATAATACGATCAGGATAAATACATTTTAGTTTTTTTTAAAAAAAAATACTATTTTCATTTCTTGAGTAAGTAATTTTGAATGGATTTGAATAAAAGGTTGACGAAGAATGAGCTTTAATGTTGAATCTAAATAATGATAGCAGGAAATTTTCTATGGCGACAAATGTACGAAACCATCATTTTAAATAGTTTCTTAACTCGTTTACGATGATAGCAACCTATTACTAGCTTTAATCCTATTATTATTTAGAATAAATGTATATCTGAAATATAGTTTGTGTTTTATGCAAAAACTTATGATGAACTTCCAGCTGTTTTGAAAGCATAGCGTATATTATGCTGCACAGAAATGCAGACATTATCGCGTATTTGAAATGATAAAAATTGCAAAATAGAAATTGGATTTATATTGCTGAAAGGATTTATGAATTAAAAAAGTAAACAATGAAAAACGTCTTAGATAGCTGGGCTTAGATAGCATGGATTATAATCTAAATGGGAGGAAAAATTAAAGAATGCAACATGTGAGACAGCTACAGATAAAATCTGTTAAGCTCTTAGAAAACGAATGTTGTTGCGATGTGTGTTTCATATAAAGAAACGTTTTTGTGTCATAAACTTTGACTGTACGTTTTACATGTGGTGCATTCTTGCTTATATAATTGTTTTCATGAAAAAAATGTTTTTAATAACTGACAACTTATGCGCAACTGGAAGTTAAGTGAATTTCTTGTTAAAATACAAGAACAGGTCAAAAAATCTTTTGCCAATTTTTTGCATTTTTTTTTATTTGATAGAAATTATTCTGTTGAATAACATGAAATGATTTCATGTGTGTCATAGATTTTGCAATACAAAGATGTCTTTTATTTTAAATGACAAACATTTGTATAAAGCCGATATTTTTCATAAAATTTTGGTTAAAACTTACTTTCAAAATTACATTTGAATTTCTGCGAAATTGATTGAATTTTTAAAATGACTGATAATTTGAATTTTTACAGTTTTTGGCTCCTTAGAGTGAACCGACATGATTGTTAGAACACAATATTTATATTTACTTCATTCAAAATATACCAAAATATAAAATATTTTATATGATTTATTATGTATAGTAACTATATAATTTGAAAATTTGAATTTAGTCATTAGATACGTATAAAAATGTTGATTTACTTAAATTGCTGTTAATAGTGAGAACAAAGATGTTATCGTTTAACATGTGTAACAAGAATAAAGTAACAATAATCTGATTGATTTATTTAAAGTTAATACATTTTGCTGTCTTCTAATTTGACATTAATTGACTGTGTTAAGAAACATCTTTAGATTAAAGATGTGTTGACACAATAAAGTGCATTTTAGAATATGTTTATTATTTAATATATATAAACAAAGGTATAAATATTAGTGGATATAATTTGTTATACCTTTTAAAAACAATTGGCACTTATTTTCTTCAATTAACATGAAAAATCATTTTCTATACTTTTAAATTCTGAAACATCATTCTCATGAATTATATATTTTTACTCAATATAAATATATCAAATCTAATGAATTCTTTCGTTATTTTTTAGAATTTTCACTTAGAGGAAACAACATGGCACCAAATACGGTGAACAGAAGTGCAGGTAACAACGATGGTTATGTTCCATCCAAAGTTAGCCTTGCGCTAATTGTCTTTGTGAAGATCTGCACTTTTCTTCTCATTGCCCTTCAGTATTTCTTTTCGGAGCCAGTGGTGCATGAAGTTTGTGAAGCTGACGAAATTATGGAAAAAGCATCTGATCCACTAAATTATGATGCGAAACCCATCTGTAGATATTCATAGAATGACTACCATAAAGATGAAACCAAAACTCCGCCCAAAAATGCGGCTTCTTTGGTTTCAATTAGTCATCTTCACTATAATTATAATACTTATGGATTTGGCAGCAGCTCAGAGAAGAACGAAAAGAACAGCTATAATACCAGGTGATATTATGATTGGTGCTTTGTTTTCTGTCCATCATGCTCCCGGACAGAAACAAGCTCAGACCAGAACTTGTGGTGAGATTCGAGAACAGTACGGACTTCAAAGAGTTGAAGCGTCGTTCCAAACCATAGATGAAATCAACAGGAACCAAACACTTCTTCCTAATATCACCCTGGGCATTGAAATCAGAGATTCCTGTTGGTACTCTCCAATTGCCCTGGATCAAAGCATAGAGTTCATTCGCGATGCAATCAAACTCAATGATGACGTCATTCCAGATGCCAATGGTTCTTCGACTCCAGCAGAGGTTATGCCAGAATGTCCCATCAAACCAGTAAAGACATTAAAAAATTTAGTCGGCGTCGTTGGTCCAGGATCAAGTACAGTAACTATTCAGGTTCAAAATCTTTTACAGTTGTTCAGCATTCCACAGATTGGCTATTCCGCTACTAGCCGAGATTTAAGTGATAAAAGTTTCTATAAATATTTTCTGCGGGTCGTTCCATCGGACTTCTATCAAGCACAGGTCATGGTAGATTTGGTGCGTACGTACAACTGGACGTATGTTTCAACTGTCCATACAGATGGTGAGTATGTTTGATTGCAAGTTATTTTATTTTTTACTGTGAAATGTATTTTTTAATTAAAAAATATAGGCACAGTAGAATTTTAAAAACGTCACTTCTTATAAGATTTAATTTTATCATATAGAATATAAATTTTTAATTACATACAATATAAATTTTATATTTTTTATTCGTAGATTTATAATTGATATTTAATTATTTTATGAGAGTGGCATAAGATATTTATTAACTTCATGACATTTGTTATAATTTTATCTTTGACTCGCAGTTTTTATTTTTAACTTGTTCTGAAAAATGGGTAAAAGATATAAAATATATTTCTTATGTGTTTTTTTTTAACATGGTCTTAATCATAATTAAATTCATTAATTCTATGCCATACAAATGTTAAAAACAATCGAATATTTGATTCATGCTTTTTTGTTTGCATAATCAACCTGTTATTGTAAAAGGAATGCTTTTTGATTTCTAGACAATAGTCCGCAAAATTATAATTTAATTTGAAATGTGCTTATTATTAATAATATGCTTATTATATGAATTAATGTTTTCTCCATCAAATATAAAATGATTGATTAGAATTCTGCATTATAAACATCAAAATATTAAAATATTTTATAAACAATAAAAACCCACAATAAAATTGAGTACAATTTCTATGGGATGTGTTTTGAGATATGATAAATAATTTTGTGATACTTGTTTAATATTATTTTTGATTAAATTGTGAATTAAATTAAATAACTGAGATTAAACTGTAAAACTCTCAATTATTTATTATAAATGTAGTTTTTAATTATCTCGATATGTTTTTAAATTTATGTAATTTCACCTCACTTGTAAATAGAGCAGAGTACAATTGGCTTTTATAATAGTTGTTGAAGCTAGATGTTTCTTCGATTTTTTTTATATAAAATATTGCAATTATTAGTTATCAATAATATTTGAAATTATAACAATAGACTTTAATGTGAGTTTTAAGATGCCTGAAGATTTATTAAATTTATATATTCATCCTCCCTATTATTTGTAGACGATATCTATTGGATAAAATTGTACAATAATATTTCTTGGTAATTTCTCAAAAACGTTTATAGCTTCTTAATGAATTAATCATATGGATAACTATTGATAAAATTATGTATAATATGCTTATTGATGTTGTCATAGGTATGTCTCAGTCAAGTATCTATGCAATTTCTTATTTCTCATGCAGGATTTGACAACATAATATTTTGAAACGAAATATTGTTGTACAATGAACATTCAAGCCTTTGCATAATTTAAGGAACAAATTGCATTAAGAGAGTTTTAAGCATATATTAAATGATAAACTTAATTCGCATTTTTACTTCTGGAAAACCACTGGTTTGTCTTTACTCAAACGACTGTTTGCAAACGCATTTGAAATGGATTTCATTTGAATTAGTACTTTCCGAAAAATTTATGTCATTTTTATGTAAATTTTTAACAAATTTTTTTACCAAATTATCTTTTTTGAAAATTGAGCATTTTAAATTTTCTTAAAAGTAAGGAGGAAGTTTTTTCTTAGAAGTTAGAAGTATACTTATTACAAGTTTAATTAATACCATTATAATTTTAAAAATAAGCAAAATTAAATGAAAAACGGAAATGATAAAAATATATTATCGATTATAAGATAATTGTTTTTCTTATAAAATAATCATCAAATATGTGTTAGAGGAAATCACACTTGTGTACTAAAATATTTATATAGTAAAAGTAGGTTCTAAAATATTGTGCAACAAAATAGGTATATGATTTTTATTAAAATTTATAGTACTGAACATTTTTATTTTAAGGGTTGTTTTTCAAAAGTGACGCTAAAAGTCTCATCAATTTAATAATAGCTATTTTATAATTTTGATAAATATAATTTCCGTTTTAATTCATACATATAAATGAAAATCATATCAAATAATGTATGCATTTTATTTTATAAGAATTGGTGCTTATTGGTGATTGCACTATTTTATCTTATTCTATTTTACGCATTGTAAGGCTTTCATGTTACAAATTTAAAACAAAAGATTTACTAACACAGTGGCAATTAATTACCTTAAATAAAGCGAACTACATTTTTCCATTATTATTAAGTAAAGACGTCCCTTGTGAGTTCTAAACGGGAAGCACTAATTAGTATTTGCCGTTCCAAGCAAGAGAACTGATGAACTTTTTTTTTATATTTAAGATTAGCTGCAGTTACATTTTGTTCGATAGATGACGTCTCATTTAAGAGATTGAAGAGGTCGATTTTTCTTTTGTTAAAAATGCTCCTAAGAGTTATGATTTTATTAAATTTATAAATCTAAAGTAAAGTATTCTTGATTGAATTGTGTTCCTAATGTTTTCAAATTTTTTGTGTTATAAATTTATGCATACTCAACTTTAATTATTTATAACAATGAATAATTTATGTTAGTTTATATTAGATAATATTTCAGTAAATCGCTTACTTTTATTTTAATTGTCTTATTAAATACTCCCTCCTTAATTTAAATTTATATGTGTATTATTGGATTGACTTTTCGAATACATTTATAAATCACACCAGAGATTCTACTGAAATATTTGGGGGGTGTTGATCTGCTAATTTGCTTTCTGTTAAATTCTTTGTTGAAAATGAAAAGCATGCTGGTGCCTTTTCTATTTCATATAAATATTTAATAATCTTCTTGAATGATTTTTTAAATATCAAATAGTTTAGTGAATTTAATTTACAGAAAATTTTCCATAAAATATTTCACCTGTCACACACAGGGTTTATTTTCGTGACAATGCAATAAAATATTCCTTATTTCAAATTTATAAAAATAACTCATGAAGTTAGAAAAATGCTCGATAGATGGCAGTCAAGAACTACACAGATTTAAAACGTAGCCTTTATTTCGATGGTTTTGTTTATATATATATATATATATATTTCTTGTATATAAAGATTGTGTGTTGTTCTTAACTTTTAAAAGTTTGTTTACTAGGTATGTGAAAACATTAAAGTATGAAATTCTTATTTCTATAATAGTAAAAATATTCAGTAGTAAAAATATTTAAAAGTCAAATTATTAAATGCAGGATTTCTAACACACATTAATGTTTTATAAATCACTTATGAGTTTTTATTTGGTGTATTTAATATTTGGTATTAAAGGAAATTTCGATGTAGCTTAGGATTATAAAATTTAAAATATTACAGTACAGTACAACAACAAAAGTTGTTGTACTAATACTGTACTGTAAAATTTAAAATATTACAGTACAGTATTAGTACAACAACTTTAAAATATCATTATTATTAATTTTTTAATGAATTAATAGTTATAAAAATCAATAATAATTATTAATTACATAGAATATAATTATTAATTACGTATATAGTTAAGTTTTAAATGTTTAATGAGTCTTTCTCGATATTTTAATTTCATTACATATTACTTTAAATACTTTTCAGACACAACATAATAAATGCCATATTCATTGTACTATTTTCTGTTTCATTCACTAATAATAAGTAAAATGTTTATAATATTTTATTTACTTTTAATGTAAATTATATATAATTTGCTATGAAATTTTCTTTTATAAAAATTCACATATTACACCAACAATATTAATTTGTTTAATTTTTTTAAAGTTCCCATTTGTTTTCCAATCATAAATATGAATTGGGAAATAAAAAAAGCAGTTAATTCGAGAAATATTTATATACATTTCTTGACGAATAACGTAAAAATGCAAATTTAATATAATTTTTCTGTTCACATTACAAGATGTAAGAAAAACATTTCTTTTATTTTTTCAAATAATTTTCTCTATGTACCATATTTTTTTCTTTTACCTAGTTTGAAAGAAATTGTATAAAATTCCAGTAAAAATCCATTTCTTTGCTATTAGATTTCTACAGCAGATGTCTGTTTACTTTTTCCCAACAAAATTTAAACCAAACACATTTGTAAAAGTCAAAAAAAAAAAAAAAATCCCTTCTCTTTTAATATTTAAGATTTAGTTTTTACCCGCATTTTTTGAAATTTTATTTTATTTAATACAGCAACGGCATGCGATACGTGAGATTGTAATATTTGAAAAAAACAAAACATATTACAAGAAATATTAATCTTCAAGAAGAAAGAGAATTATTCAATTCCCATATTTCTTAAAATGGTAAAACTTTGCAAATAAGCTACAAACAAATTTCATTTTGTTTATTTAAACTTGAAGTATAAATTAATAAACTCCATGCAACTATAAATTTTTATAAATGCATGAAAGAATTATTAGAGACGTATTTATATCTCATGAATCTAACAATAGTTCCGCTATCAGATTTTACAATCATTGATTAATATACCAGGTATGCTTTTATTCATGATGTTATGTAATCAAGAATAATATTCTTCCAGTTTTTGTATATTTAAACAAGTGTACAAAACAATCATTTTTAATGTGCATTTTACGCTTAGCAGTATCTGGTAATTTATACGTTAACTCTTTTTTATTCCTTAACGTTAGAGTAGCCTCTCTACGACCATGTACTAGAATACAGTAATTATTTACTTTTTCCAATATAAACCATGGAATTTTTTGGTGCTAAATATGTTATAGACTTAATTTTTGTGATATGTATATATATATAATTATTATGCTTAGTACCATGCCGGAAAACACTAATTAATTTCAATTGATTTAAAAAAAAGCTTTAAATTTCGTAAGAAAGACTTTAAACTGGAATCGTTAAATTAGATTTCACGCATCTTAATGAATTTCAATGTCTTTCAGTTCCTTATATCTATGAGAACTTTCCTTTTTAGTACGAAATTGATTAAAAAAGAAGTACTAAATTATGTCTCATGTGGGAATTTTGACAACTATATTCGAATGATAGCCATTACTTGTACATTACATTAAAAAAAGTCCTATGTTTCCAAATAAAAGTTAAAAAGTCTGTGGGGTAAATAAGCCCCATTTACGCTTATTATATATTATGTGTAGCACTTTTTGATTTCTTTCTTATGTGTCATTCGATTTCAGTTTACTTTGAGTATTTACAATCAAGTAAAATTTATTTCAAATTTACCAGAAACTAAGACTGTTAGCAATTAACGGGTGTTAGATTTCCTTAAAAAGTCAGCATTTTTTATTTTTTGCTTACAACAGATATTTAAAACAATGCAATTGCTTAATAAATCTATCAGTTACTTATCTAACTAACTGTAAATTAAATACTTATAACAGAAGAGAAAAACATCTCGCAACGTAACTTAATAAATCTCTGCATTTTTATGCATATTAAGTTTAATATATTTTTTGATCTTTTGTTGAAAAATATTATTTAAACTATCTTTTTTAAAATCTAAAGTTAAAGTGATCAAACATAAAATTCATTTTTTATGCATTAATAAACACTAAATTGGTTTCATTCTTTTTTTTCTACATTTAAAAAATCAATTCTGTTGTTCTTTTGTAAGAGAGAGAATAGAGATTAAATTAATAACAACATTAATCTATACTTTTTTTTCACAAACTTTTATCTAAACTTCACCTTAAACTTTTTCTAAAAATCATAAAAGTAACTTTTTTTAAATATAAAAATTTTATATCTCAGTAAAGTAATAAATTTTAACAAATCCCCAAAATTTCCTAATTTTGTTGTAAGTCATTATTGTCTATTTTGACATGTGGTTTACAAGAGGTTGGCATACGTTCATTGAATATTTACAATTCATTAGCCTTATAAATTATATTATTAAAAGTTTCGCGAAAAAAGTAATAGAAGAAACAACAGGTTAAACGTAACTTTAATGAATTGGATCGGATCATTTTAAAATCCTTTTATTTCATTAAATGTATCATTTATTTAACGTATTTACGACATATTTCACATTCTAATTCAATAAAAAGCTGCGTTCAATTTATTTCAGCTAAGCAATAAACTTAAAAAATTATAGATGTAATATACACTCGAGTAAGAAAAAAAACATGTTTTATATCTTTTTATAATTTGCAAATCACTATATACTTAAAAAAAAAAAAAAAAAGCATATTTGGAGAAAGAGTGAAAATTACTCCTTGCTGCATTCAAGTTAATATTGTCAAAAATTAAATTAAATTTAAAGGATTATAATATTGCACAGCTGTAATACCACAGCAAAATTCAGATTTCGTTCAAATCAAATTATTTAGAAAAAAATCGTATAGTAATACGCAATTTTCGTTGGAGCTTTTCATTATCTGCAAATATAACGCGAAAAGGTGTGTCAAGCAAAAAATTACCATCCTTTCCCTGTTTCTGTGTATAATTTAGAAATATTTTCAAATATTTTTGCGTAATATCTACATTTTAAGAATGGATCCATGAAAATAAAATTTTACACTCTGCATCAGCTGAGTATTTGAATAACATAGATCATGGTTAAAAAAAAAGGAATACTTCCTAAAAATAATATTGCGGTTGTGCATTTTAATAGCTGTCAAGAATTGCAGCATTCTTTCTAAATATAATGCCATTTTTTTAAAATCCTGTACTATTTCATTAGGAATATCGCATTTTACCACAGTTTTTATAAGTTCCTTAATATCCCATCAGATCACCAGGTATTACAGAGCTTTGTATTTTCTTTTAGCATTCCCTCCTCGTACATGCATTCTGCTAAACATATATTGTGAAATCGTTTAAGAATTGACATAGCAAACCAGCATTCGATATGACATCATTTAAATATTTATTTTGTCAATATTATTTGCATCTTCCTTATAACTTACAACAAACTACTCACAGAACAAGAAATAGAAATTGTCCGCACTATTTGATTATTTCAATACATAACTATACCAAATTTTTAAATCTTTCTTTCTTGAAATACAAGGATATATGTGGATATACGCCATTATTTTTTAATTAAAATTATCAAGCTAAAGATAGGTACTCTACAATTCTAAGGATACTTTGAATAATTTTTTTTTCTAAAAACGCCACTGAAAATTAGAGAATATAACAATATACAATAAAACGAGTAAAAAAAAAACTTGATTTTAAAAAATATTGAAATACATTTTATGCAATTTTTCTATATATTGTTTTTAAAGTTGAAATGCAATGAATATAGTAATTTCTCATTATAATGTTCAGAATAATAATATATATAACAAGATAATCGATTTAGTTTAATGCCGAAGGTGCATGCTACAGTGAGAATACTAAGCGGATAAATAGAAAGATTAAAATGCAATATATACAATGCATTCTAATAAATGATTCATGCACTTTATAAGTTCAACTAAAACAGTTATTCAAAAAGAATTTTTTACAGCAACGTATCCGGTTCATAAAAAAAACAGTCTATTGCAGGGCTAACATAAATTTTTTGTAAGTAATTCGTCGTAAGTAATAACCGTACCTCGTCCATGTTTTCTAGGTACTTTAGGGGTATAATTTGATTTCCAACAATAATTATACAACGTAAGGTATTCAAAAACATGTTCTTTGTTCCATGATTCCTCTTAATCTTCTGAAGCTAAAATTCATATGCAGTGGATATGAATAGAGAACAAATCGCTAAGCTATTTGAATACTTTCTCCAAAAACCTCCCAATTGTCGAAGTAGGAGATCACATATAGGCACACATGTTGTCAAGTTTCATTATTTGCTTAAAAAACATGGTACTTATTATCCATTGATTTAGTTAAGTACTACCAGAATTTTCTGAAATATTCTGACACCTACATTAATTCTGAAATTTAATTGCAATCATGCTTGTGAATGATTTTATCTAATGAAGTCTCAATCTCAAAACATTATATATAAAAATGGCTTCGCTACGGTCTTCGAAATGTCTTAAAATTCTTCTGTGTCAGGTAATAAAATTATGTTTTATTTAATATTAATGAGTTTAATATTGCATAAGTATATTGTTACGCTTTTCTGATCTGAAGTCTTCGGGTTTGATTTCATCCAGTATTGAATAACAAAAGATGATATGAATGATGATGTCGATGTGAATTATGCATGATCTTCTGTCGAGATGGGTGTTTGGGAATTTTTTGATTTTCCTTTCTTGTAATACGTAAATGTGTCCCATTATCTATAAAAGTCCTTCCCGGAGCGAAACTACAGTAGATGTTAGAAAATATCTTTTAATACATAGACTGTACTGTATATAAAATTTCAATATTATACTTCCTTCCTATTCATACCCAAATATTTTTTCCCTAAACTTAACTCTTCCATTTATAAAATTTGATAACTTCAATTTATTGGGGATGATAAAAAAGAGATTTCACATTAACATATTTCGTATATATTTACTTGCATAAAATAAATATTTCATATAGCTGAATTTTTAAAACCATCTGCTGCTTAGAAATTGCCATATTAAGAATATTTACATTTAACATTCAATAGACTTCATGTGAACTTTTATTGATAGACATTTGCCTTTAAGTTTACCTAAAACTATCATCTATTTTATATTTATTCGATTTTTTTAAACATTTGCGTAGAACATTTACCAGAGTAAAAGATATACTACTGTTTAGTGTTCTATTATATGTCATTTTCAGAATGAAGTAAAAATATAATGTATTATTCTAAGCAAGAGAACAGTTTCTCAGAAATACTTCATAAACTCTAATTATGAACTGGATGTAAAATAATCATAGAAATCAATGAACTCTAATATAATATTATATATATATATATATATATATATATATATATATATATATATATATATATATATATATATATATATATATATATATATATATATATATATATATATATATATATATATATATATATATATATATGTATGTATATATATATATATATATATATATATATATATATATATATATATATATATATATATATATATATAAGTTTTATTGATGTTCTTTATTTAATTTATTTAAAATAAAAATATCTTAATCTATTTATTTTTGTATTATTTAGATTTTATACTATACAAAATGTTATTTGTTTTAACGTACAAGATTAATTAATTAAGTATGAATTGCACACCATTTATTTGTTTATTTAATAATATAACAGATATAGATTCATATTAATCATCTTTTGACATAATCCCTAGTTGAGAAACATTTTACTCTATCGTACTATTGCGTGAAGCTCATTGACAATACATAAGATACCAATTGTTACTATTACTAGTAAAGAAAACACATATTGTGCTCATATTTAATAGATTCAAACCTGTTTTTTTTAGAAACGTAATAATAAATGGAATATAATTGCGAAGAAACGATTTTGTTATTCAAAATCGATTCTTGCATTGTTTATAAAGATACATTTATAAAAAAATAGTAACTTTTTTTTAATAGTGGTATTTGATAAATGATAAAACTTGTTTGAAGATAGTTTAGTGTTTATTATGCTCACAAAAACAATTTGGTACAATTTGTTGAGTTTCTGATTATCTATAGACTATACACACCGATTGTAATTGTTTATTTTTTATAGCACATATTTATATTATTGTTATTACATGTTTAAAATTAAAGTAGTTGTTTGAAAAGCTTAATTAGTATTTTCAAGAATTGTATTGTTTCTTTTAATTTCAACTAAAAATAAAATTTTTGTTGCCTTTAAAACATTTCTAAGCATATGTATTTTTTATCAATTTACATTAGAAATTTTATCCTTATATGTGAATGTACGAATTTTTATTAAACTAGTTACTTAATATATTTTTAAAGTAACCAAAGTGATATGTGATAGCATAAACTTAGATTTAAGGCAAAATTTTGTAATGAGAAAAAAATAATCCTGAAAAAAAAAGTTGATGTAAAAGTCTTACTCCTGAATTTTACTGTTAACAAGTTATATCCTTATAAAGATAGTTATCATAAGAAATTCCATTAACATTTATCATCACTGATATGGGCATAAAAACCAAAAAAACATTTGTGATTTGTTAACGCCATAGGAACAATTACTGCCAGGTTTTAACAAATTATTGTTTAAGCCTGCTAGATGTTACCTATTAACAGATTCTGAAAAATAATCTAGTAAAACTGCTAAATGTATTTTGTAAAATGAAAAAAATCTTTTGCAAGTAGATAAATATCAACAGAAAATAAAATATTTAAAAAGATCTTAAAACTAAGATTTATTTAAAAAAAGAGAATGTACTGCATTTAGTAATAAGGAATTCAACCCTTATTTAAAAAAAAAAAAAAAAACAAAAAAAAACGACATAATGTTATATATGTTTGTTAGTATAACTATTTTTTTATTAAGGTGAAATTAAATGAAGGTCTTGTGTTCGATTGTTTCCGACTTATTATTTATAAGAAAAAATACTTATTTTCTCCTCGAACTTGGAAAAAGAATTTAAGACTTTTGAGAAAACTTTATAAACTCTATTTGAAAAGAAGAAACATATCCCTAAAGTTAACGAAATTTCTATCAGCATATCGGATTTTTTTAGAGAATTACCTTAGTGAAGTCTACATAATTTAAAGATCAAACTACTAAAAAGGTTACACTTACTTAGGACGGGCGTAGAAGAAAATAAAAATAAATAAATAAATAAACTTATATAAAATGTTGCTCAATAGTATAAATAAATACATTATAAGTCATAAAATCCAGAATAAGTATACTTTTATTATGAAATGTAGCTGAAATCTAATTTTGTCACAAATTTAAAAAATGGCACTTATATATACATTTTCGGAAAATTATAAATTGTATTTACCGGCGATGAGACGTACAAGTTTGTAAAGCCCATATTATTTTTGTGTACATTTTTGAATGATTAAACTTTATTACATCCATTATAATAAATTTAGAATTGTAAATAAAAGCATTACTTTTATTTGTATTCCTTAATATTTATATTTCCTAATCTTCGGTAAGTACCGAATTTATCTGGAAAATAACTGTTTAATATTTGTCAAATTCCAGATACTCATCTACAGATCTATAAATAAAGAGTTATTTGAAACTCCTTCTAAATCATTATCTGAGTACTCATAAAACAAACTGTCCATCCAGTGCATTACTAATGCCACACTTTTTAAATGATTTATCCATTGTCACGGTTTTCTATAAGAATCCCATAGGTTATTCTTACCACGTGTCGTTCTAGTAGATGCTCTTCATAATTCCGTATAAGATTTAGTATCAACGTATAAGAAGCAGTATTGGAGTATAAGAAAATTTTACAGGCTTATTTTCAAAGAAAAAATGAGTCTTATACCCCAATAAATACGGTAAGTATCATTGCAGCTAAAATTCATTATTCCAACACTGATATGCTCTTTGAATAAGCAGCGATTCAAAACAGTTAATAAGTTTTGTTTTTGAATTTATATATGCTATTAATGAAAGAAATATTTCAATCTTGCAATCGCTTTCATCATTTCAAAAATTCAAACCTTCAATGATATTGGTAAGATTTTCAAAACAAAAACTATAAATGAAGAAATCTGACAATATCTTAAAATCATAATAGTTCGAGGATGAGCAAGTCTTCATAGAAAAGCTTTATTCTCCAATGAAATCCTACTCATCATGTGAAAGATGTACTAGGGATTTCTGTGCTGTTAGGTTCATTCTATTTAATTACACAAAAGTGATTAATTTAATTCCCCCAATAACTTAATAATTGATTGGCTTATAGTTCAGATGATTTACTGAAAACTTTAAAATTTCAGGAAACCATCTGAATATATTAATATTTGTAACAATTGTGGAATATTTCAAACATTTTAATCTATCATCGTCCACTCTAATCAAATACCTAACATTAATTAAATATTAAATGATAAATACTACATTAATCTAATTTTTACTTAAATTCTACCTCAGACAGTTAATTTCTACTGAAGACAATGATATTATTAAACATCAACCTAATATCCTTTGGCAAAATATATTACTCTCTGATTGTGGGCTCAAATACTGGATTATTGAATTGGAGTGAAATTGCATTCATGATGATATTTTTCCATAAACGTAAGCGAAACTCATGCTCTAAAACTGGTCTTCAGAATCACTGAGGGATTTTTACTCATAAACTAACTCGTAATCAAAAACATGCTATTTTTCTCTCACCTCAGTAAAGGAAACAGTTTCCAGAATAAAATCGTAGCAAATATGTCATGATTAAAAGTGCTAGTTTTTTAATGGAATTTCTAATTTTAACCGGCTTTATATTGAGTTAAGATTATGTTTCTAAATTAAATATTGAAAATATATTAAAAAATTATCGGTAAAACTGTAAATTAATTACAAACAACTTGATTAATTCAACCCATTTAGGATGACGTATGAAATAAAGATTGTCAGAAGACAAATGTATAAGGAATCGTGTGAATTTATTCAATTACTGTGAAATCCAAAACATGACATTCTAACAAGCAAATACACAAACAACAATGCAGTTTTGAAGCGTTATTAAGATGTAATCAATATTTCTAATTTTGTTTGTAAGATGAGTACAAGGAAAATCTAATATTTGAAACATTTTATGTCATATAGATTCCCAATATTTTTTCAAAATACATTTCGATGTAAAAACATTTCAGTAATTTATTCAAAAAAGGTCCAAATTAATTCTAAGCTAAAATTCCAATATAGCTCACTTCAGGAAGTTATGGTTTTAATTTGCAAATTTTTTGTATGTTTGACTATTTTGTTCAGGAAAAAAAAATGCTTGGGAAAATTTATTTACAGATTTGGATCATAAAAAGATTTTTCAACCCTTCATTACTAATGTATATGTGATTTGTTTCTCAATCTTGATGATTTCATAGAAAAGTTATTTTTTATAGGACACTTTCATTACCCAAATTAAGTGCATTATTTTATAAATACTGTGGTTAAAAAAGAAATTATTTTAAATAAATATATGATACCTTAGAAATATTTGATATCACATACCCCAAAGTGTACCACTTTATTTCTTTATGATATGTTAAAATTTATGCAAAACTTGTGATTAATCAGCAGTCTATAATAATTCTAAAAATAGATTTTATTCTTTTGATTGGCAATGCGAATAACTTTTATGTGTTACATTATTTAGTTATGGTTTTGTAAGTGGATTAGGTCTTAGTGTAAAAATCCCCAAACGAGCGCAAATAACCTCGTTGTTGTTTCTAATCCTTCAGAGATCTAGTGGCAGTTAGATCAGGTCCATGACACCTTGAACCCCAGTGAAGTCGAGAACCATCACTGAACTTGCACAAATATTTGCCAGAGCGAATCCCAAACAATTCAGGATGTGATCGAGGGAAGCCGGCCTTAGATTGCATTTTGTACACAACGAAAAGACTTAAATCGACAACTAATCTTGATTTCAATCTTTAAAGCGTAGAATTAAAGACATAATGTGCATATCGATGTCAAATTGGTACATAGCGTTTTTTGACAATGTAAAAGAAATATTGTAGATGAAATCTGAACACTTTTTGTACTTTTTAGGTAACTATGGAAACAGTGGTATGGATGCTTTTGTGAAGTTGGCTCACGAAGCCGGCATTTGCATTGCCGCGAGTGACTCCATCTTGAGTCATGCCGAGGACTACCTCTACGACCAGATCATACGCAATCTCCAGAAATATCCTGGAGCAAAAGTTGTTGTCTGCTTCTGTGAGGGGATGACGGTTCGCGGCTTGCTCAAGGCATCCAGGAGACTCAATGCCACAGGAGAGTTCCTACTGATTGGAAGGTGCGAAATTACCTTGGCCACTGCTTTATAAATAACGATTAAATTTTCCTTTTATATAGTATTTTTGAAAGAGTGTTATCTGTTTAATTTACTTCTTAAACTATCTATTGAAAATGTTGCAAATATGCGTAATTTTACTATCATTTGTAAATCCCTACTAGTAATAAATCTTCATGTGATATGTAGAGAAATTCTATTTTAAATTTCATACTCTGAAAGTCCATAGTATTTTAATATATCACTGAAATATTATACAACACATTTGTAATGAAAATTCAATTATGGCATAATATAATTCTAATGTTTAACAATTTGAAACCCTTATTACAATGTAAATAAATCAATTAAAATATCCACTGTTATATTTCAGATATAGTTATAATATTATATTTCCCATTGTTTTTATTCAAATTTAGAAGAATCAAAAAAATAAATGCCCAACATAATTTGGTTCGTAAGATAATTTACATCGGTGTGTTATGGTTATAGATTGTGGTGTTGGAAACAGAAAGTGTTTATTAGTTTACGATGTCTTTCATAAGTGACAGAGTAAATTTGATTTTTTTTCTAACTTTTTTGAGCAAAAGAACTAATTATCATTTAAATTTCTGTGTTATTATGAGGAAAAATGAACAATATATCATTGATTATAGTACTGTATTTTAATGGATAGGATATTGATTGCTTGGTTTATTTTCCCAAAATTTAATCAAAACATTTTTGTAATATTTAAAAATAATTAACGAAATTTTTCAAGCCTTAATAAGTAACAAAATATTTGATTTTTAGAAATTAATTATAATATTAAAATAATGGTTATAAACTCCCAGAACAAATTTATTATTATGTATATGTATACAATTTATGCATTCTAAATTTTGTATCAGGATACATAAAGAATGTAAAAAATTTAAATTTGTGATAAAGTTTGCTGTGATTAAATGAAAGTTTAAAGACAATAAAATAGCTTTGTAAAAACTATAGTGTAAACAATTTCCCAGATCAGATGTTAAATGATAAAATATCTTCTTGATTATTAACAGTCTTGTAAAGCTTATTTTTCCTTCATGAATAACTTTCTACTTCATTAAAATTGAATTTATAAATATTTCATTTTACATATTTCTTAATTTGCATTTTTTTTGACGTATAAGGAAAATAGTTTATCTTCTTTACTTATATTAGAAAGGTTGATATCATAAATTCTGCTTCCAGTTTTAATTTTCTGTGGGCCTCTATAATTACTTGTTTTCATATTCAGTTATATATATATATATATATATATATATATATATATATATATATATATATATATATATATATATATATATATATATATATATATATATTATTTAATATAAGAAATTCATAGACAAATACAGAAAAATATATTTTGTATAAGAAATTATATTTTTCTATGTAACAAATTTTCTATGAAATGTTTGTATATTTTTGTAACATGTTTTTGTAGAGCAATTTATATATTTTTACAATTGTGTAAGTATTGAATGACGATGACATATACAGTAATTGTTACTACACTATATTTAAGGAAACAAATCTAATAAATAACCAAATAGCAGTATGCTTGCAACCTTACAAGACAGAATTTTATCCCTATTATTAATTAATAAATATTTAAACCACTGAAACTGATTTTAATAAAATTACAGTGTTTTAAGTATGGGAACAAGAAAATTATTAAATGTATAAATCCCAATAGATGGCCACTTCAATCTTAATTCCAAAGGACTCAATCTAAAATGAAAAAAGAGAGAGTTAAAGAAGAAAGAGATAAAGAAATACCTCTCTTTAAACAAATAAGATGATTCGTAATATCAACCCTGGTAATACTTCTAAGTCAGCCCTTTCTCAAATTATATCTCGCAATCACAGCATCACAATTAAAACAGTAATTGTGAATCCTAACATAAATAAACCACATTTCACTGTTACAAAGAATTTTAACATACCAGTTATAATTAATAATTTTCTTATTTCCTTTATCAAAGGTTACGGAGAAACCGTTACTATATGATAAGCGTTATTAATATTATAAATTTCTATATATATATAATTTGCCATTACTAATTATAAGCAATTTACGTTGATCAAAATTTCAAAAATATTCTGGGTTTTTTATTATTTCTCTATGCAAATTAAAATTTTCTGAAATCCAAAGTATATATTTATTTTAATTTTCAATTATATGCATATTTATTCATGTCTATGTGTGCTGTATGTATATTATTTTATGATATTTTTTATAATTTTGAGTTTAATTTTTTATTTTTAATAAAGTTTACTGTAATTTTTATGCATTAGTTAATACTTATATTTTTTATACATAATATTATTTTAGAAACTTTTTGTAAAAATTTAGATTTTAAGAATTTGAGACCTTAATTGTTTTAGAAATATATATATATATATAATCTTTTTCTTTAATAAAATATTAATACATAAAATAAATAGAATGTTCTAAGTTTATTTCAGTGAAATAAAAAAAAATTACTTCTTCCCTAAATCTTTCTTAAGTTATGTTGCAATCTTATACAGTACTTCATTTTCTATTTTAAAACCTGTCAGCAGGGGAATAGAACTTCGATAATGGATCATTTAACTTCGAAACAACACACGGGACCGTTTCACCATTGTACTCTATTGCTCCCAATATTTACTTTTCTCAGAAAATAAAAAGAATAAAAGTGAAAAATCTTTCTCTCGAAAGCGGAAAAAAAATTTAAAGTAAAACATATTTCTCGTTAACCGCCACTTCAAAGAAGGATGGATGATACGTTTTTCTCCCTAAACTGATGTTTTCACAGATTTGCTCGTTATTAAATGGTTTTTGATTTTACGAGGAGATATGGCTTAATACGCAAAGATTATTTTTAGCGAAAAGTATAAAAATTATTGATCAGCGCTGTTATTTTTATGATATATAAAAGTTACTAAAAGTATATCATGTATACTCATATTATAAAAATGCATTTATTACTATAAAATAAAGTTAGGTTCCTTAAATGATTAAGCCAATAAATTTTATTTTTAATAGATTTAACGAAATAAAGCAAATTTTTATTTTCGATTCATGGTATTTGTGAATTAACTGGTAATTATTTCTTAAAATTTTATTCTGTATGTATTTTGGATATACTTATGTATGTAAATAAATGTATTTATATAATCCACATTTTTTTTACAATAACACTTTATTTGTTTGTTTTGAAATGGGTTACTCTATTGCATCGCTCTCATTTCCAAATCAACTTTTGTGCAAACAGATCACCATTTATCAGGAAGATTATGAAATGGATTGCATCAGAAATGGATATGTGTTACGATTTTATTTCTGTCTGTTCAATCTATTGAATAACAAATGGTAGATTGAATTTTGACCTGGTTCCTGAACTAGTTAATCAAGTGAATTCCTTGCGCAATAATTGCAGAAGAACATTCGAATATACCTGATGCCAGACATTAACTATAAGGTAGAAATAGGGGTTGTATCTCACTATTAAGGCATATTTATGCATTATTTGTAGACTTTTAAATTTCTTGGTCCATTTCAATCCGTATTTGACAGTTTTATTGCTAAAACTTCCACACTTAAATTTCCGCCTTCTGACACCATTCATAAAAAGTATGTTTAAATAAATATAGTTTACAGAAGATACTAAGAAACTAAATAAAAACATATTCTTTTCTAGAAGTATATTTCATACAAATTATAATAATTCTAGAATATCTTTATTTATAAAATGTTAGCAAATTTTTTATAACTTTGAAAAGTGTTAAGATCATATTAGTTTTAATTCTTTGAGGCATCAGTAAATATAATCAATAGTTCAAAATTCCAATATCACCAGAAATAATTTTACATTTGAGAAATGTATTGAATAAATGGATTTTACTACTCTTTCAATCTATCGTTCTTAGAGAATTTGACACAAAGTATTTCAGAACTGTATTCTGCAGACCACTACTTTTTACATTTCCAATTTATTTTTATCAAAATAAAATGGTTCTAATTTATTATATTTAATAGGGGGATATTAATAAATGTGATAAAATTTTACGTGTTTATTTAAAGGATTGATACCATTAGAATTAGTTTTCATCCATTTTTCCACATTATTTCCTGAAATTAAAACTGCCTACATAATGTGCTTTAATTTTCATTAAATGATATAGTCAACTTATAAAAATCTATTTCTTAAAATTATTATTAATTTTATATTTCTTGACACATATTATAGAAATATACAGCCATTTTAATTGTGTGTATAAAGTAAAAAGTATTTTTAGAATTATAAATAAGAATAATTAATCATGCTATATATATATATATATATATATATATATATATATATATATATATATATATATATATATATATATATATATATATATATATATATATATATATATATATATATATATATATATATATATATATATATATATATATATATATATATATATATATATATATATATATATAATTATTTTCTTATATCAGTTCTTAAGTACAGATTTGTTTCCAACATGATGTATTTTCTCAAAATTCGTAGCAAAACCATCTTATCAATATTTTCCATAATATAATTTACATTTACGAGAAATAGTGGCTTAACTCTATAAATAATTATTTGCATCAAAGTAATTTAGTTCTTGTTCAATGAAAATTCCTCATGGATTTGATAAATTTGTATTATTGAAAATAATTTTACATCATAATAATAGATCATCGTATTTTTATTAAGAAAGTATTTGCATGTTCAATATTTGAATCATATAAAATTTACATAGTTACCTTTTCAAATCAAATTTAGAAGCACAATTTTGATTTATGAAATATATTTCCAATATCCTCTCGTTCTCGTTTATATTTTATTTTCACTTTCTTATTATTGTATACTTTCATTACCTTCCTTAAGGTTCACAAAACTTTTGTTAACAATATTTATGCATTGAAATGTTTTTCAATTGATCTGGTAAAATTTATATATAGTATCTTTTCATATAAATTTCTCTTCAAAAGTTCTATTCTATTTAATTTAAAATTAAAAAAATAATTTTGGTGTAAGCAAGTCATTAGTCTTAAGATCTAAAAGAATTTGCTTACAAATATTGCAATTTTTAATTTTGAATTCTATTAAATAATGAAATTTTTAAGAATTTAAATCGATCTTGCCGCTTTATGGCATAAATGCAGTATAATCCAGGTTGTCAAATTTTAAATTTTTTGGCTATGAAGAAATGTTGCCAAGATGATGACGTGAATACTAGGATTGCCAAAATAGAATTTTCTGCATAAGTCTCATGGATCTCTATATCTATGATGTAATATAAGCTTAATTGCAAGATACGAAAGAAAATCCACTAAAAAATCACCAAACTTAAAACGGCATCCTGGGTTATACGACATTTGTGCCCTAGATTGTATATACTACTTTTTCTGTTTTTTTTTTTAAAAGCCTTGAATCAATCTAAAACGACTTCTCAAACAAGTGCTTTGGTCTTCATATAAGAAATTGCTTCATTAACAAAATGACCTTCTATAACATTCTCAGACATTCGGTAATGAACTTCTTGTTAGTTGTCGCTCGAAGAATGCGATTTATAAACAGGCAGCAAATTTGTCGACCATTCGGATTTACGACGCTAGCTTAATGGAATATCAAAATTAATTACGTCTGGCGTAGCGAAAATCGTAATAAAGTAATGTAATCATGATCTAAAGTGTAACGAAAGAAGCAACGACTTTATGGTTTGAAATATGAAGTTTTTTTGCATTCTTAATTGACAGTGCTATATTAAAAATTCTAAATCATAATATTCATTGATATTTCATTCGTTGTGTATGTTTCATGATATTTGTTAAAAAAAGGAATTCTGATTACAGATGTTATATAAACATTTTAATAATAAAAATAATATAATATTGACATCAGAAATCCTTTTTTATATTTTCATCTTTATCGTGTACTTCTTGTTTTCTTCCTTTAGTGATGGTTGGTCCGATCGGAACGACGTTACGGAAGAATATGAGCAAGAGGCTCTCGGTGGAATATCAATCCGAATTCATTCCACGTATGACTTTAGCTTTGATCCCTATTATTTTTCCCTGAAGCCCCACAACAACTCCAGAAATCCCTGGTTCAGGGAATTTTGGGAATACAGATTCAACTGTTCTCTGGAGAAAAGTTCCGGGAAATATAATAAAACTTGTACCGGTGAGTCTAAGAATTTTTTTACGTTCTTTCTTCTTCCTTTTTCATGTATATTGTATGGAACTGTGTTTTGTTCTCTGTTATTTAATAGATGGATTTTGCTATTCTTCCTTAATGTAATTTAGGTTAAGAAGCAATATGTTTTCAACTACGCATTTTCGTCACATGATTTCCTTTTTGTTATATTTGCTATTAGAAGATTTTATTCTGTCAGAAAAAATAATATCAGTTACACTGAATAAAAAGTATTTTATTTCTCTTTTCGTTATATGGAAGCAATGAAATATTTTGTTACCGTATAAAGAATAAAATATTAAATATGATTCGTTTGGTCGAAACACTGGAACCTACATTTTTTATGAAAGTGAGCAAGAATAAAAAAATCTTTTGATCTCATATTGTCGTCTTGTTTAAAGTTTTCATGTTTGAAATAATAAATAAAAACAATTACAGTTTTCTTCAAATTTACTTTTAAGTGTTGGTTAAGATTATAAATTTATTAAACGTCTAAGTAGTTCTATCTGGAAACTATATCTTATATAAAATTTATTTATTATGCTCTGGTGCAGATTATTTTAGAATTATATAGCTTTCTCACAATTAAAAAGGAAATCTTCTTAATTTTATGACTTTTATGATTTAAAAATTCAATCATAAGTATTTTTACATTCCGTTCCATTTCCTTGTATGAAGCGCATAAATATAGGTTCAAATAAAAAGGTTGTATTTTTTTAAAAGAAAGGTAATACATTGATTTAAAATACTTAACTTTTACTAATGGAATTAAAAAACATTCTTTAACATTTGCTTTGGTAAAATAGTAAGTCTAAGTCAATCAATGTAATCAATAAAATAATTTCTGTTGACAATTTTTAATGTTAAATTTGACAAAGGATTGAACATTCTCTTAATAAAGGCAAAACAAATTCATGTAATTTATTTTGTTTACTTTAATAACAAAATAAATTACAGTAATAATTTGTTGTTTAATTTATTTGATTTTTGGCATTGTTTATGCTTGAATATTTGTAATAACGTGGGGCAAATTATTGGATAGAAGAAAATCTGTTTCATTATAATAAAAAAGTACTTAGGAGTGAGATATTTAGTAACATTTCTTGAAAATTAGATTCTATTCTGCAGTATGTCTGGATAAAAATGTTAAGTGAAAGCTTAAAACTCACAATGAATGTACCATATTATAAAGAAAAATTTCAATATTCGAGAAATAAATAAAATACTTTATATAGGGAAGAATGTGTGAATTTTGTAGTATGTTTTCTTGTATATATTTTTTGGGTTAATATCTGCTATATATTTTTTAATTCAGAAAACTATTAAAAAACTCCGAGAATTCAGTGTTTTATTTTTATTTTTCTATATAAGTTATTTGTATCCTCGGTGTCCTTTTCAATAAATGAAGCAGAAATATACCATTTGTATCTTGATAAATTATAAGCTTATTTTTCTCTTTGAATACCATAATCACATTCTGTTATTAAATTTATTATTTTATTTAATATTGGTTTTCGGAATATATATATATATTTTAATTATTTTATCTATTATTATGTATAATTTTGTTATTTGTGTATACGTTTTTAAACAATGAAAGGTTTTCTTGTGTTAGCTGTAGTATCTGTTCTGAAATATTTAAAAATGCCTTTTTACTGAATTTTTAAGTATGAAAACTCCTTTCTTACCATCATTTTATAATTATTAAAATTAAATTTGATCTTCACATCTGATATATCACATTAAGTCTAGTTTGTGACATTAATTATTCAACGACTTTCATCGACGATCATCTGGATAATCGATTACATAAATCTTTCCATCGATTTTCGATGGATACCTTTTCAACACAGTTATGACATAGTTTCATACATCGACATAAATCATTTATCCCAAAAAATACCCATGAGAACGTTTAAAAATGTGATACTTTTATCAGGGGTTACATGTCGCATTTAAACAGAAAACCTACAACAGGAGAAAAGTATTTACTAAATTTATGAGCAAACTTGTTACGGTATTGATCTGATTTAAAAGGAATTTCGTTTCACTTGAATTAAAATTGTTTTTCTTCGGTTTCGTTATGTACCCAAGCAAAATATACTCAGAAACTTCAGCAACTCTATATTAAAGGAGAGAATAAGGTACATTGGGATTCCCAAAATTAACAGACAGTGATGAATAGTGTGTTTCTGTACTCTGTTTTTGGACTTACATTACAGCTTACTGTGAATATAAGCGCTAGAAATAGTCCATTTGTCCTCAATTTACGAACCAAATTTCATACATAGTAATCTATGATGATATGTCTATTCCAATTGCCTTATTATTTATTCAGGGTCAGACGAAATTTTTTTGTTAATACACTATTTTAGTCAGAGTTTTCGGTTCATAAATATTCATTCACTGCCTTAATCTTATTCTCACCTGTTCTTAATCAAATTATTTAATCAATAATCTTTCTATTTCTCATTTTTTCTCACTTGTCGTCAACAAAATGTGTTTCAGCTTCCAAACCACGAGCCAAATTGTTTGTTATGCGAAAATTGTTCACTTTCAGCTTACCAGTTTTGATGTATTGATTGAGAATATTTCTTAGATGATTAGAATATGAATTTCTTTTTCCATTTTCTTAAAAAGAAGAAAAAATTTAAAAACTATTGTTTATTTTGAGATTATGTAAACGCTAAACTCTCATGATCCCAAAATATTTTACATAAATTATGTAAAGAAATTTGGTATTATAAATGTAAATTAGGCATTTGTATTTATTTATAAACATATGATTTTTTCCCCTTTGTGTACAATTATATACGCAGTTACGCTTGTTAAAACTTATTAATGTATTTTATGTACCCATACATTATAATACCTTAAATGTTATCAATAAATTGTTTTTATTTCATTAAAATTTAAATAACTACTTTATTTGCCATTCTGTTTTACTAGGAAACGAAAACTTGCGAGAACGCTATAAACAAGATACCAAGATGTCCTTTGTAAAAAAGGCTATTTATACCATGGCATATGGACTACACGACATGCAGAAGGCAAAGTGCAACACATCAGGGCTATGTGCTGATATGCTGCCTTTGAACGGTTCCCTTTTCTTACAGTTTCTCATGAATGTGAGCTTTGTGTGGGAAAATGAAACTGTGAAATTCGATGAAAATGGAGACCCCCCAGGAAGGTAAGTTTAGACCTAAGTACATCTTGAAATACCCTACCACATATAATACGAGATAAATATACAATTTTATGGAGGATATTAAATGATATTTAATCATGTACTTTTATGTTCTCTTAATATTTGCTAAGGTTTAAATTGCTTGAGAACTACTCTAAATGACTGTTATGTTATTATTTTGATATGCTTGAAAATTTTCACTTGTCACATAAAGCATAATAGTTATTTTGAAGGAATCAAAATATATCCATGACCTTCTTTTTTCTTAATATTTTTCTAAATTAAATTATTCTTCTTTTTAAAAGTTTGCATGATTATAATTTTATTTTACTTTAAATTAGTTGTCTATGATATAAATATATATAAACAATTTAATTTATAATAACATCGTTATTGTAATGTCGTTTAAAAGTACCGCTATTACCATTAACATAATTAACAAAATAAATTTGTTTAATTTATTTTAACATGCAATGTGTATATCATCCCACAGATTTTTAGCGTTATTTAAGTCTCATACAGATAGTTTATACGTAAAAATACACAATTACAATATAAGGTTATATTCATAATATATTCTTACAGCATACCTTTATCGATATATTAAAAGAAATGGTTCTTCATTTTTATTAATTAGTTTCATTTCTTAAGAATTTGCTTCTATGAAATATATTTGTGAAAATTTAATACAATGTGTATTAAATATTATAAGCCTATTTTTCATTCAATCCACGCATCAGTATAACTTCCCGTTTTCTTTTTTATCTGTGCAGTTATTATTAAAATACAAATAGCTTACATACAGAAATGATAGATTCAGGAAAAATATTATGTCGACATCAAATGGATAATCTATGCAACAGAGCAACAAATAAAAGAATAAACCGCCCACCTTAACGAGAGCTTACATAGATGGAATAGATATTCATACATGCATTTTCTTTCTGTCACCGTAATCAAATACCTAAACCTCCCCATTTCTTCCATCAAAGCATGCCAAATTGCGGTCGAAAGGAAAAATAATTCCATGTTCTCATGACGTCGCCTATAACTGCTCCAGATATTATTAACGCTGTCTTACCCTTATTTGAGAGAGAGAGCTAGTAAATTAATCTTAACCTTGTCAAGGCCAAAACGAAAATTCATCTGGTATGCGTTTATTCTTGTAAGGTTATCTTTCTGAAGTAGAGCAATGGTGAGCGTTATGGATAATCGAATTTTACTGATCGATGGTCTATTCCAGTCACGACGCATATTTTATAGATGCGAAGTAATACGAAGGAATTGGATAATATAAGAATAAGTTTATCGATTACAAAAACTATGGAAAAGGAACTGTATTTCAAGTATCAAGTATTTGATATCTAAGTAAATATTGTAAGATTGAAATTTGAGAGGTGTTTTTTTCAAAATATTATTTTTCTACAGTTTAAATATTCTATAGCAATGAATTTTTTTTAATTTTTTCGTCAAATTTATTAATAAACATTGTTAAAAATTTTGATTAACTTTGTAACAAATTTAAATGCAAAAATATTTTTGCATGATAAGAGTTTTTAGAGTTCACTGGTCCATGAAACTATGGATTCTTTTTACAATTATCTTAATGTTTTTTAATTTTTTATGAAACGGAATTAATGAGAAATTATTTAATATACTTTCGTGATAAATATTCATGAAACAATGCAGAAAATATGACAACAATGCTACGCATATAGTGTTATTTTTTGAAAATGATATTTCTTTTTCACGCCTAAAATATAATGCGAATTGAATAAACTACATTTAAAATATAATGATATCAAATGATATTTTTGAGGGTATGATAATGTTATATAATAAAAATATTGAATCTTATTGAACATTTTCTTCAAAATGAATTTTCAACACATTTAGAGTACATTATTTGCTAATTATTCTTATATTTTGTTACTAAACTTTAAAAATGGCTTACGTGTTTCTAATTAAAATTTTTGTCAATATCAAACACACACTAGTATTAATGAACTAATAAGTTCTTTAAAATCACATCACGCTTAGAAATATATCTCATTAAATTTGGAGTTTAGTATCTTCCAAAATAATGCGCTTTAAAACACCACCTATAAAAAATAATATTTAAACATGCTTATTGCACATAAATCTATATTTCAAAATGTAACTACTTTTGATCTTATGGAATAACATTTTGTAGTAATATTTTTTATATTCATATCAATACCTATCTAAAAACATTTTAAAATAGTTCAAAGCACGAATTTCATGCACGAGAGGAGCAGCCCATTTCCATTTTCCTATCAATCCATTTTAAATGTTAAGCATATCAATCCATTTCAGATTTTAGCCATATCAATCTATTTCAGATGTTAAGCAGTTAATTTCGCATCTTTCCAATTTTTTTTTTATCATTTTTCCATTTTACGGATATTATTTTAAGCGCTCGAAATTCATCAATTAAATTTTTTGCTACACTTACCAGAAAAGCGCTGCTCACTGTAGAGTTGTAAGAAAATATTTATAATTAACATGCCATTTTTAGATGCATTTTCATGATATTTTATACTGGCTTTTTTAATTAATACTTATGTTTTTGGAAGTCTTTAGATCTGTTAATTTAATTTTATTTATATTTTGTCATTCCTATCATTTAATATTATCCACATCTGAATTTTCTATCTCAGTATTTCACTTTCAAATTCAATTCCAGTTGCTTATTCACTCATCTCAGAATGCCTGATTATCATTTGAAAGGAAACTTTATTCCGTCTATTTAAACATTAATTATGGACGCTTTCCGAATCAATAGATTTTCTATAAGATGCTATTTGTCATTAATAATGAGTTTAATTGGAAGCATAATTTATCTTAAGCATATAACTACGTTTAATATAATGTTACGGAATTTACGAGAAGTTTCTGCCAAATAAGCTACTAAATAATGTTGCTACTATGCTGTCAATATCTTATGTGTTTGGAAAAGACATTCATTTCAGAGAATATGATGAGAATATCTGGCAGTGATATAGAAACATATGCATGTTAATCATCATTTAGCTTGTGATACGATGTTTAAACATGGTTAATGTTGGTCGGTTAATATTTTGAAACGCGATAACACTATTGATGAACTATTTTACCATTGTTTAATTTTTCATTGCAGTTAATATATAGGAATTTGCTTTGCTAACATAAAAGAAATATTAAAAATACGAAACAGGAATTTGATTTATCCTTTGGTAATCATTTAAACATTTTGCATATTTTGCATGAGTTTACGCGCGCGCGTGCCTTGCCGAAATTATCTGCAAATAATTTTGGAGTTTCATCTCATAATTTACGGATTTAAAATAGAAAAATAGTTTTTATTGAATATATATATATATATATATATATATATATATATATATATAGAAATATATCCATGAGCATAGAATAAAATTTTCTAATTTTACTTAAGTGGAATATATAGAAACGAGTCTTTATTCATTACATAAATATATTTAGAATTTAAAATTAAATCATTACAAATGTAAATTTATAAATGCTACTGTTATGTATATAAATATATATATATATATATATATATATATATATATATATATATATATATATATATATATATATATATATATATATATATATATATATATATATATATATATATATGTTAACTCAATGGCACGACAACCCGTATGGGGCTCAGACCTACAGTGCCCATACCTGTTTTCTTAAAAGAGAACCCTGGAAATAGGCTAACCATCTACCCGAATATCTGTTGCACACTCCAGGGTTCTCTTTTAAGAAAACAGGTATGGGCACTGTAGGTCTGAGCCCCATACGGGTTGTCGTGCCATTGAGTTAACATATATATATATATATATATATATATATATATATATATATATATATATATATATATATATATATATATATATATATATATATATATATATATATATATATATATATATATATATATATATATATATATATATATATATATATATATATATATATATATATATATATATATATATATATATATATATATATATATATATATATATATATAGAATTTATTTATAATTTTCTGATATGATTAATGTTTAATAATTCTTTATATATATTTGCGTATTATTACATAACAGTAGCATTTATAAATTTACATTTGTAATGATTTATTTTTAAATTCTAAATTCTGGCTTTATGAATGAATATAGACTCGTTTCCAATATTCCACTTAAGTAAAATTAGAAAAAAAAATTGTATTCTATGCTCATGAATTGATGAATATGAGAATAAACCGTTGTGGAAATCAGAGTTAAAAATAGATGAATCGCTAAATTTATTTTATTCGTATTTTTTTAAAAACGTGTCTAAAATAAATAACTAGATCTGTTGCTAAGACTTTATATATCCTTATTAGAATTAATTCTGTGGATGATTTCAATAAATAGAAATCATTTTTATATAATTTTTTCTGGTGCATTCTATAGACTGTATAAGTTTATCTCTTTGTAAGATATTTTAAATTAATATTCCATAATAATAATATTCCTAGAAGAATAAAGATTCTCTCTATCTAATAACTTAATCATAAAAATCCTTATTAAATTTGAATTAATTCTATACAGAATACTTTTTTGGCATTTCCAACCACACAAGTTCAAGAAACTATTGTATTATAATATAATAACTTAATTTAAAATATTGTGCTCAATATATAATAAGAAAAACACTTATATATATATATATATATATATATATATATATATATATATATATATATATATATATATATATATATATATATATATATATATATATATATATATATATATATATATATATATATATATAAACTGAACAATGATATCAAATTTAAAAGCTCAGTAAATTTTTTCCTTTTAATTTCTACATTTAACTAGATATATCAAAAAAGATACACACATTAAAATCATCAGAAAGTAAGTTTTTTTTCTTAAATATTTATGAAATTTGTTTTTATATGATGGTCCACAATTTTCCTTGTAGGTATGATATCATGAATTTTCAGTTTATACCTGAAAATAACTCGTATGATTACAAGCATGTAGGATCCTGGGACAGTGGTAAATTGGATATCTTTCAATCCTTCCGATGGAATCCGAAGCATGCTACGAATGGCCTACCAGAATCTGTATGCAGCAAGCCATGTGAAAAAGGAAAAGTGAAGGTAAAATAAATTTTTACTGGGATCAATAATATTTACATTTTTCAATTCATATAAGCAAATATTACACAAATTTTTATCTACTTATATTGGGAAATATTTGGATGCTTATTTTGGTTCCATTTCTTCCAGAAATTATACAAACCTCATGTTTAACGTACCTAAGGAAAATAAATTAATTAGAATCCAAAACTTTGATTTAGGTTGACTATTTTTGCTTCGATTACTGATTAAAATTTGATATTTTAAGAAAACGTTTTGATATATTAAGAAAAAAGTTTGATATTTTAAGGAAAAGTTCGATAATTTTTTTTTATCCTATATATCAATAAAATCTTTTTTTCTGTTAATTCGCTGAATCTTTGTCAGGATTTGAATTGAGAACGGTTACTTATGTTTATTGTCGAATGTTATTTGAGAGACCTTCGAATCTGACTAATTTAAATTAAAAACGTTGTTCTTAGTTTTCATAAATTAAATTATTAGTTTTGTATGTATTGAATGTTTATAATTAATTTAAATAATTTTTTCCAACGGCGGACACTTTGGTGACGAACCCTATGTCACAACAAGGCCAGAAACTTCTGCGCATTTGTCGTTACCAAAGGGCAGCTATGAACCAAGTCCCAGAGGCGAGTAGCGTTGCTCGCGTCATGTCACCACAAGCCCGTTTATAGGGTGGGACAGACAGTATAGAAATGACAGAGAAACACAGAGAGAAAAGAGAAGGAAAGTAACATCTTTGCTCGAACCGAGATTCGAACCCGGGACCCACAGTTTCAGGAGTCAGGAATGCTAACCATTCAGACATCGGTCGGCTAATTTAAATCATAATTAGCGCTGATTTGGAAACCAATAAAATTGCATATTCTGCAATTTTATCAATTTAGATGATGCACATTTCGCTGCAAAACACTTCTCGTTTTCAGAAAGAAGTGTGTGCTTTTTATACCTTCTTTTAAAATTGTCATCTTTGCGTAACCATTTTAAACTAATAAAATATTAGCAGCTTTAAAACTTCATTCTTCCTACATTCCAACAGTAAAATTTCTTAAAATTAACTCTAGGAATATATTATTTTCTATTTTGGAAAAAAAAAATATTGTTTTTGCTCATTACAGCGTAGATGTCAACAATTTTTCTGATGTTTTGCTAATAAGAAATGCATTGAAATATGGATGAAAAGAGTTAAGACTTCAATGGATAATAGCTTTTTAACTGAAAGAAATTTTGAATCCCTTAAAATTTATATTGGATTTGTTATTTACTGATTTATTCTTTCGATCCCATTTTATAGTACAAAATCCCTATTTCAACAAAGCATAGTAAAATTATGTATCTTCATTTTTCAAAATTATAGTTTCTTCTCTGAAAACTGCATATTTATTTTTCACTAGAATCTTTTATGTGGGAAAGAAAATATTCTTGAAGAAAATACTACGCAAGGTTCTACGTTCATCTGAAATTAAGGAATATTAGAATTGATAAGTCCAGGCTCAACTATCACTTGGAAATTTATGACATTGAATTGCGTTCTTAATTATTACTATTGAAAAAATGATTTAATTATCCTATGAAATGAGTGCATTTTATATGAATATGAAGACTGTAGTTACAGTTTTGACTCACCTTTTTGGTGAATAAAAAAAAACTTTTATTTTTATGTTTTAGAGTATACAATCGGAAAGTGTGAAGTGTTGCTGGGTTTGTGTAGCTTGCAAGGAAAATCAATTTCTTCTTGACGAGTTTACATGCAAAGACTGTAAACTAGGCTGGTGGCCTAATGACAATCTCACAGGTGAGTCAAAATGCAGTGTAATTATGAGGGATTATGAGTGTATTATAAAGTTTCTTATATAAGGATAATTCATTCCTCTAAATATGTTATGTATACATTAAAATTTTATAAAATGAAATATTTGTTCTACGAAGAAGTAAATTTTCTAACAAATTTTCAAATACAGCAATAATAAAAATTTAATTCATACCGATTTAAAATAGTGTAATTTTATTGTCTGCTTAAATCAGTAATTTTAATGTTCTGATTACCATTTTTTTACCTTTGAAATGATTTATTTTCCACTTTAATCAGTTTTATTCGTTGCAGTTTTTCACTCTATTAAGTCAAGTGGGTTAAAATACTTTTGTGGGTTAAAATAATTTTGTACAGGTATGTTTTTCTTAAAACATGGCATATTCTGACAAATGCCATGTTTTAAGAAAAACATATCTGTGATAATGAATATTTTAATCACATAATTTTTTTATCATATAGCTTTAATCATCGTTTACTAAATTTAACTTTTTAATAGACGTAATAAATTCAACTTCATGGATTTTTTGTTTTAAATATGTTTCATAATTTATAAAAATAAATGGGTTATTACTATAAAAATGTTATTAAAAGCCAATTTGAGGTGCGCATTACGAATCTTTTTAATTTGAAATTGATTTTAATTCGAAATTGATATATGTTATAGAAAATAGACTTAAAATAAATTTTATAGCAGTTTAAAAATTAAATAAACCCATTTTTACTTACACGAGAAAATTTTTTTCATTCTATATGTTTTGATATACTAATATGTTTTGCTTTCTGAATTCTTGAACAATGTTTAGGTTGGTTTATATGTTTTTTTTGTCACTCAAAGCTCATTTTTTTTTGCTCACGATAACAATACTTGGAACCACCTAAAATATAAATTATAATATTTTACACCAGCCTAGAGGTAAATTTAAAACATCAAAACATATCCTCATTGTTTAACAAAAATTGTATTGATTCTATTTTTTCATAAATTTATAATTTAATTCCGTTTTTTCTAAGCTTAAAATAGATGATAATATGTGTTAACAGTTGGTTACGTTAATATTTAGCATAAACATTGACCTAAAACTCAAATTATCGCGGAGAGCAACAGTTTTGTGTTATTAATCTTTATGACACTTTGCGTGTTACAAATGTTAACTAGATTTTGAGCCCGCTACTTAGATACGGAAATATTAATGCTTTCATATTTAAATCCCTAAGCGATGAAAGGCGAAACATAGCTTTGCATAATTCCTTTAATGTAATATTCATGTTTGTATCTTTTCATTTCATCGCGTGACTTTGTTGCCTAGAGTGTTTATTTTTTAAAGCTTGCGTTTTTAGAATAATAAATATTTGTGTCCATAAAATAATATTCCGTAATAGATAACCTTTCAGACTAAGACCATTTTAAGGAAATTTGTAAGGATGTTAAGGCTCTGAAGAGAATCATTTTACCACTAGAACACAGTGAGGCCAATAGGACAAAGCTTCGACAATACATAATGGACAGACTAATGAACATTAGACTGTCCAATTTTCTAATCATCGCGTACACTAATTCTGAGAGAACTTTTCATTGATCAAAGTCTTATTCCCAAGTTTCGAGAGTTAAAACCTGGAAAATGCACAAGCATTCACCTCTATAGACGTGTATGCAGAAGTGCAATATCGATATCCCGTTGTACAAGAAAAATTAATTTATTGCTGTAGAGGGCGGTGTCATGGTGAGCGCTATGCAATGATATTTTTACACCATGGAGTAGACAGCCTACAGGCTTAATGCTGTCGGAAAGAATTTTAATGTTTATCGCGTAAACTGCCATCCAATAAGAATTTTCATCCATAGTGATACTTATCAATTTGTTGCAAGAGAGAAAACATAAAAAGTTTAAAACCCTTACCTTGACAGACAAAGAAGAAGAAGAAATGAAAAACGCAACATCAATAACATTTTTCAATTACAGATGTGATTGAATCGAAAAACTTTCATTTTTAAGAACTTGCTCTACCAATTGGTCAGAATGAGCATTTGTGACAACTATTGGTTCAAGATATCAAGATATGCATTCAATATAGTGACCATTACTTCTGTTTCGCTTGGTCATTGAGAACTGTAAAAAGCGGTGACTGGTGAACTCAGCAATAAAGTTGATAAAGAAGCTGCATGCCGTTTTTGTTGGTGAATCATGGTTTTGCTAAAAGCACTCTAATCACCTATATGTGTTAAGAGGTTTAGAAAATCCTCACATCCTGGTTGCATTTAGTATCAACATAGGGAATCTGTATCTCATGTGATGGTATGTGTCTCATTGAGTACATGACACGAACTTTATTTTGGATCATCAGTAGCCTTAATAGAGATTTATATATAACTGAAATTTTAAGCAAAACGGTTGTGCACTACCTTCGAAGCATCTGGAACGCCATCTTTCAACAAGACAATTCATATTGAAAGATATTTGTCTGGAATTTGTCCAACCTTGAACATGCCAGAGCTTATCTTACGCATCGTGATTTGACCTTCATGTATTCAGACACCATTCCAATTGAAAAATTCTGGCCATGGGTTGATGAGAAACAACTATTACGTTATTCAGCTAATCAATTTGAAGAACTGCAACATAGATTTGCTGTTGCATGGAATCTGTCGAACGAGTCTATTCTTGAAACTCAATTCACTTTCATATCTTACAGGTAAAGGTTTCTTAGTTATCAGTTGTGGTAAATGTTTTTATTAATTTTGCACACTGTAAACTACCAAATTATCTGCAAATTTCATAATTTTGACTTCATGCTTTACTGTTTACACTTTTTTATTTGTTTTTCTCCGTGGTGTTAGTGTATACATAGATAAAAAGTAACTTCTTTGATTAAATATTTTGTAAACATTCTCAATTTCATTTTGAATTGAAATGTTTTCTCTAAGTTTTAAGATGACATTAATGATAATATTTTTGCGATTTTGTTTGATTTCAAAATTTCCAAAGATTAATTTTAGTTGGTATTTTCACTAAGAGTTTATATAAACGAGAATATTACGGTGTTATATCAAATTATTTTTTACCATCTCATTTTATAATTTATCTTAATTATTTTATTAAAATTTCATTGTTTTTTAACTTTCTCAACTATACTGCTGGCCGCCCAAATTGCAACACCAAAAACAACAAGAGCCGTCACAACAAAATTTATTTTGATAAGATAGATTTTGTAGATAATACGTTGACCAAAAGTATCATATGATTAAATTTATAGACTTCTGTGAAGTGTGGTTCCTGCTAAAATTAGTAGCCAGAGTAGCTGCCATTGTTGGTGAATCACCGCTGCCAAACGCCGTGGCATGGATTCAAAGAAACTTTGGATGTCTTCTTGGGATAGACTAGACCAAACAACTTTCACACATTGCTAAAGTTAATCTGCTATTCCAGCTGGGGATGTAAACTTAGTTGGTCATAAAGCAGCTCTGGACTACATGTATTTTATCGACGAAAGTTCGGAAAAAGAGCTGGCCAAAGAAGCAATTCAATCTAACGACTGACAAAGAATTCTTGGACAATGCGTGCCACATTCGGCGACGCATTATCCTGTTAAAATAGAGCTGTGGGCAATCCTATAAGATAAGGAAGGACAACTGCCTCCAGCACCCTTTGATATGTAGCGATGGCTATTTTAAGTACGAGAGGTGTGTACTAGAGGAATGTTAGAGTGACATCCATTACCATCCCATACCAATATACCAGGTGCAGGATGAGTGTAAAGGTGCATAACGCAACTGTTTAGCATCCTCTGTCCACAGTGTCTCCAGACTAGAATGTGACCATCGTGGTGGTGCAGACAGATTCATGACTCGCCAGTTATTCAATTGTGCTGTCCCCATCCTTCTTTCATCACACCGTTGGTCATGGAGACGTCTGTGGTTCTGCGTCAATGGTAGACGAAGAAATACATCGTACGGACAGAGCATTCTGCTGTAAACAAAGTCGAATGGTACGCGTAGACACTGAATGTGTATTGCTATGTTTCGTGATGAGTTGATGTCCTCAGTCACTGCCATGCCTCATAATTTGCCTGCCATCACGTAAAGTGGTGCACTGAGGTTGATGCGATCGAACAGGTCAGTCCGTCCTACCTTCCAGCATCCAACGATAACATATCCTCATTACAGTTGTTTGGTTTCATCCAACACAAATATAGATTTCCCTGAAAAATAATCCAAAATCTTGGTATTCCACTATCCTTAACTCTGTCGAAGTAGCATACTTGATCAAAAATGACCGGTGTTTTCTACGAGGCGTAATTGATCGTTTTTTGGGGAAAAACACAATTGCCGAACTTGGAATTATTAATATCTCCAAGCCTTAAAGAGCTCTTTGAAGTGGCTCCATAGCCGCGCGTGATGTGCGTCTGCGCTGAAATTCTAATTTGTATATCTCATCTCCGCTAATGCATGTTGTAAATTTCATGCTATTTGCTTGCTTCCATCAGGGTATTGCATTTATGGTGGTCAGCAGTGTATTTGTTTATTTATATTTGTGCATCTCACATAGAATGTTGTCTCAAAATCATTTCTTATTAAAAGCATTATATAAATCACTGTCTCAAAATCATTTCTTATTAAAAGTATTATATAAATCAATTACGAAGAATGTTTCAATTTGTGAGAAATATCTTTTGAAATGCACAAGTTTCTGCTCTATAACATAATGTGGACACTTTTTTTCTGCTTTGTTATCTATATATTATAAAAAATTGGCATAGATTTTATTTTAAAAGTTCCTTTATTTTTGGAAAGCTCTTTCAGTTTTAATGTTGTGAATGTTGTGAATCACATTCAATAATTTATTTCTTTTCAAATTTTATGTAAATAGTTGTTGCAATTGTAAAAAGACGCATTTATGCCAACATAAACGTGTATAATTTTTATTATGAATTTATGAAGGCAGGAAGGTAAAATAAAATAAAAGTTAGTTCATTTCATCAGTTTATTTTAGGAAATTTAATTAGCATCGATATAATTTTTACATAATGCCCATAAACTCAGTTTATGAACTTTTCACTTTCAATAAATTAATGACAATATCATAGCGTATCTTTAAAATACCAACAATTAAATAATTATTTGTACATTTAAAATAAATATCAAATTTATTTTTAAATATGCCACATGTCCATGTGTGTGATTTTGGACAAAAAGAAATACTTGAATTATATGATTTTTATGTAGTTTTTTTTCGGATTCACTTCATGCAAAACTGTTTATGATCAATCTTAAGGTCCCGAACATTGTTACGGCTGCTAACGTGTTAGTCATCTTCGATCATTTCTGACATTTTATCTCCTTTTTGACAACGATTTCAAAGTGGAAATTCTATCGTTAGCACCACAAATACCTGAATGGAATCGACAAAACCGAAATTCCACGTAATTTGCTGTTACAGTATCTGGACCATAAGCACCTTTTACAATTTCTGCTGCATAGCTTACATTTTCGCTTTCATCAACGAAAAACTATAAAATGTACCAAACATTTTTACTGTTGACTTCCATTTAAATACTCATAACGGGATAGACGAAACAAAAAATGAAAAAGATATATTTCAGTGGAAAAAATGTCACTTTTCCAATCAGCACATAAATTAAAAATGATTTGATTAATAGTTTAAGACATTTACCGAAAAAAAATAATGATTTCGTTTTCCCATATATATATATATATATATATATATATATATGTGTGTGTGTGTGTGTGTGTGTGTGTGTGTGTGTGTGTGTGTGTGTGTGTGTGTGTTATGTTCAAAGCTTTTGAGCAATTATATTTCTTTATTAAGTTGTTATCATTTTGCATTAAATTTTTATTTTGACTTTGATTATGATCATAAAATATTCTATAATTATAGGTAATAATAAATTCTCAAGATAACAAAAATATGCTTCTTTTAACTCGTATATTTCTCAACTAATCCTGTATTTGTAATAAATTTTCGTAAGCACATTTATGCGATATAAAAAAGTTAGACAACGTGTACTTAAAATGTTAATGAAATTATTTTCATTAGAATTGTGTGTGAAAAATAAAAGTGTAAAAAAAAACGTCGCTTTTATCGATTTTAGTGGCATATGATGAAAATAAATCACATAAAATACTTGAGTACCTGACACTTTTTAATTTGGAAGTAATAAATTATAGATAATTTAAGAGAGATTACTAAGTTAGCTGTTTGCTCTCTATTTTTCTAATTTATGCAGAAATTTAGAAAGCAAATATGCGTTATTAAATTCTTTCAGTTGAGATTTAAATGATTAATGATATTATCATGAGAAATATTAAGTAATATTTTATTTAAAGAAACTAAAAAATTGAAGATTAATTCATTGTAAATCGATATAATTGGAAGATGAAATGATATTATAGTTTATATCCAACTAATTTCAATAACTATTTCTATGGAAATAAATAAACATTGAAGATAATTAATTAAACTCTAGAATATTGGTCAGGTTTCCATTTGTTACAGCCTTCCTTTAATAAATAATTAATGTTTGACGAAATTATTTTTAAAAACTTACAGTTTCCTTTATTATTTATTCAAATTTTATATTCGGAGTTATCCTTATGTGTTAAAAATGAAAAAAAAAATTACAAGTAGATTTACAATTTCCTTTAAAATGCATTGTTCGGTAAAATATTCACATCTGACTGAGACATGCTAAAATTTACATAACATATGTGCATGCATACTTAGATATACATACATGTATACGTGCATGCTTTCACCCTTCCTCCCGCACACACAAATCTGTATACTTTCTATAGCAGTACCTAACGTGCTGAATAATCTCAAACAATTTCTCAGAAGTATGATAATGACGAACTATAATCGTCATCGCCTCTTTGGTTCAGCTTATTTCTCTATGCAATAATTGCATATCTGTATAAAAATATTCAATAATTGTATATAAATGATCCAATGTGTTTATCATAAAAATTGATTAAAATAATTTAATTTACGAAATTGTGAAGAATAAGAATTTAAGATGGGTGTAATAAACTACGTAACATTCTTAATGACAAAAATTATTTTACGTAGATTAAATTAAATTACGCTTTTTTAACAAGAATTAAATGAATAAGTAAATCTTTCCGTAAACACTACATACATGTGTAACTCATATGCTCATAAATCCCGCAAAGATATAAATTTTATTTGTATTGCCAACTTCTTGTACAATTGTTAGTAAGTGATGAGGGAATTTATAAGTTAAAAATTAATTAAATTAAAATTTTCAATGATACGCTTCACTTTCGCAAACAACTAGCAAAATTCCTGTTGGAATTGCAAAATGTATCAGGACAAATGTGCTGTTTTGCTAAATTTTCCTCCCAACTTTTTTTAAGGGAATATGTTTTAATCATGCGTAAAAATAGCGTAGTTTCTGCATATCTTTCTGGAATAGTGCTTGGAAGTTTTTCGGGTTTCTTCCTTGCAACATATGGGAATACTGCCCACAATAGCATAGTAGGTACTAAAAAACCTTAAAAGGGCATTCAATCTTTAGTCAGTCTACTATGTGTTGTTAAATCCGATACAGTACAAAAAAAAAAATCTTTCCTTTTTTTTATAATACATGCAATAGAAGTGTTGAAATGTGTTGTTGATAATTTGAAGATACACTATTTAATTACTTCTTCTCCTTTATAATGACTTTTAAAATGTCCTTTGCAGATTGCTACAGAATTCCCGAGGATTACATCCAGTGGAGCGATACTACTGCCATTGTTGCCGTCACAATAGCTGTTTTGGGAACTATCGCAACATTTTTCACTATGGTAGTTTTCATCATGCACAACAACACTCCTGTTGTTAAATCTTCCACCAGAGAACTATCTTACGTGATACTTGTAGGCATGTATCTTTGCCATGGATGTACTTTCCCCCTTCTGGCAAAGCCAACTCGTATGTCATGCATGTTGACAAGGATACTACCAGCTCTGAGCTTCGCTATGATGTACGCTTCTCTAGTAACCAAAACCAATCGGATAGCGCGGATTCTTGCTGGTAGTAAGAAAAAAATAATAACTAAAAAGCCAAGATTTATGAGCGCCACTGCTCAGGTTGTCATTACGTGGTTGCTAATTTCGATAGAATCTTGCATCATAGCAGCCATGCTTATACTGGAACCTGCTGATTGGATGTTTGAATATCCTGCTTTAGATAAAGTCAATCTTATATGCAACACCACCCCTCTTGGCATCATCGCTCCTTTAGGCTTTGACTTCTTTTTAATTGCCATGTGCACAGTGTATGCTGTCAAAACCAGGAACCTCCCAGAAAATTTTAATGAAGCTAAGTTTATTGGGTTTACCATGTATACGACTCTTGTGATTTGGGTTGCTTTCGTGCCCATTTACTTCGGCAGTAGTTCGAAAGTTATAACGATGTGCCTGTGCATAAGCTTTAGTGCGATTGTTGCCCTTGTACTGCTGTTTTTTCCGAAAATCTACATCATACTTTTTCGTCCTGAGAAGAACAATAGGAGTGCTTTTACTACCGCCAAAGATGTCCGCTGCCATATAGGAAGAGGTCAGTTCTTTAGTTCTTCTTTTTAAGTTACTAACTAATTCATCAGTTTAGAAATAGAAATATTCTTATAATCTGATATTCCGCCTAGTTGACAATGAATCTGCTTAACTAACTAAAAAAAGATGTTTCATTCAGAATATGCAATTACATTAACGTGATTTTAAATAACGAGTTTTGAACATTCAGTTTATTTATATGTTTCTGTAATTCTCATGAGAAGAACATAAAATTACTAACTTCATTAATTTATCATTTACTGATTTTAAAATTCATTTTCAGTATTCTTGAAGAAGTACTCGATGTTGCGATTTTATTTGCTTAAGCTATGTTATTAAATGATTTGTAGTAGGAAATGAATAGTTTTATAATTACATATGTAAATTAATCCAAGTACATTTCAGGATGCTAAAGTAATATTCTTTAGTATACATTGATACTGATAACATGTATTAAGTATTGATACTGACTGATAATATCATGTAATAATAATAAGAAAAATTGAATAAAAGTACCCATACCTTGTAATATGATCACTGATATATAAATTAAATTGTTATTCTTAATAATAATTATCTATTTATATAGAATCAAAATAGTCAAATAATTTTATTGAAATAACAGAAAACAATATTAAAAACTCTTGCATTTTTACTTAATTATTCGTTGACGCATTAAAAGTGAAGAAAATATCTGTCAAGAATTTTATTTATTCCTTTAAACCTTACATGATAAATATTTTTTGAATTTTTTCCTACGTAGTTTCGCTTAGCTTATATAAATTTTATTTATGATATTTATAAAATTTTAAAGCATTAATTGTATAAAATAAGTAAGTATTTTTGATAATTTTTAAGTGATCTAAACTAAAATCTGAATAAAAATGCTATTCTTGCACATAATATTATATAGTTAAAAACTTTACCTACTTCATTCATTAGTACGCCACTGTCTAAGTAAAGAGAATTCGGTGATGGAAATAAGCTAAATATAAATTAATTAAAACGACTTTTAATTTGTTCGTTTTAGGTAACGAATGTTTAGTAAAAAATTGAAAATAATAACTCATTTTCAAATTTATAACTAATTATAAATTTATATTTATTTATAATTTTAATAGTTTTTATTTTTTATTTTATAATTATTATTTGCTTTTTGAAAATTATTTTGTTTTAATAATGTTTCATTTTAAAAAATTTTTTCTTGTCAAACTTTTATCATGTACATTCGATGTACTTATTCCATCCACTGAGCAAATACTCATTTTGTAAATGTATGTGTTTAGAAATTCTTAAGTATATAAATCTATTTTACATAATCAATTCATTGCTTGAATTATTTTTTGAACAATATTTTTTTAACTTAATCAAAATCTTAAAATTACAAGATATCAGTTTTCTAGAATATTTTATAATATTTTCCAAAAGAAATCTACAATTTATTTAGCCCAAATCTCAACTAAATACAACCTTTTGATATTTTATTGCTAGTGGAATATAAGTGAAAGTTAATTTTAATCATATGTTCAAATAAGCGCATAATAATTTAAATAAATCCTATTTCTTGATAATTCCAAGCCTTTATGGAGTTAACTTTCCCTTTTTATTTTTGCTATTTATTAGAAATTATTTAAATAACTTTTTATTGATATTTCGTTCATAATTTTTAATCATCATTTAATCAGTTATCAAAACATACAAAAAAAATTCTTTAGCTTGTTATATACAACGATCTGATGTTTATAGAATAAAATGAACTTTAATATCAAACTTTGCACTGACATGAAACAAAGATTACACAAGGTAAATCTTTATTTATTTAGTTTATTTCTCAGTGAGAAGAAGCCTGCAGCAGCATCTGTTTTATGTCCTACCATACGCAGCACTTCTTCTCATAAAGTTTTATCTCTTTTAACAGTAAGGCAAAATAAATAAACATACTGGCTTCTATGCGAATATACTGTGTGTTATTGTATGTCTGAATAAAAAAATGCAGATCAACTGGCTAATATTACATGCTCAATAAAATATTAGAAATTAAAACAATTATCATTACATTTTTCTATACTTTAAGATAATTTATGAAATTTTACATTTATAAAGATTATATTACAAGTATTAAAGAACGGGTGTTATCAGCCATTATTTATTATTAATTTTGTGTAAATTTGCTTCAGCTGAAGTATTTTATTTTTTTCAATACTATTAAGAATATGCAAAAATATCACAGAAAATTCCTCGATCACTGTTTTAGAAGGAATTGTAATACTTTATTAAGATCATTGAAAGTACCTAGTAGAATACACTTCTGGCTTTTTGCTCCAGAATTACACAATAGAGGATATGTGAAAAATATTTTGGAAAACTTATGTTTTTTTAGCAGTTTCAGTAAATTATTATTTACAAACTTTTAACTTTTTAATCTTTCAATGATATATATTTTAATATTTTCATAGAATGCCTATTTTTAATTGCAATTGAGAAGAGAAAGTTGTTTTCAAATAAATTATGTTTATGAATAAAACTGAAGTTCACAATATCTACTTTTTTTTACTATGTTTATTAATTAATAGAATTGGAATTAAAATCCGCTTTTAAATGAAGTCACTTAATTGCTAAATATGTTTGATTATTGATAATCAATGAAAAGAATTAGTTATAATAGTAATTGTTTCCTCGTGATATTGCCTTAAGCGTATAACCATACTCTTTTTTTAAATAAATAATAAAAGTTTGTCTGTTTCAAAACTGTTAATATAAAAAGGAATAAAATTCAGAATGAAACATTTTAAAGTTTTACTTTTTCCAAAATGTCTCCTAACTTTCATCAAATATTTTTAAAAATATGAGTATTTGTAATGTATTTAAGAACTATCTTAAAGTGGAAATAACAGATGATTAGTTGTATTTCAATAACTTATATTGAAACAATAACATTATAAGGTAAAAGTTTACAAACGGGTACCTTTTGATATTTTGGCGATTTTTCTCGACGGTAGGTAGGCACCAAAATGTGAATAAGAAGTTGGCAACACTAAAATAAAACGCTAAAAATACCAAATTTAAAAGAAATTTAATTTTATTACCATTATTTATCGCCAAATATTTCGTCATGTCAAGGGGTATCCAAGTGGTATCCAGTGGTATCAATCTCACTTCTACACTGAATCCCGTTTCGCAATTTTCTAAAATCGAATTAATTGACTTTCGTGTCAAAAATGGTCATTAGGATGGTAACACATATTAACATCATGAATTTTAAGTATTACATTTCAAATTACTTTGTTAAATTAGTTTTAAAGTATACTCCATATTAAATAATAATTGATGTTTGAGAATTTCATTATTTTTTGCAATATAATCAAATTTAAGTTTACTGTATGTGATATTATACTTTATTCTATATTACAAATAAGCGATTCATAAGAAATTGAATGAAAAGTTCTAATGAAATATTTGAAATGTTTCTTGATATTTTTTCGAAATAGTATTTCTTTATTCTTAAATTTTATAAGATATTACTATTTTTTCTGCAGGGAATTGATTGTGCTGAAATGCTTTATAATATTTTAATATCTGAAAAATAGTTTTGGAAAATGTTTTAGCATTTTTTTTCTTTACAGGTTATCCTATAACTCCTGCGACCGTATCTAGAAATTCTTCACATTCCACATCAGAATTCAGTTTGGAGTCTCCTCGGTATGTGAATATTTGCAAGCATAAGAATCACTGAAACTTGGCTTTTATTCCAAGAAATTGAATATCATAAACATTACCTACTAAGCAACGAAATTTATTTTATTTCCTTAAAACAAAAATCATTACTTCAATAAAAAGAGTAAATTATAAATCTATTATATTTACTGTGAAACTAAATCTATAGTAATCGTCTTTTTTGGTAACCCTAGTATTTGCGTTATTGCGAAACGTTATTTTGGCAACATTTCTTCATCGCCAAAAAAATTCAGAATTTGGAATCATGAATTATACGGCATGTGTGCCAACCTCGAAATAGTATATAGTTGAATACCACTTTGATGTAATTTTAAAGTGAAATTTGATATCCATATATGTTATGAAAATTTTTACACTAATATATATAGTTTAGGAACAGAAGGGCTCTATAAATTTTGTAAGAATATAGAAGTTTATTATTTATTTCAATGCTATATGAAGTGCTTAAATTTTTTAAAATGATTTTCTATGTTAGCATATCATTATTTATATTCTAAATTTAAGTAGTAGCTAATATTTAATTTACTTCTTATCAGATTGTTTACTTTTAAACCCTTTATGTATGTCTATTTATTGTTTTTATTTAATTTTTTAATTTTGTTGATTTGTGTTTTTTTAATTTATTCATTTAAATGTAAGTCATAAGCGGTTAATATATTTTTTATAAAATAGGACGATATAGAAAACGAAATTTGAAGGGCTAGTATACATGAAGGCATTTGCATATGCTTGGTATGGTTTATTTTTTATGATTTCTTTATTTGCTTTTTTCTCTTTAAACAATAAGGCAATGATTTCATAAATATGAAATCTTTGCCTATTATTTTATTTTGTTACATTTGTATTTTTTCATTTCTTTGCAATATATAATTTAATTTTCATTAATTACTAATTGCTTGAATCTTTAATTTAAAAGAGCTAATTTGTGTAAGCAAATATAACCTGCAGTTACTTATTATTTAGGACAAATTAGATAATTTAATTTTCAAAATTTATTTCCGTAAATTTATGTTTGGATTTCTTATACTTTTTTTCATATTTTTATATTAATGAAAATATAAGCTTGTCAATTTTATTAGATAAAAGTCTCACTTATTAATGAAATACAGTTTAGTTGAGAAAGCATCGCCTTATGTGTCTCTGTTTTTTTTTTTTTTTAAATTTATATGTTCTATCAAAGCATTTCTCGTTGTAATACCTTTTTGAAAACTTCAGGAACCTTTCATTGGACCTTGTTCAAAGAAATATCCAGAAACCAGAGCCAAATGCTAGTCGACGGCCCAGCATGAATTTCTTTGTACGCTTACGCATTAGTAAACAGGATAAAATCGCAGCTAATGTTGCTCAACACATTCGAGCGGTGCGGGCGGCAGAAGCATTGGACAGAAGAACTAGACTTCGAAGAACCGATTCATTCAACTTTCCTGGTATAGGGTCAGCTATTTTACCAGTACAGCGTAGTACATCTAGTGGTGAAGATTCACCGGGTGGAACGCATGACAAGCGTAGACTTGTTGGTATGATTAAACAAGCTTATGCAGAGGAGGTGCCTGAAGAAGTCGGTGCCCAAATGGAAGATGTGGCATGTCAGACGTCCTATGATCTATTAGAAGCACTGCTTCCATCTCTAAGAAAAAGAATACTACGCTCAGAAGATGAAGATGACATAAAATATGGAATTGCATCGTCAAAATCAAACATTTGTCAACATAAGCATCCTCTGTTTGGCGATAGTTGCAGGCACTATTCTACCTGTGACGCCAACCCAATGTCTACAGGCTATGATAATGTAAATTACTCATCAAAATCAGGCTGCAGACCAAGGTCGAGGAGCCGACATATTGATGATCGTGTGGAAGTAGAATATAAAATGTCGGAAGAGAATGATTTAATTGATTACGACGTGGAAGAAGTTATTTCTTTAAAAGAAATGAAGAGAACAAAAGCTCTCCAACTGTTGGGCAAAAAATCACAGTATAATAAACTGCAAGCTGTGATGGGAGATGGGACATCTTTAGGATTACCACAAGAAGGAGTTTCTGAAGCTAGCTTTTCCCCTACGGTCAGTCAGGATAGTCTTATAGATGCAACGTCATCCATCATTGAAGAAAGTGCCAGTACTGGTAGCGATGACACACCAGGAAGTGCTGTATATAAAAACATCATCATCAATCTTGGTGGTAATCAGGATAGAAGTAGCAGAGGGTTCCTGAGTGCTTCGCACAGCTCTGCAACTTCAGCAGCTAATTTGAATCTTCTACCAACAATATGCGATAGAACTTCTCATTCTCAAGAGGATTTGGATGAAAAAGGGAAGCGAAGTTCACCAGACGTTACAAAATGGCATTCTCCAAATGGTAGTGCAAAGTGCTTGGATGTAAAAGGCAGAAACATGCATACGCAAAGTTGAAAACTCATTCTAATTTAATATGGAAACTGTTTACGTAAACTCAACTTTTTAAGAGATTTCTCCAACAAAAGAATTTTATTCAATTGATGCCAAATATATTTACTTTTTGAATACTGATAAGAATTTTTCAATCAATACAAATTTTTGTTTTTTTCTGGTAACACTTTACTGGCAATAATTTTAATGCATAAACCTCTAATTATGAATGTCTCTTTTTCAATTTATTGATCACAGAAATATACGTCACAAAAGAACCCGTTCTATGTACTAGGTCAATATTTATTAGTTTAGGTAATACTGAAATACTTAAATCCTAATTGAAACAGAAGGTGAAATTTTGTGAATGTAAGTTTTCCATTTTTATTCATATATTATGTCTGGTGTTACATGTGCAGCTCAATGGAAAATTTATACAGTGCCATACAATGCGATGTGTTTAGTTTTAGAGGTGTGTGTTTTCATTGGCTATTCTAACATGCATATTTGTATTCACAATAAGTACTTTATATCAGTAAAATACTATAGTGATTCATTGGGGCCAGTATATAGTTAATGATATTTTAATGGATGGTTATATGTATGCCGGTGTCGAGTTACTGAAGTTGATGTCATGTAGTTTCCATTTTTTACATGTTAAACTGTATTTACATATCATGCAACGGTGATTTATGATTTTGCTTTCAACCCTTTACCTTTTATACTCAATAAATGAAATTAAAAGCAGCTTTGATTATGATATTCTTAAAATAGTAACATTTTTATAATATGTAAGAGACTGTATAGATAGGTGCTTAAATGTTACACTCAGATCGAAGAATTCAGCGTTTAAATTAAATGCTTATTTATTAAGAGGGACTAAGAAATATAGAATTTTTATAAAGTTTAAAATTAATGAACAGTGTCATAGTCCTTGAATAATATTTTATATAATATTATATTTAATTTTAAACATTTTTATTATTAGGCCACAAATATTTTATAGCATATTGTTATGAATTTTATAAATTCAATTCTTTGAGCATCACATTGTTTTCTGTTCCAAACAAAATAAAGTTTTATTGCAATGCTTTTGGAATCTTTATCAGATTTTACTCTTAGAATGGTATCAAACGCCTGTATTTTAAACATTGTTGCAAGCCATGCAACAAAAATTATCTTTTGGAAATAAATTTTAATAAGAAACATTTTATAATATAATTGTTGAGAAAATGACTTGATATTTTCTTATGATTATCTATCAGACGAATGAAAGGAAATTCTAGAACGTAATCATTTGGCATCTAATCATGAAAAAATATGCATACATCGAGAATAAGTAGCTGGAATAGAAATAGGCTTTAAAATTGGAATTATTATTATAAATCTTTAAATAAATTGTTAGATACATTTTTAAACCCATGCTTAATTTTTAAGAATAAATGCACGCAGAATAAATTCAATTCTAGCGCTTGAATATGAAACAATATTTACGATCAAAACATCCATCAGTGAGCATTGAGACTCATTAGTCTAATTTGAATTGAAAAGATTTTTAAATTGTATTGTGCACATATTCATACATTTTTGCGTAAATTCAGCATATGATGGGTATGTTTTGAATTCATTACGGTTTTCGCAGATAAAAGTCACTTTGCATAAGTTAGTAATTTTGATTTGTTTGCTCTGTGTTTTATCTGTTCAAACACCTCTAGTCATGGTATTTCACTTTTGTTAATATGTTGCCACAAAGTGATCTTTATTTATTTATTACGTCACAAATAGCATCTACACATTGCTTAAAATACTTTTTTATCTTTCATAATTTTGTAAGTGAAACCACATTTTAATGTGTTTTCAAAATAGAATTATGTGTGCTGTATTACTGTGTAGTCAATGTTAATATTTTGCTGGATAACTATAGAAATAAAATTAATGTTCCATAATGTGTCTTTGATTTTTTTGATATATCATATGATTATTATTCACTCAAATACACATTTACATTCAAAAATAAAAAAAAAGATTTTATATATTTATTTTGATTTTATTAAATAATATTTATGAGCTAAATATATCCTTTGTACATTTTATTACTAAAATTCTAATACATAAGTAAAAGAAATTTTGACTGTGTGTGTGTGTTTCCCTTTGCTTTATTAATTTATTAAAAGGGAATTTCAATTCCTGTAAGTTCTAATTAATATTTCGCTGCACAATGAATAATTTTAAAGAAATTTATATCAGAGAAATTTGTTTTGGTATTGTATTGACTTTCAGACTACTCCCGACTATCAAGAAATTTCTAACATATTTAATAAAATAATACAAATTCAAGAATTTTCTTTCTGTCTTAAGTACATCAAAACAAGATCACCTAAATGTCACGAGAATCTAAACCTTAAAAAATAATACATTTCAAGAGGTATATTCACTGTCAAACATAATTTTAATACTTCGAAAACAATATGGTTCCAAAAAAGTGAAAACAAGTCAGAGTTTTCAATATTTGATTAATCAGAAGTCGGGAATTTTTCCAATGTAAGGCGTCGATAAAGTAATCTGTTCTAACTTCAGTCACTTATTTTCCATAAGAAACAAACTTTTGACTCCTCTGTTTTTCACAATAGTCATCTAAGTCTCACTGCCAATTTCTGAGCATTAAATGAAAATCAATTTTATTTTGGTTATTCATCAGCTTCTTCAAAGAAATTTGGTGATATTCATTTTGAAGCAAATTTTACATTTTATGTCTTAAAAATAGCTTTCTCCTGTTTGTCATGTATTTAAAATAAAAGATGTTATCTTAAAACTTGATGTCACGCTTTACACTTAAATTAAACAGTTATTTTTATTTTGTAAATTCTCGCCTGCGTGTATCTAAAAAATTTCAGAGTAGCCCTTGTAATAATGAGGAGAAACTTACTTTAAAATTTTCATTCAATATGAATATTAATTTATTATTTAAAAATTTAGTAGATTTTTATCATGAATTCAGGTCAGTAGATATTTATCATGAATTATAGTAAGTAAACTCATTATTTATAATTTAATTTAACTAGTTCAATCTATATTTTTTAAAGCCTTAATTTAATTTTTTGAAATTTGAACACAATTTCATTATAATATTCCAACTATCTAACAACAGCCTAATATTTAATTTTCACCATAATACAAAAATTGATTACATAAATTTATCCATATTCATACCAGTCAAACTAAAGTCAAATTAAAATTAAAATTTCATATTTTCGTCACAAGAAATATTTTAAATTAAAATGGATTGCAATATTTTTTAACATGCATGACCTATTAATAGTCACAAAAATACTTCACAAATATTAATTTATGTTATGATTGATGACAATTAAAAAGTTTCTTTTAATATTTATGCTGCAATCATAATTTTATTGCACTATTTGTTTCAGAAGTCTTTTATCAAATTAATATTTGATTTTTTTCAGGAAATAACCTGTATAACTTATTTACTGCTGCAAAATTTAATCTATTTAATATAATCCCTAAATTTATTATACACAAAACTGTAAAGCAGGAAATAATTTAAATTAAGAGCAAAAAAGTAAAAAATTACGATATTAAGAAAGAAGAACTATATTAAAAGAATTATAAAAGAATTACGATACTAAGAAATACGATATTAAGAATAACAGCAAATAAAGAATTAGGATATTAAGTTGTACTTACTGCAAAATAAAAGCCATTAAAATATTCGTAAGTATAAATACATTTAAATTAAATTAAAAGTTTAAAAAGTAATGGAACGCAATACACACACACAAGGATATTTTATGTGCGTTGTAGCAATTACAATTATATTTCTGCCATTCGTTTCCATCATGAAATGAAACGAATTTGAAATGAATGACCATTTTTTTAACCTTTCTGTACTCTAATTTTAAATGTATATAAAATTATATATATATATATGTATGCATTCAATTATAATATTTTCTGGAAGTAAATATTTATTATACTCGTGGAAAGGAGAGAATTTTTCAAAGTATATTGCATGGGGAAATAATCAGATAAAAAAAGTAGTCTTACATATCATCGTCAAACTATTCTGGAATGTCGTCAATAAAAGAGCGGAACTATTCAACAAACTGCGATTTAGATTTATGATAGTATACTATACCGGAAGTTGGCTTTTATGATTGCTACCATGGCAACAGGTTCTATTTTATTCTTTTGTCTTGCAGCTGAAACTCTGTCGCATTGTTGGATACATTTATAAAGCATATTTCGCAGATTGGATTATAAAAATGTAAGTTATTTTTGTCGTATAATGTATGACATAGCATCTGTTATTTAAAGCTTTGCTTCTTTTAGTAAATACATAATTATTCAATTAGCCATTTTCTAATATTTTTTCATGATACTTTTAAATATCATCATTTTAAACATGAAATTAGTTAAATATTAATGAATTCTTTAACATTTGTACTGTACAGGTTTCAAAATTTAAGTAAATATTTTACTAACAATGATTTTAAGCACTGAAATGTTTTGCAACCTTTTTGTCTGGTTTGCAAATTTCTCTAATATAAATATAAAGACTGAATTTGAAAAAAATTCTTGAAAACATAAGTTATGAGAAATATTTATTTTTTTTTATAATTAGGAAGATAATATAGATAAATGAGTAGATAATGGTTCCACTAAAAGTAAAATATTAACAAATTTAATCTAAAAGAAAAGCTTAAGAGTTTTTATTATAATACGAGAAAATAAAATAACAAGTTCTTCAAACCAGAAAAGATTTTTAAAAAAATAAAGAAAAACATCTTAATTTATTTAAAATTAAATGGAGCAAGATTAGTTATTTCGTAAACAGAAGTAAATAGTTTAAAATATCATGAAATAATTGAAATTTTTATTGTATCAAAAAATCATTTATATCTTTAAAATTCGTCATTTGATAGCTAGAAGATGAGAATTTTTTAATATAACTGGTTATTTCCTCATCAGTTTGTCAATCAATAAGTTTAAACCGTGTAATTACTTAGACTGTGAATGAATAAGGCAATATTATATTTTCATATAAAATTAAATGTAGACGCCCGTAATTATTGAAAAATAAAATATTGTTGCAGAATTTTTTTGTGTTTTTTAATTCTTTGCCATTATTTTTATCTTTATTGCTATATGAATTTTTCCGTAGTTAATAAAAAATCCGTCCAATGTATATTTATTAAATGCCTTAAAATCATTTTATAATTTTAAATATTGATTACTGGAAACTCTTTTTATGAAATTTGTAGGGACTGAGTAAATGGTTAGTAAAATTAAAAAAAAAAATTAGTAGGTATGTTCCATCTTAAAATTAATTTTTTTTACTAAACTGCTTTCTCTTTACCAATAAAATAGTGTTTAGAAAAAAAATTACTTAGCTTTTACTATATAAAAATACATGAAAAATATTTCTCCGAACTAAAAATAATTGGTATTTTCCTTTTACTGGTGAAAAATAAGGCGAATCAATTATTCTTTTGTTATTCAAAACCGTAATTTTAAAAATAATTTTTTCCAGTTTTTCCTTCGATGTAATTTTAGTGTAATTTCACTGAATTGCAAAACAGTTCAATGTAATTTTTTCTCAGCAAAGTATCTCAATCTTGTGAGTCATTCATCTGCCTGTTTTGTAGACAGATGATCGAAACAGTACTTAATTACTTCATTTTCTTCTTATTGGATAACTGAAAGTGCTTTATTATTTTCATTCATTATTTTTCTCTCTCTCTTAATTATCCAACAGTTCTTACGTTTAATTTGCATTTGAATCCACAGTGAGAAAGTTCTATAATGATATTTCAGTCAACAATGTGATTCCTTGTCGAAGTTTAAGGATGAGGATGAGAAACTCTTTTTCACTCAAGCCGTTAGGTAAATGCTCTTGGTTTTCTTTAATTTTAATGGCAATATAAGAGTGCAACTCAAAATGGTCAGAGTATAATTTTTTGCTGCTTCATTCGAAGTATATATTGACAAATAAATTATGTCTATAAATTGAATTTCATATGGTAATTCGAAACAATGATCCCTCCTTGGAAAATATCTTTACGATATTTGCACTTAAAGGCATTGTTTATATTCTGTTGAAAGTGCTGAAAATGGGAATCAGATTAAGAGGAAGAAAGTTTTTAGGAATTGCTCTAAAAATCAGAGGTAAAAAGGTCAGTCATATATATATCCAATTTGAAGGCTTTACGATTTTCCATTGCTAACTTTGATCTAAGTTTCCCAATCATAAAATACAAACAGTTAAAAAAGTTTGGAAAAAGTAGATTATTGAAATAAAATTTAAAAAAAAAAAAAAAAAAAAAAAAAAAAAAAAAAAAAATGAAAATAAATTTAGAAAAAAGATATTTTTTGAAGTTTTAGCTCGTTAAATCTATCATTGCGTCTATGGGATCATCTTAAAAACTAACCTCTAGTGCCTTTAATAATCAAAATTATAAGTGTTCGTAAAAAGCAAAGTCTACTGTAATATTTATAAACAAATGATTACATGAGTATGTATTATACAAAAGAATAGAACATAATAAACCTTATGACAGCTTGTAAATTTATTGTTAGAATGCATTTACAAATCTTTCAATCTCAAATGCCATTTTACTTAGTAACTTTATAAAAATGAAAACAGATTTATTCATTTTAATTTATTGTATCACATTAATTTTTGGTTTATAATTTTTGTTGGTATTCTTTCCTATTTAATGTTTGACTTTAATTTATTATATTTTTTACCTAGGATTAATATTTTTATTTGCTGTAGTTTGTAAAATAAATCAGAGTAATGTTTATTCAACGAAATCTTTCATTCAAAATAATTGCTAGATGGAAAACAATTTTTTTTCGTAGCATTAGATAACTTCGAATTTCATTTAAGGAACTCTGTTTCTTTCCTCTGTGTGTGTGGTTAGAATGAAAGGATAATTGACACCTGTTACCATGAGACGTGTGTCTGGGGAAAGCAACCTCTAATTAAGAACTTCCGCAATAAGGTGAGAACTTTTCTGGGTGGTCAATTGCTTAGAAAAACACTTTACGTCGGGAGTTAATCAGATTACTGTTTCAATTGTTCAGAGGGAATTGGAAGTAAATAAAGAATGTTAACCGTCAAGCGTGTTTGACAAGATGGTTAGACGTGTAGTGTATTTTTATCATTTGGTCTACTAAAAATAATTATCTGTCAAATATAGAAATTAAGATAATAAAATTTTCATTTCAATGTCACTAACTAATCTAATTATTTCTGTTATATTTTTAAATTAAATTTATTTATTGCAGATAATTCATTTTATAGTTGATATTAGAATCTCAATTAACCACCTTTGCTATTTCTTATAAATACTTTTTTAATTAATTTCTATAAAATAGTCTTAATTTCCCTTTTTTAATTACATACTTTTAAAGCACCAGATAATTTTTTAAGCATTTATTACTGGTCCATTAAAATTTATAAGTTTTTACTACATGATGTGTGCCTAAAGTAATTAAAATATAATTTAATAAACACAGTGTTGAGAATATTTCTATAAACTCTTTAAATTTTCAAAAGTTTGTTTCATGCAAAACTTTTCTTTCCAAGCAAAGGATAATTTTTTGATTTTATAAAAATATCATAAGGTTAGAACACGTATTTTATTTATCCTTTAAAATATTATTTCGATAAAATAAATTCTCAAAGATTCAGCACTATTGACTAAATATTTTACAAATTTTATATACATTGTTCCAGAAGACAACTAATTTTAATAGAAAAATTTTATATCAGCTAACTTTAGATGATAAATCAAAAAGATATTGTGCCCAGATAACTTAAGTAAATATTTCACTGGTTATTGTATACTAAGTGAGAGTTAAACAATGCCTATATATATATATATATATATATATATATATATATATATATATATATATATATATATATATATATATATATATATATATATATATATATAAGAGAAATAAGCAATTCCTTTGTCAAATAATAGTAAAAATGATTTAGATTTAATGTTTAAGAACAATACAAATTCCTTACCTCGTAAACATCAACAAAAAAGTAGATTTGTATCATCATAAAAATTCAAAAATTGAATTTTTCAGCATATTTTTATCAGATAAATAATACTTATAATCTTCATCTGATAAAAGTGTTTCTCAAGTGCCAATTTGTTGTTTGTTTTCTTATTTGTCGAAACTATCACAAAGTAGCCAATATTCTAGCATTCATCACATTTATTTTGCTATAACTCCAACCTTATATATATATATATATATATATATATATATATATATATATATATATATATATATATATATATATATATATATATATATATATATATATATATATATATATATATATATATATATATATATATACATATATATATATATATATATATATATATATATATATATATATATATATATATATATATATGTGGTCTGTTTTTTTCTATATCGTGGCTTTAAGATCTTCAAACTATATATGTTGGAAATAATTTGATTTTGAAACATTTGAAAATTTTATAATAGTTCGGAATCTCTTTTAAAATACAGATCCAACGTGAACAAGCTAATATATGCAAAAAATGATTATTGATCAAACAAAAAAGTAACTATAAATTAATAGCATGAGCTATTAATATAGGAGTTAACCAAAATAATGAAAACGCTTTGATGAAATCAGTGATTTCCTCATACCAGTGTATAGAACTAAACTAAATATGTGACTACTATTTTCTTGCATTACATTATTGTTCATAGCCTCAATGGAGTGTGAGAGTGGATTGTGCGTCCTTCTTGCCTCATTTCATTCTCAATGAAACTAAAACGAGAGGCATGTCATAGATCGAAAGAAATATGGTAACCATAGCTGTTGAGGTATCAACTGAAGTGACGAATATCATGACAGTCTGCAGCGACCACAATAAAACAAAGCTAGCGAGACAGCTGTATGACAACATGACAAATATCATGACAGCCTGCAGCAATCACATCAAAACAAAGCAGGCGAGACAACTGTAGAAGCAAATCCGAATTCACTGCAAGGGACAGGTTGATATCAAGGTGGATTGTGACCATCCGAGGGAAGATCACATTGGCAAAAGTAACTGTTGAGCTAAATGAACGTCTACAGAACCCAGTCTTATCCTATATCATTAGAAGGAAAACCTTGACAGAGGAATAAGAGAAACATATATTGTTTTCTGATGCATTCATTTTTGCATGATTCTCAGCTGTGAAACAGATTTACAAGGTTGTAAGTATGATATCCCCTACAAGTGATTTCTGGCCAAATCTAGAGTTCTTTGTTTTGATTATCCTGTTGACAATTTTAGTTTTTGTTACGTTACAGTCTTTTTTTTTGACATATTTCATTTTTCTCATGTTTTACATAACTTTTACGTCATATATATGTTTCTTTTCAGCGGCAACAGCATTTAAAATTTTCCATTTACTTACAATTTGAACTTTTCTGTTCTACGTTTGTTGCTGTGTTTCGTTGTCGCCAGCGTCCAAACATCTTAAACTGATCTTTTTTTAAATTTATTTTTGCTTATTTATTATTCATATCTTTTTTTGTTTATTTATTATAATTTTTTCTTAAATTTTTTATTTATTATACTTTTTTTCATATATCTTTGTTAATTTATTAGTGTACTTTTCTTATATACATATTTTCCATAATATCATCACACATATTTGACATGTGAGCTTGACGTCATATCAAGTAAGTCATTGTTTATTTACTTATCTTTTTTACCAGTTGTTTTGAAGAGAAGGCAAATCCAATCAAATAGATTTTTTATTCATTTTTAATTATACTTTTTTATATTTTGTATACTATTATGTGATTCAAAATTTTCTAAAATTTGTATTTTTGTAACTTGAGCAAATTTTAGCCTTGAAAAACATGCGCTTAACTTGGTGACGAAATAAAATCGCAATGGTAACCAATGGGAGGGATGTTCTACTAGTTCCCTTACAAGTGGTGAATACCTCAAAATCCTGCAAACTAGATACATTCCTTTTCAGACTATAGCATCGATTTGATTCCAAAAAGATTCGTGATTTGAAATCTCTTCATTGGCTTGGAATAAATCTCCTTAGCACCAATCATGTACAGGTACTTAATGCTGATTGTGTCAGTTTGAAGATCAAGCAATTACATTCTACGGGGCAAACATTTTTGTGTCTTAAGATATTACATATCAAAATTATTACTTAATGATTCATTATGGTCGTACCATTAAATCACATTGTTTTGGGAACAATTTGGATTCCATTTCACATTCTCGGCATTCTGCTCCAACCCCAGACTTAAATCTAATAGATATTCTGTTCATTTGTAAATGTCTGCTTTCAAAGGATAATATAGATCACACTTATCCTCCTTCTGCATTTCTCTAGAAATAAGATCAGTTTCTACATTATAAATGTTGCAACGTCTCACATACCACGATACAAAACTTGCATACATTCCATTCAAGGAAGATTTGAAAGATTTTAATTGACAGAAGTACTCCAACACCACATTAGTTATAAAAAGATTCTTCTTGTATGAGTTTTCCATTATATTTTACAACCCCTGTACATGGGAGTAATTCCTTTAGTTATAAAACTAGTTTTGCTTTTTTAAAAAATAATTTAGAATAACAGCAAATCTTTAGGCTTCATTGTAATATTTTCTTAACATTAATTCTTTGCCATCAGTAAATATTTTACTAGTATAATTCCACTGGGAAAAAGAAAATATTTTAGAATAATATATTTATGGCAGTCAAATGAATTGGACAAAATTTACTTTTTACATATCGTTAATGCGTTTCAAAAGATTTTTCTATAAAGATGGAACTTTTTATCAAACTCACTAAGTTATTTAATTTTATTTATTTATTTTTCGTATAAAGGAAGTTTTACATACCACCGTTCTATTATATTCAATTCTCTAATTTTTTTCAACAACAATTACGCTTAAATACTATCTTGTAATTCCAATAAAACTAGTTACAATGGCAAATGATTTAAAACTCTTTTATACTGATCTTTTGTATCAATAGTACTTTTAGTTTAATAGATTTATTCTTTGTTGAAAATTTTTTGTTTGCAAAATCCTACTATCATATTTAAGTCTCTAATTATTTCTTGAAAAATTTTAATTAAGTTTAGATGTTATCTTGCAATTAACATAAAATTTGTTTCAAAGACAAATGTTTTGAAACTTCTTATGCGGACTATAAAAAAGTAAAATTAATTATTACATTCCTTACGTTTTAGAATAATATAAAAGGTTTTTTTGCACCTCTTTAAATTAGCATAACTATAGTATAAAGATAAGGTATGTTTAATGAAAATTCAAATGATGTTAATTTTAGGAGAATTACTGCAGGATGTAACATGGCAAACGGATCTTAAGGAAACTATTGCTTAAGTCATTTAATGAATTTCGTCGATTAATTATAAGAACTTGTTAGTTCTACTTATTTCTTACAAGAATTGATGCTTAAATAAAGCAAATTTATTGAGAGAGGAAATAAATTGATAAAGGAGCGTAATACCGAAATAATGAGCTTTTAATTACATAGATGTATTAATAATTTAAGCTAAAAGTTTACTTTAAAAAATAAACGTAATAGGCGTATTAAATCAATAAAAATATTTTATTTAGTATTTTTTATCTCAGTAATGATACGATAACTTAAGAAATTAAAGTTCCTTTTAATTTATTCAACTCCAATAAAAATTCTAAATAGCTGCTAAGAGTATTGAGATATTGCGTAAATTAAATATGTTTTATCTCTAATGACTAAATAATAAAATGAATAGTTGAATGAACATTTTTCGTGTACACTAAGATTATAAATTATTTATATACATAAATATTTAAGCGTTTTTCGTTCTCAGAAAAAGATAGTTCTCTAAATATTAAAAAAATACAATTTTTTTACATCTAAGCATTCTACAACATTTTACATAATTTTGTTTGACTTCCATAATGAATATAAGTTCTTTATATTCATAATTAAGGTTCAAATTATGGATTGCGCAATAGAAACTATTTTCAATCATTGATATTTCAAAATAATGTTTTATAAACTATGCATGTAATTGTAATGCATGCATATTTTGTAAAACATGCACATCTGTTAGCATATTTCAATATAAAGAAATTAATAAAGAAAAGAAAAAATATGCACAAAGCTATCTTTGCAAAATAATGTTCTGCAATTGGAAAGCAGCACGCAAAAACAAAACGCAGTTGAGGAAAAATATAAGCAAATACATACAGAGTTTGGACAAAAATATGGAAAAATTAAAAAAAAAAACACGTTTCCTTCCCTAATATGGTGTAGAAAACCCTTCGGCATTCAAAACAGCTTGCATTCTTCTCGGTATGAAAAAATACAGTTCCTGTATGTTTGCCAAGGGAATATTGTATCATTCTTTCTGCAGAACTGCGGCAAGTTCAGATAACGATGTTGCCGGTAGATAGCTAGAAAGTACTTTTCGCTCCAATGTAGACCACAAAGGTTCGATAATATTCAGGTCTGGTGACTGTGGTGGCCAGGGGAGAAGCGAAATATCATCCTCGTGCTCAAAAAACCAGTCCTGGACAATGTGAGCTGTGTGAAAAAGGACTTTGTCGTCTTTTAAGACACCATCAACTTTGGGGAACAAAGTTTGTACCGTGGGATAGACTTCAACAGCCAAAATGTTCACATAAGTCTTGACAGTAATATACCCTGACAGAGTTATCAAGAGCCCATCAGAAAACCACAATATGGCTGCCCAAACCATCACAGAACTCCCGCAATGTTTCACTCTTATCAGCAAGCAATCTGTATTATAGGCTTGAGATGGCGTTCTCCAGACGTAAACTCGAACAAAAGTGGGAAACAATGTGAAAGATGACTCATCAGACCATATTACTCTCTTCCACTGCTCTATAGTCCAGGCTTTATGATTTAAAACACCACTTTTTCTTCTTACGGGCATTATCATCACTGATGAATGGTTTTCAATTGCAGCACAGCCAGCAATTCCCTGTTTATGAAGTTCCTTTAAAATCACTTTGGTACTCACTGTGTTTGGTAACATGACATTCATTTCAGCAGTAACTTTTGCAGCTGTGGTCTTCTTATTTTTCGTGATAATCCTCCTTAATGATCGCATCTCTCGATCGCTCAACACACACTTTCGTCTGTGCTGTGATTTAGCGGATAATGTTTTTCCGCATTTCAAATAGGCGAAATAAATCTTCGATACAGTACCTCTTGAAGCACTAAACACCTCGGCTACCTTGCTTATGGAAGCACCTATTATACGCGTTCAAACGATTTGCCCACGTTCGAAGTCTGTTAACTCTGACATAATGCAATGTCAACCTCCCATAAAAGTGCTCCGACAACGACTGAACTGTGCAGTGCATTTAAAAAGTTATATGGGTGGCGTCAGCAGGCGGAAACACCAGAGCGCCACCAACATATTTCACTAAAATCAATCGTTCTTTTCAACAAGGTGTTTCCATATTTTTGTCCAACCCTTGTATATATATATATATATATATATATATATATATATATATATATATGTTACAAATGAATATTAAATAACAATCGAACATCAATTGAGTTATCCAAAATTAGTCCAATATCAATTCACGCCTTCACATCATCCATTCTTTTCTTATCCATCCATCACCTCGTCTTTCCCCTTCTCTGTCTCTTCTCGTATGTCCGACGGCAAACATGTGAATGTCCACCTGGTGGCGCTTTCAATTCCATATATATATTGAGAGTTTTAATTAAATTGAATGATAGAAAAAATATAAAAATGTCTTTATAAAGCTATAATAGATAAACTGTTTTATTGTCATTTAATGTGTTTTATATGGTTTAGGCCCTGTTCACATGACTAAAATTGGCTTCAAAACTGTTTCTAAAGATAATAACTTTTAATAAGATACCTTTGCTGCTTTTTAGTAATCTCTAAATAAATATTATTTAGCTTGTACTAATTTGCCATGTTCTTAGTTTGAAAAATAGTCGACAAGATTTTGGTCGGATCGAACATGTTTTGTTGATGAAAGTGCATTTGCAAGAGCATGTGCAACATTGCTTCAGTTCTAAGAAGTTCTCCTCAACATGAATTGTATTAAGGTTTGACTTTTTAATTCATAAAGAAAGTATAATGCTTTAAAAATTTCCTCAATATATATAAATTTCCAATTTTTTTAGTGATATTTAAGGTTATAGAGCAATCTATGTTGTTCTTCCTGAATGAATGTGAGATTCCTTCAGAATTTCACGCATTTTCCATTGGAAATACATTTTTCCCCTTCAACGTTAAAATGTGAAGCAGGGTTTTTGGAATGTTGCTATATCACTTACTAAATTAAGCGAAAAAAGCTCATCTTTAAAATATGGATTGTTACTTAATATTATTTTGTAATTCCGACATTATACATTTGAAACCATATTTTTGTCGTTCGAATGATATCCACAATACTTTTTGTGCTTAACTTTCTACCCTCTTTATATTATGACAGTGTAAAGGGCATATGTTATACTTTTAGTCACATTTTGAATTTCACAATTGAAGCAGCAAATAAGTGAAAAGTCTACAAAATCACAGTTTTGTTAATTATATATTTTTTTCAGAATTTCTTCTATATGAACGCTGATTTATGTATAAAGTTACACTCCCTCTAGTTTCTGCTGCCCTATAAATTGTGGATGTTTTATTTGTAACCAGTACAATTTTTCAGAAAAGAAACTGTTTTACACTTAAACATTTCCAAAATCTTAAAAATTGTTTAAATCTAACCATGATTTCTCAAATAAATAGAATTTTGATCCTGCAAGAACTCATAATACTTTTTTTAAAAATGAGTTATTTTGTTAAAATATATTTGTCGGATTTGAATATTTTCTTACAGATACTTAAGCATCAACAAATTTCAAAATTATCTTCGGCATTTCTATCAAATATATTGATGAAGCAACATCAAAAGGGAAAATGTGTAAGTTTTCCTATTTTATAAAGAGAATATTCATAAATTTTTGTTGTGGTATCGATAACTGAGGTATCTAAATCGTAGATGTAGATGATATTAATTATATCATTTCAAAACAAACTAAAAATTAAATTATCTCAAATAATGTTTATAGTGAATTTTTTTTAATTTTAAAAAAATTATCTATTTTTCAGAAAATTTTAACGACAGAACACATTGAAGCGAAATTTTTCTTACTATGTATTTTTTAAATAATATTGTATTTACTTTGAATTTCTCTTATATTATAGAATACCAAATAATATGTGATCAAACGACTTAATTTAAAATTTTAAATCATAAAATTTATTATTGTATTGTTAATTTTAAACTAATTGCAAAAATAGTTTACTGAAAATTATGAAATATCTATTATAAATATTCTATTACTAAATTAATACTTACCTATTTTAAAATACTTAAAAATGCAAGTTCTGTTACATTCCTAATTTTACTTCCTTTATTCTTAACTAATAAAATTAAAATTGAAACTCATTTTTGTATTGTTTTTATTCCTTTTATAATGTACAATCATTGATTCTTCTATCTAATACCTTTTGTTCTCAATGTTGAAGAAACCAAATTAAAGCTTCACATAAATTTCAGAATTCCTACTTTTAAACTACAAAGTAACACTTTTTAGCTCTTCAAGTTTTATATTTTAATTAAAAACTGTTTTATAAATATTTTAAAAAGCTAAAATTAAATGTTTAAATTAAGATTTTCCCTTTCTATGAACATAAAAGACAAAATTTGATAATGAAATCATTTCTTAAATTGCTCATTCATTTAAAGAAAATGAATTAGTTTTCCTGGAGATCTTAATTGCATTGTTTTTATGAGATTACATATTCGATGAAAACTATTGTAAAATGAGTTAACTAATTTACTGAATTAAATTATTATATTTAAAATTTTATTCAATTGATGGGCCTGTATTATTCCTTTAAGAGTGCAACTTTTTTACAATTGCATACTTTGTATTTTACTTTTATATTAACTGTAATTAAATGTTGCTTTTGTTTGACGGCATTTAAATAAACTTTACCTAAGTTATTTATTTTTCATTTGAGTAAATGAATTAATAGTTGCATTCAAACTCTTTCATTAGAATAAAAATATTCAAGAATCCTAAAAGTAATTTTTTCTCCTTCAATGAACTCTTCAATAAATTGATTTACGTTATAATAGCGAAAGTTTTTACACTACACATGAGCTCTGTTGGGAGTAATAAAAGAATCTATTTATCAAACACATCTAAAAATTTACCTCTGTTATATTATTTACGATGTAAAATGAATGAAATATTATTTGTAATATATATATGTAATTATTTATAATGCAAAAAATTATTTATAATGTAAAATGAACTATTTAAATATTTAAATGAATAATATTTTTGATAGCCTTATAATTTTAAATACGTTATCTATCTGCCTATCTATCCATCCACACACACAGATACACACACATATATGTATATATATACATATATATATATATATATATATATATATATATATATATAATATAATATATATATATATATATATATATATATACATATATATATATATATAATATATATATATATATATATATATATATATATATATATATATATATATAGTGAATATATATATATATATATATATATATATATATATATATATATATATATATATATATATATATATATATATATATATATACATATATATATATATATATATATATATATATATATATATAATATAATATATATATATATATATATATAATATATATATATATATATATATATATATATATATATATATATATATATATATATATATATATATATATATATATATATATATATATATATATATATATATATATATATATATATATATATATATATATATATATATATATATATATATATATATATATATATATATATATGTATATATATATACATATATGAGTGGACGGATGGAGATAGGCAGATAGATAACGTATTTAAAAATTATAAGGCTATCGAAAATATTATTCATTTAAATAATTCATTTTACATTATAAATAATTTTAAATCATTAAAGCAGTTGAATTACAGAATTAAGGTTATACTGTCTCATAAATAATTAAATAAAAAATTTAAATTTAATTACATGAAACTATTTTTTCTTAATTTCGTTGTAATATAAATATATGACAATTCAAAAGTTAATTTATTCAAATTATTAAACTTTTTCCTTAAAATTCTTTGTGAAGTGCGAAAATAGCATGAAAATAACTAAAACAATAATATTAAAAGGAAATTTAAAGCTTCTTTTGTGTATGTTTGTATTTTTAAATGAATACACAATGTAATGTAATTAGAATAATCTGAAGTAAAAATTTGAAAAATTATGTCTTATAAAGATTTTAGAAAAATTGAAAATTGAAATATGTGCGATTTTAAAGGGTTCTAAAGATGGAATTCTTAAGTTCTAAAGATGGAATTCTTAAATCAAAGAATTTTTATGAAAAATAAAATCTAATTGAGGGAAAGTGGAAATTATCAGCTAAATATATGACTAGTTTTCTTGATTGTAACGAAGTACAATTTATAAAATAACTCGCCACAAGAAAGAAACAATTAAGTTACTTGAAGAACCGATTAAAATGCTTGAAAATAATGCTGTTAATGCAGTAAAAAGAAGATTGGAGAAAATGGCTCAAAAGATCATAACCTAAAACGGTATTTGGTACATAATTTTAATGATACAGATTTTTTTAATTAAATATTTTTCTATTAATGTGAACTATTTTATGTTAAAGTAATTTGAAAATTTGAAAAAAAAGTGCGTGTAAAATTCTTGTGTCATAGGAAACAATTGTGTATTCATGTCTATTCATCTCGAAACTGTAATCGAATTTTATATATTTACCTAAGATTTGGGAAATTCAAGCAATGAACAGTCGCATAGCTTCTTTTTTTGACTGAATAATTTATTAAGATCCATATCACCAGAACTGGAGGGCAAGTTAGACCTCCCTCTTCGTAGTACACCCTGGAAACGTATTTCATACGGCAAAGTGGTCTAAAGCTTTCGCCATGTAAGTTGTGGCCTTGTTTCGATTCTTGACGGGTCAAGAATGTCTGGCTGAACATTTGCACCGGATTGGCATCTTAAATTCACCCGACTCTCTGCAACTTGGCAGGACCCATGAATATGACCCACTTTCAACACTGTCCTACACTGCATGGCAACTATGAATCATTGATTTATTGACAAGTCAGAGAACTTTTGGAGAAATGGTTCCGCTCACCTCGTTTAAGTTTATGTACTGTGTTCACCTGTCCTGTCTTCGTCTCATGTCTATTTTGTGATTTTTCATGCGTTTTATTTGTGTTATTCCTTGTATTTGCCCTGTCATTGGAAAACAAATATTGCCAGTCCTGATACATTCATTGTTATGAATGAAAGAGGAATTAAAAATTTCAGAGCTAAAACTAAATTAGAATACAGCAAAGAAAATATACTTTCTATGATTTTAATTTTGAAACAAATATATGTTCTTGTTTTTTTAAATAAATTTCATTATAGTTGAATAAAATAATTTTATTTGTCTACAAATGTGAGGAGTTATTAATTAGAGTTTAGAATTCTGCATGAAACAATCGCGACTGCAGCTGTTTCAGTTGAATGCATACAAAGATAAGTTCTAAATATAAACAAAAATTTTGCAGGAGTTACTTAATGATGAGTTTCTCATTTAATACATCAGCGAGAAGGCAAACAAAAATATTATAGAAAATTTTAAGAAGATAAAATTTCTAATATTATTCCTTTTAACTTAACCATAGTATTTGAACAAATATGAGAAAATTTTAATTATTTGACATATCGAAAGCAATTCATTTTTTAAATAAACTATCTTTGAATAAAAAAAAATTGGTTGCTAAAGTCTAGGTAATTAAATACAGTTAAAAAGATGAGTTGAGGATTTTTAAACCATATCACAAAAACTAAACTGTATAATTGTGCTATTAGAAAAGATATAACAACCAATTGAAATTATTTTATCCTTGATGAGCACACATACTTAAGTGAATATGAATGATTTCTAAAAAAATTGGTCTTATTATTTTTTTACTAACATTAACTAACTGAAATCATTATTTTACTAACAACATATTGAATAATATTCAATTGCTATTACGTAGTAAATGTAGTGTAAAATTTGCAAATACAAAATATTTAAAAAAAAATTGATAATATACAAAAGAATACTTTCTTTTGTAAAAAAAAGAAAAAAAATCTTTAAATAACATAAAATAAAAAAATAACTTTAGTAATATAAATAAAATAATAATAAGGAACTCTTAATATAAATAAATCTATCAAAATATAATTTTAATTTTATTATTTGCATATCAATTTGTTTCGTTGAAGTGTGAGTTTTACCTGAAAATGCTCTATCTAAAAATGATTTAAGTATTTCAAAAGTATTTTAAAATATTATACTTAAATTATTTAAAATCTCTGTATAAGCCAATATTGTTATTTAGAAATATTATGAACCAATATTACCACATGTATGGTATATTATAAAATTTTTTTGATTTGTGCTTTACAATCAATTAAGTTCTCTATTGAATTCTCTAGAACTTACATTCTACTGCTATAGCAGGTATATTCAAATAAAAGAAAGTGAACAAAACAATTGCTTTATTCCCTTTGAAAGATTATATTTGTAGACGAGTTTTATATGCTTATTTTTCCCTATAGTCATATGTTTCTATAATTGAAGAAAAAATGCGTACTGTGAGCAACTGTCAAATGCATTCAATGGATTTTTCTTTTATTTATAGGTGTTGAGATTGGCAAAATCCGAAAGAAATATTACTCGTCATTTTGTTATTTTAAATAGTTAAATGAGGAGCTAAATGTGGAATCCTTGAACAACTAACTTCTTATGGGTAAATGCTTATGTAAAAAGCTTCTTGCAAAATTTCCTTTGATCCTAAAAGTACTTTAACTTTTATTTCATTTTACATATCGGAAAAAAAAAATTATTTTAAATTTTTTTTTATCTTTTATCAAAAGTACGAAAAATATCTATTTTAAATGAAATTCTGGTTGTTTTCAATTCTTATAAATAAATTTAAAAAATATTTCAAACTTGTTTAAGATTAATATATAAGCTGAAATATAAAGAGAGTGGTCATACTAGTGTTTATTATTCATATTGGTGACGGATTTAGAATTATGATAAAAAATAATAAGTTTAAATTATGATTAAAAATAATGAATTAAATTACACTTTGTATACCGTAATATATTGTTTACAAATAACTTAAATACTTTTAATCTACATTCAGGATTTTATGTATTAAGAAGATATATTTAAATTTATATGATCTCTCTCTTCAAAACTGTTTTGATATGTATTTAGTAATTTAATTTATAAAATGTATCTAAAACCAAATTCATAGTTAATTTATTTTATACATAAAAGTACAAGAAATTTTAAAGTATTTTTAATTAAAAGTATTTAAATTAAAAAATATATATTTGATTATAACTTCCTTTTTTAAAATCCAAACTTTTCTATTATTCTAAGATAATTTTAAAAATAATAAACTGTTTCGATTAATATTTCAGAAAATGTTACTTACATTATAGATGGCAAAATTGAAAGCAATTTTATGTCTTGCTATGTTAATTTGAATAACATACTTCCATAATATAATTTACGTTTCAAAGCTATTATTTTGAAGTGAAACTGCGTTTCTAAGGATAAAGAAATGGCTTTAAGAAATCTCGTAATGGTTTAAGAAATTTCCCATGCATTTTTAGAGTTTCATTGGTATTTCGTGAGAAATTCCTTAGGACATTCCAGCGTTATCTTTCTTTTAATATCTTTCGATACTTAAAGCTCCTTCAAGCCATATTAACAGTTCTATTTAATAACATTGTTCAATATCTCTCCAATTGGGAAAGAATACGATATAGTACTGCTGGTACTGGTACGATATAGTACTATACTGGTAAGCAATTATTAACAAACTCAAGTATTTCTCGCTCTTTCTAGAAGTTCACTTTCAGTGGATACCATCTCATTCATGTCAACAAAACATTAGACGTATTGATTAAAGAGGGATTTTGAAATCATTTAAACGCCCGTGATTCTGTAACCTACTCTGAACTTTCTTCCAGGGCTACACAGTGCTTCCTGGAACATCATTCCAGGGCTACACAGTGCTTCCTGGAACATCATTCCAGTGCATAACTGATATCATATAATGAGAACTGAAGGGGTTTTGTTTCTTCAGTATAGATGAAGCGATCAGACAGTTGTTACAAGATTTAAAAATGAACATTTAAGATTACAATAGTGGATGTTGCAATAACGGGAAAAAGACCTTTGCTAACTGCTGGACGTGTATCCGAAAACAGGTGACTCCTCATTATATTTTGGATTAAGTGGGTCTTTCTAGACTAGATCTTTATAGAAAGCCAATCATGGTTTTGGATCTTTTGAGAGTGAATAAATTCATAGAAGAATTTAAAAATAAGAATTGATTATTCATAATAGCATACTACTGTAGAATGATATTTTTGATCACGAAACAACAGTATCCCGCTGACATATTTGGACTATGCATCCTCCTATGCAGCAATTTAGGCAAATGAACGGCATGCCTATGACACTTCCCCAATTGTTTCTAACACCCATCTGAAAGTGTGATAGTAAGAGAGGTTTCTTCAAACAATGTTCCCGGACTTTCATTTTCATAATTGCCTTATTTGATTGTTTGAGATGGCAAATTTGAGATAATGTGATGTGTGTTGCGTGTATTCACTCTAGAATTCATGTGTGCACTTAATAATATCATAAATAGGTTCTTCTGTTTTGGGTGTAAAGGAAGTCTATAAAGACTTTTTGATCAAATTACCGCATTATTATTCAAGTATTATTTATCTCTCTTTAAAGCTTTTCAAAGTTCTTAAAAGATAATGATACTTTTTGTAGATATTTCTTAAAACCTTCTACAACACCTTTTTTGAAGAAAGGTATTTGAATGGTATACCATATTTAAATATGCAGGAATTCATTCAATTACACCAGAATTAAAATTTTCTTTAGATATCAAAAAAACTACAGAAATTAAAAAAATTACTTTATTCTTCTATTAATTTCACTCACTGTTTTAACGTTTATTTATGAGTTATTTTTAAAAATTGACATAGAACAAGAATATGAATGATGCTTTTAAAAACATATTTAATTTTATTTTTAATTTGATTATAAAAATCAGACAAATTTTAAATTGTTTTGAAATGAGGCATCTTAATTTTAATGAGACTAATATATATACTTCATTGGAAGTATTTATAAATGACTTATGACTTTTATTGATATGTGCTTGTAGAATGCTGCTTGAAAGTGTTTTGATGTAAATAAATTATTTAGAATCTCTACATTTCTATATATCTAAGGAATTAACAATTAACACAGTTAGTGGATTTTATTATGTAGGTGCTATTATTACTGTCCCAGAAGTACCTTCATATATTTTTTATGTTTAATATGATATAATTTATTTAATTTACTGCAATAAGTACTTATAAGCATTAAACATATATATGTATATACTTTTTTTGTACATTTGATTTTAAAATACTGTATCTCTCTGGTTATATAGGCAGATATACTATTTTAATAACAATGGATGCATTGAAAATATATGAGAGCATTTTTACTGGTCTAACAAAATATAACCGTAGAATCTCAATGTTATTGAAAAAAAGACGATTTCAGTCTCATGTTTGCATAAATATATTTTGCTCCAAAAAACCTTATGAGAAATATTTGCTATTCTGATATTAAAAGCCAGAGTGTTGCTTAGAAACTGCTATATTATGAAAATGGTAGTTTATTTCATGTTCCTGTTTATTGTCAATAAACGCAATGTATACTGCTCAAAACTAAGAGCAAAACTTTTTTAAATATTGCACAATCATATTCAGGCGAATTAATTTATACTTCTACATTCAATGCTCTGATTTATTTTTCCTATTTTTAAATTATCAACATTTCTGTATTTTGCATTCTTGTATTGTATATACTAAATAGAGAAAATGTAAGTGAGTTTACACTTACATTTTCTCATTTATATTTTTCAGTCCTGTGAAAGCATTGTGGAATTTTCTATATTCACACAATACTTTCACAGTTTTGAAATATTATTTCACAGTAACATATTCTAATAATATATTATTTACATGTTATTCTAAATAAATCATAAGTCAATGTTTTCAAATATCAATACTTTTTAAATAGATTCCTTATTTTGCAGAAATAATAAACAATTTGAATTTGTTATAAGTTTTAATCAAAATATAGTTGTTAAAATGTAATATTCAATTAAGTTTGAAAATATTGGAGTTTAGAAGAGTATTACGATTGCAAGAGTAGAAAAAATTCTTACTCGTATGCAAACATTTCTATCAATTAATAATTTTTTAGTCTAAATATAAATATTTAGACAAATTTCATTACAATAGCAAACTTTAAAAATAATTTATGCTCTTCAGCCTTATAAGTTTTAACACAATGATCTGTGTTTAAACATAGTTAGGTTTTCCAATTTTAAATTTCTGTCACAAAAATTGTCGGCGTCTGGTTTGTTTTCCTCTTCAAGGAATTTCTTCTCTTACTTCATAAACACGTTGCAAAAGTTTTCCACGTAAATTGTCTTGCCTCGCAATAAAATAGTAACGGTGTATGTATTGCCCCCATGTCTTTACAAAGTGCTGAAAAGATTCTTAATTTCAGACTACTCATTTTTATATATACTGCGGTTACAACCATAGTTAACACAATATTCAGACCTGGACTCATTTCTTTGTAAGGTAGAGTTTCTCCGTAGATCATGCAGTGTGTCCAGAAGAACTGTGCTAATTTTTGTTTTATAAGTGCTTATATATTTGGAATCTTACGGATTTTGGACGCTCTCTATCGGTGAATATTCCTACACGAGAGTTTGAGAAACGCTGTCATAAGCAAATCATTAATAGCCTTTGTAGTTTTGAATGAAACTTATGCATCTGCGGAAAGAAAAAAGGGTTTTCATGAATGAAACTCTCTAATCGTAAATGTAAGTGAGAGAGTTTTTGTTGTTAAAAATATCTTTCCCTTTCTCGTGCTTTCAAGCAATCATGTTTGAAATTTTAATTGGATTAGGTGAGTGGTTTTATCACTTAGAGTTTCAAGAATAGGAGAACTTTTTTCCTGTTCTTCGCAATCTTGTAACTGTAGATAGGTATTTCATAATCAATATTTTAAAATATTTCCGTTTTACATTTAGATTACTCCAAAATTTTCATATTCCAACATAGGACTTTTATTATCAATGACTTGTGTTTGGTTTTGTTGGATAAAAATGCAATACTTTTAAATAGTATAAGTATAACAAAGTGTATGAAACAATATTGAGGAAGGTGGATTTATAAGGGAGTGCTTATACATCTACTTCTCAACATTCTTTATTTCCAACACAGAAACAGCATATTTGTTTTGATTTTTTTCACCGCAATACTTCTGGTATATTATATTTTCTTTTAAAATCAAATAAACGCAATGTATACTGCTCAAAACTAAGAGCAAAACTTTTTTAAATATTGCACAATCATATTCAGGCGAATTAATTTATACTTCTACATTCAATGCTCTGATTTATTTTTCCTATTTTTAAATTATCAACATTTCTGTATTTTGCATTCTTGTATTGTATATACTAAATAGAGAAAATGTAAGTGAGTTTACACTTACATTTTCTCAATTTACATTTCAAAACTGTGAAAGCATTGTGGAATTTTCTATATTCACACAATACTTTCACAGTTTTGAAATGTTATTTCACAGTAACATATTCTAATAATATATTATTTACATGTTATTCTAAATAAATCATAAGTCAATGTTTCCAAATATCAATACTTTTTAAATAGATTCCTTATTTTGCAGAAATAATAAACAATTTGAATTTGTTATAAGTTTTAATCAAAATATAGTTGTTAAAATGTAATATTCAATTAAGTTTGAAAATATTGGAGTTTAGAAGATTATTACGATTGCAAAAGTAGAAAAAAATCTTACTAATATGCAAACATTTCTATCAATTAATAATTTTTTAGTCTAAATATAAATATTTAGACAAATTTCATTACAATAGCAAACTTTAAAAATAATTTATGCTCTTCAGCCTTATAAGTTTTAACACAATGATCTGTGTTTGAACATAGTTAGGTTTTCCAATTTTAAATTTCTGTCACAAAAATTGTCGGCGTCTGGGTTGTTTTCCTCTTCAAGAAATTTCTTCTCTTACTTCATAAACACGTTGCAAAAGTTTTCCACGTGATAATTGTCTTGCCTCGCAATAAAATAGTAACGGTGTATGTACTGCACCCATGTCTTTACAAAGTGCTGAAAAGATTCTTAATTTCAGACTACTCATTTTTATATATACTGCGGTTAAAACCATAGTTAACACAATATTCAGACCTGGACTCATTTCTTTGTAAGGTAGAGTTTCTCCGTAGATCATGCAGTGTGTCCAGACGAACTGTGCTAATTTTTGTTTTATAAGTGCTTATATATTTGGAATCTTACGGATTTTGGACGCTCTCTATCGGTGAATATTCCTACACGAGAATTTGAGAAACGCTGTCATAAGCAAATCATTAATAGCCTTTGTAGTTTTGAATGAAACTTATGCATCTGCGGAAAGAAAAAAGGGTTTTCATGAATGAAACTCTCTAATCGTAAATGTAAGTGAGAGAGTTTTTGTTGTTAAAAATATATCTTTCCCTCTCTCGTGCTTTCAAGCAATCATGTTTGAAACTTTAATTGGATTAGGTGAGTGGTTTCATCACTTAGAGTTTCAAGAATAGGAGAACTTTTTTCCTGTTCTTCGCCATCTTGTAACTGTAGATAGGTATTTCATAATCAATATTTTAAAATATTTCCGTTTTACATTTAGATTACTCCAAAATTTTCATATTCCAACATAGGACTTTTACTATCAATGACTTGTGTTTGGTTTTGTTGGATACAAATGCAATACTTTTAAACAGTATAAGTATAACAAAGTTTATGAAACAATATTGAGGAAGGTGGTTTTATAAGGGAGTGCTTATACATCTACTTCTCAACATTCTTTATTTCCAACACAGAAACAGCATATTTGTTTTGATTTTTTCACCGCAATACTTCTGGTATATTATATTTTCTTTTAAAATCAAATAATTATTAATCTTTCGTAACACATATACGCGCACGTGCACATACACACACTAATAATCTTTTAAAGAAATTGCGTATATGATGATAATTATTTATCCCAAACTTCTTACTCGCGTGAAGATCAATGATTTAAGAAAGCGATTAGTTTTAAAAATAAATGATAAGGCCTTACATTTTATTAATAAAAATAGAAATATGATGTGGTCTATAACTTTATTATAAAAGATAAAATGTGATGCAATGAAGAATATTTTAGGAATTAAAAATGAACTAAAAGAATGATGTGGGTTTCTATCAACACATATTATCATAATATTAAAACAAACACAATTTTTAAAAAATGAAACAATTATAATAGTTAATTATAAAATATAAATTAAAGTAAAACGTCTATATATATATATATATATATATATATATATATATATATATATATAAATATATATATATATATATATATATATATATATATATATATATATATATATATATATATATATATATATATATATATATATATATATATATATATATATATATATATATATATATATATATATATTGCTGTACAATAAATCTTGGACATAGGTAAATCAAATACACTAAATTTAAAAATAATAATTATAATTAGTTTTATTTCTAAATTTCTAATTTAATTATAAAGTTTCATAAGATGTCACTACTACGCATAAAAATATTTTTTACAATTTGTCTCTTCATTGAGTGAGATGGTGTTTCATAAAATTCGAATATTTAAGAAAAGAATTGAATTACAGATGTCAATAGTTTTTGTAGTTTGAAAAAAATTCTTTACTAGTACTTTTTACCTAGTATCATTCATAAGTTCAAGAAAAATGTATCTTACTTCTAACTTCTTATAAAAAAACTAAATAAATGTAAAAAAGAAGGATATATTTGTCAGAGAAAAATTGGACAGCGAAATAAAGTACCTTAAACAATAAAACAAGAAAAAAAAACTGAATTATTTCAAGTTAAAAGTCCACTTACTACGGAACTTAAACTTCTCAGATGAATCTAATGTCCAATTTTTTAAAAAAAGATGTAAAACATTTGTGCAATTCAGTGTACTTCGCTTAAAATTTTAAGCAGGCTTATAGATATTTAAGGATCACATATAAGCTACTATATGGAACATTAACTTAAATGTCTAACAATAACTTTACAAGGAAATATTTACTCTTAGATTGTTAGATACCTTAATTAAAGAGAAATTATTTTCTATATGTGACTTTCTTATTTTCTAATTTCTAAAGTGTATTCTCTCAAATAAACACTTGAATCAATAAAATATTCTTTTTTTATTTCATTTAATAAAGAAATATATCGTTAAACTTATCAAAGTATTTTTTAAAATGATTTCAATTTAGTTAAGAAAGAAAATAAATTGTGTTTCATTTATTACTTTAATACCTATCAACGAAAACGCAGCATGAAATTTATAGTTCATTTAATAACCATAAATAACATTCAGGATCATTTCACATCACCCACAAGCCATTGCTTTAATGTTCCCACTTTGTGAACGAAATATATATATATATATATATATATATATATGAGAAAAATTCAATTTAAAAAATGGGGAGAAGACAGTTAAAAGTTGTGAAGTTTATATACTTTACTATTTACTTTAACTCTATACTTTAATATTTCTTTAAATTATCTGTGATACTTTAGTAGTTATATATAAATATGTATACCAGTATAATATTATTAAAACGTTTAAAAAAGATTTGCTAAAGTGTCCTTGATTGTCAAAAAAAAGTCAATAAAAATGATCAGTCATATACTCGTGATTTTTCTTTACTATATTTTCGCTATTTTACTTTTTAATCAAATATCATAATATTATTTATGTAAGTTACTTTAAAGTCAACTAAAATGGTTTTGTGTGCTTAAAAAATTTGTAAAATTTTCAGTCATTGATACCAATTGCCATTTATTTCTTCCAAAAACATTGAAATCCTTTTCGATTTATAATAAAAAGTAATTAATATTGATGAAAACTTGGTATTTAATTAAAAATATGGAAAGGGAAGTATTTTTGATTATAAGACTTATTGCATTGTGTGAGAACTAAAATATCGCCACTAGAGGGCGAACAAAATATAGTTAGTTAATGTACGTCGATCGAGAGAGGCGGTAAGAAAATGACGAACAGCAATGTTCAATAAATTTGTTGTTTGTTACTGAAGTGCAGTATTTTCTATAAAACGTCCTGACATGGCTGTATGCACAAGTAAACTTAATGAAAAATTAGTTAAGTGATTGCCCGTTAGGATTTTAACAATTGATACGTACATTTTAATTAATTAATTTTATTTATAATAATTGATTAAAATGAACTCGTTAATAAAAAAGGAAACAATGATTAAAAATACAAATATTTTTTTCATATAATTGGCGAAATCAGCATAGTTTCTTTCCTATTATACACCATTACAATATTACCAATATATTTTTAAAAATGGATATTTTGCAGCAATTTAGAATTTTTTTAAATAAGATGTAATTCAGAATATTTCTATCAATTTCATTCTTTTAATGAAATACATCCAAGAAAAACGAAATAAGAAAAACATTTCGTAGAAAATACTAATTCAGATTCAATTCACGTACACCATTCCTTTCATATCTATCTAATTTTACCTGAAACTCCCCAAACAATTTTAAGATTCGCTGTTTTCATGAATTTTGCAACTGCGCTTATTCGACTCCTCTCCAGAGAATGATTCTAGAAAAATAACATTTTTTTTAGAAGAACGTATTAAATTTTGCATTTCCTGTTTTGTATCTGTACCTGTTTCAATCTGCATACCTAAGACAATCTTCTAATATGGTTTGAAAACGTGCCTCTTCCTTCCTACATCTACATATTTTAAGTAATCAAACAAAAAGTTTTATACAATGTGGTTTGCTTTTTCAATAGCATTTTCATTCACCATACTTATTAATTTGTATAGATAATTTTTGACTACATAAAACGTTGAATTATTCACAACAAAAAAGTAGATCCTAATCAACAATTAACTTTGTTGATATAACAGATAATAACATAAATTAAAGAAATTAAATGTTCTTATTGTCACCTTGTTCATTTTGCATGGGTTTTCTATTAAGTTTATTACCCTATTACAAAATTTTGAAAATTTTTTAAAAGAGTTAGTGAATGAATTCTTTAAGAAATTTAGTATAAATAAAAGATAAAAATAAAAATATTTAAGAAATGCTTATTTATAAAATTAAATAAACAAACTCATTATTAGTAACATGCAGTAAATATTTTATGTGTACGAAGAATCGATATTTAAAGTGAATCTTTAAGTGAGCTGACAAGAATTGAATGATTTAATTAGAAAAAAATACTGTTAAAAATTCATAAAAGGCCAGGAAGGATATATAGAGAAAAGAAAGAGTTTCGTAAAATCCTAGGAGAATCCGCACCTTGGTGATAAACTAAAAAAAAAGCACCGAGCCAGAACAAAATTTCAGAAATAGTTTGGTTTATCGTATCTAGTATATCGAAGTAGGGTTATCAAGATTGGTGAAAGCCATAATTATCGCCAACCAAAATCATTCGTACCAAGGACGTGTGCCCTACTAGAATCCAACACAAAGTTAAAAATGTGACTTTGATTGTTGTTTATTTATGTATTTACACATATTTACCAATGCAACAATAACATTATAATAAAATCTAAAAGTACTTGGGAAATAAGTTATTTGCTGTACATATGGTACTCCTTTTCTTTATATTTATCATACTTTCATTTTATTTATTATATTTATTTTACTCTTTTTCATTATACTTAAAAGTATTTATTTTTAAATAATAAATTTTATTGTAAATATTTTAATAAAACGGTAATTCCATAGCGGTTGCTGTAAGAAATTGGACACAGTCTCAGTCAAAAAAAAATTTAAAATTTAAAATAAAATCAGAGGTATAAATTCTACATTAATTTGTTAAACATGAAAAATTAATTACATTTCTTGTAAAAGACATTGATTGTTGGAGGCGATCATTAACTCGGCAAAAATAAGACATAAAATTTACTATAGAGAGTCAAAACTTGTGTAATGTATGTTCTAAATTAACGCTTAAAATTTCGGTCCTAACTTGATTGTTAATTTATAAATAAATTAAATTAATAATAATTAATGTAATTTGAGTTTCATTTCAAACAAAACAAGCGTGATCAGACAACTGTGGAGAGATTTGGAAGTAGGCACACTCGTTTACAACATCATGTGACGGATAAAAGAGTTTATCTCCTTTGCTCAAAATGCGATGCGATTCGAACTGCTCCTGCCCACATTTTGGCCTGCAACGTTTTAAATAAATTCCAACTATTCTCAATCCCCAAGACTGTGCTTGATTGTTTGAAGTCGTTCAGGCTCATGGACTTGGTTTGATGTTGTTGTCAACCAGGAGGGATAAGTCACAACAATAACACACACAACATTTCAAACCACCAATAATCATTTTAGTTAGCATTACTGAAAGCGTATAAATTAACTTTCACTTAAAAAAATATCCTTACGCTTGCTGTGTACATACATGCAGTTTTACGACGCATTAAGAAGTGCAATTGAAATTATCTACCATCTTTATCTATAAATTCAAAGAATTTCAAAGGCTAAAACCGCTAAGACTGGAGAAAAATAAATACAATTTTAAAATTATGGTTTCAAAAGGTTTTTTTTCCTTTACCTAGGAAATATATAAAATTGTTTATATTACAGTAAAAAATAAAAATTTCTATTTTACAATAGATTTATTTAAAAAAATGAAATTTGTTAAGAACCTCAAACTCATATTATTCTTTCATTCTAACTGTAAACAGCTGATTTGATTTCATATTCATATTTTAACCTGTTTGATTTCTTTAAAACTGTAATTAACAATTTTATGAACAAATATGAAAAGCACATAAAATTTGAAACGGCATTGTAAAAAACCCTTTTGCTGAATAATGCGTTTGTTGTGTATGTGATACACTTAATGAATCACTCTTAGATTTTAAATATAGTTACATGAATTTGATTCCCTAACAAAATCATAGTTAAATACAAAACTGTTATCACAAAAGAAAATAATCCTTAATAAAGACGCATAATAAATAGCAATCATCTTTCACTACATTTCACAGTTAGTTTCCATAACTGGGATATGTTTGAAAATTGCTTATTATTTCTCCTTATAATAATAATATTAACAGAAAAATAATGAATTCCTATGATTCTGAAATTTAAAAGATTATTAACCTGGTAAATTATTAGCAATCAAACTTCTATTGTCCCTTTAATTTCTTTAGAAATTTTACTTAAAATCATAGTTCATTTTTGAAATAAATGTTAGTAAATGAATTAACAATTCCATATAATACAAATACTTCAAATAAAATAATTCATTTAATGCAAGTTTCTCATTTATCAAAAATATGACATATATTTTAATTGTATAATAATGAGGCAAAAATGATAAGCACAATTTTTATTTGATCTCATGGATAAAATAAAATCATATATATATATATATATACATATATATATATATATATATATATATATATATATATATATATATATATATATATATATATATATATATATATATATATATATGTATATATATATATATACATATATATATATATATATATATATATATATATATATATATATATATATATATATATATATATATATATATATATATATATATATATATATATATATATATATATATATATATATATATATATATATATATATATATATATATATATATGTCTTTGTAATTATTTATTGGTTTTGTGAAATAAATTATAAAAACATTTTAAATTTACTTCTATAAAAGTTATGTAACTTAATGATTATAAAATGCACGCAATATAAATTCCTTGAAAAAAATAGTAATCATAATGTTAATTGAAGTGATTTATTTCATACATTTAGGAATTTACTCTTAACGTATGATTAAACCTTAGAAGAAAATCTGGTTTTTATTGTTGCTAAAAGTGAAAGGAATGAGCACGTTATAAGGTAATTTTTTTATTTGATATTCAACATGATTGCATTTGAAATTAGATCTCTTTTCCTTGGTTTGGTGATAACGACTCCAAAAGGTAATTTAAAATTTGATTGCATTTTACTGAGTGAAATGTAATAAAGTTGTACTCGATGTTTAGTACAGTTTCCAATTAATTGTGTGTATTTAAATTTATGATAAAAATATTTAAAATGAAACATCTCAAAGTACGCAAAATATAAAATTCAATTAAAAAAATAAATAAAAAATAATTTTCCTTTTTGTCAGTATAGAAAAGAGTTTGAAATAATAAGAATACTAAAATTATTAGGTCTAACGGAAAATTCAGTCCATTTTTGAAATAAAACAAAATGCAAAATTTTGTAACGTCAATGTACTTTATTAAATAATATAGTTGCGATTATTAATAAGGACTTCTTGTCAGCATATGTGCAATTTGTATACCCCATTTTTGAAAAATATTTCATTTTATCATGAGGAATTGAATTAATGCTTTATTGTAATCGTCTTCATTTTTGGGTTTTTTTAACTTTCAAAAAAAAAATATCTTTGGGCAAAAACAAGTGATAGCTGGAAGTTGATAAGTCCAAAGCATATGATGTATGGAAAAGATTTTCCCAGCCGAGTTTTGAAATTTTTTGACGAATTTTTTCTTGGACTCTTTCTTGGAACACTGCGAACCTCTTTTTTGATCTGCACACTTTACATTATTCTGTTGCTGACAATATTTTTCTGAGCTGAACTTTTCGCTCAAATTTTAATCTTCATAATGTATTGGTTCTCAAATGTCCCACCATATAAACGAAATTCTCTTATTCAGAGTCAATTAATAATTATTATCAATATTTTTTTTTCAGAAAACCGAACTTCATATAACAACTTTCTCACAATTTCAATCTTCTTACACTATTGATTTATATTTGTACAATATTCTTTATAAATAATACAGCAAAAAAAATGTACGAAACACTTTGGAACATGAAAATGAGATGGTTATTGAAGAAATTTTAAAACAATATAGGCCGATCGGGGTAAATAGTCACTTCAATACCATTTGAATTCCAAGAAACAATTGTTTCAAATGAAGAAAATTAAAGACGGGTGAAAATTACAAGCCCATTCCAAGGGGAACGTCATACAGGAGGATACTGAAAAGATGATTGATAACAAATAAATAGTTTTCCCACAGTTGTTGATTTTAAAAACATGGAGCTATTCTGTGTCCCACGCGTTTTCCAACAATTTAAGCTTGGTTATCCAAGAAAGAGAACAATTTAGTGCAACAATTGGAGAAAATTTGGCAAGAAATTTCTCGGAGCACATTGTGACCACTATAAACCACCTTCAAGATTACCATGCACTTAAATATATGTATTCGAAATATCAGTTTAGATTCAGAGTCTCCTTGTGAAAAAATGTGGAAATCATTATTATTCAATCATATTAGCGGACATCCTCTTGTTTTTCGTGTCAGAAATTGGTATAGCTCTCAGTGAATTAATAAAAACTAAATGAAGTCACCAAGATTTCAGAATATGAATTTTCCCGACGTAATGTTTTCACTTGCAGATCTTCCATTTCAATCTAAGAACATTCCTAGTGATATTATAACACAACTTTTAATTACTAATATAATACAACTTGGACAAATTATATATTAAGATTCAAAGAAAATGTCATATCTTGGTGTATCAGTTTTTAGTTACAACCAAAGTTAATTTTCCTTTCTGGAAAGGTTGCATCCCAAAATTCACTAGCTATCTTACTTGTACTGAAAAAATTCTGTACGATAGCTCACAAATATGTGACCTTCTTTGATAGATGAAATCTATTTCTCAGCTCTATTACACATATCTAAAGAATCTCCTACAGTAATACAGTTAATTGGATCAGCGATGCAATGTCTATTTGCAATTTAACTCACTTTGTATGGGTTTCAGGGCATTCTGGAATTGAAGTAAATGAAAGAGCTAAATTTGCGCTCAACAGACAATATATTGACAAATCAATTTCTCCAGATGATCTTACCCATTACGCTCAGATTCATTTTATAAACTCTTACCTAAAGGAATGGTTGAACAGCAAGTATGCTAGTAGTTTTACTAGAATACTTTCTGTTCAACCATTCCATTTATGAAGAATTATCATCATCTCCTTACAAAATATCTCATGGAAGATATCTGGATTTCTTGAGTTAGAACTAGATCAATTCAACAAATGCGTTATTGGCCTAATTTATTTTATCTATTACAGACAAATGCATGTGTGGAATGACCGAAATTATAGATCACATATTACATAAAAGTCCTCTATACAAGCAGATACAAGATCTCTTTAGCCAAAGAATAGGTACTGGAGCTTTATCCGTCTCTTGGTTGTTTGAGCTATCTGTAGATTCTTGCAGTAGAATCGAAAGCATCGTGGGTTTCATGAAATTATGTTATATATTTTTAATTTTATGAGATGTAAATTAGGCACTAAAGATCATATTTGATTTATTCAACATCAGGATTTCCTTGTGATTCCAATCATTTCACTGATAAAGATTATATTGTAACTCCCATATTATCTTTTGTCAATCAATTTGATCAATCGGCCCTATAAATGCATTTGATGATATACCTCTTCTGCTCTTAGACCTAGATGAATAAATTCTGCTATGCGTTCCTTTTGAAAAGGTGGAGACTTTATCAATAAGAGACAATTATATCTAGTTTCATCTAAGATCTATCAAAACATTTGTATCAATTTATGAAAATTATATAGCCGATGTTATATTTTCAATGTGAGATAAAAGACTTTTAGCATAGAGCTTCAAAAATGTACTTTGCAATAAAAAAATTAGAATTCTATTAATTTTTTAAAAATTTAAATCTTTCTTGCCGATTTAAACTAGACATATAATAGATGTTTTGTCTTGTCCTTTTCATTTTGATTTTCTTTTGTTTTATTGTTAAAATATTAATGGTTGAATCAATAGAAAATAGCTTCTCAAACCGATTCTTTGTCTTCATATAAGAATTCGCACTATTAATAAAATGAACTTTGACAATATCCTTAGACATTCGATGATGAACTTCACCTTGCTTGGTGCTGTTCGAAGAATGTGATTTGAGGGCAGGCAGCAAAAGTTTTGACAATTCGGATTTAGGACTTCTTTTCAGAGCAAAGTGAATCGTAGTTTTCAAATGATTGAAGTGAAGTTGAATTTATGAGTGGTCGAACCGTACTTTGGCACATAGCACCACTAATGGCCCTGAGGAACCTTTTAATGGCACTGAATGGTGCTCTGTGCCATTAGAAGTTTGAACTAGGAGAAATTATTTGAAAAACTGTAGTTGTTGTGCTTGGAAAGCTTGTACAAATTCTTGAAACTGAATGTGATCCATAGTATAACGAAAAATAAACAAATATTGAAAGGGCATACCTATCTGGGGAAAGCACACTGACCCCCAATCGAAACTATTCATTTGGCGGGCGAGTCAACAATTACACGTTGACACATTTGTGATTCGATACATGTGAATGCCAAATATACTGAAAACTAAAAATATAACACACTCTCCTTGCTACCATGTGCATGCCCTTGTCACACCGGAATCGACAGCATGCCTCTTACCGAAGTCTTTCTTCAGTACATCAAATATTGGGTAGAGACTTCTCCCGGAAGAGTGGCTGGTCAAAATCAATTATACTCTATTCATTTCCAGCACATTGGACATTGGACACACGCCCCGGCCATTTCGGGAGCTGGCAAAATTACGGGCTTTGGCTATAACATTTATCAATGCGCATATATAAAACTTGTAACGAAAATTACATTTAAATGTTATTTTCGTTTTGATATTCATTTACTGCAAACTTAGTTTGTTTTGTTTGACGCTCGATGGTCATGTTTTACTCAAAAAGTATTAGTAGAACAAAATCTACAGATTGTTTACCACAGATTCCCTTTATTAATTGAATTTATTTGAATAAATGCAATTTAAAAAAAGCTTTATTTGTTTCTCTTGATAAATATAACTCTCACTTAATAGGAAAAATCTTTCAGCGATTAAACTTTAAAAATGCTATAATTATTTTAAAAACCATTAGATTGTTACTCAGTTAAATTATTTGTAAAGAAAATATTCATAACAGAATAAAAATAGAGCATTTATAGACACATTTTATGAATGTTGTAACTGAAATGATTATAAGTTTGCGTTTACATTCTTCTTCGTATAAGTATACATTTTATTGGTGCTATTTATATTCATCATTTAAAATGAAAGTTGAAGAGTAATAACCTAATTACAAGTATACAGTATAATAAATAGTTAAGTTGATAAATAAGATGGCATTACATATTTTTTGGCTTTTAGAACTATGATATGTATATATATATATATATATATACAAACATATATATATATATACATATATATATATATATATATATATATATATATATATATATATATATATATATATATATATATATATATATATATATATATATATATATATATATATATATATATATATATATATATATATATATATATATATATATATATATATATATATATATATATATATATATATATATATATATATATATATATATATATATATATATATATATATATATATATATATATATATATATATATATATATATATATATATATATATATATATATATATATATATATATATATATATATATATATATATATATATATATATATATATATATATATATATATATATATATATATATATATATATATATATATATATATATATATATATATATATATATATATATATATATATATATATATATATATATATATATACATATATATACATATGAATGTAAGCGGTTAACCTGCTTTTATTAGGTTTGATATTTTTACCCTCCTCTGATCGGTGTTTCAAACACACTATGCACTAATCTGCATGCTTATTCTTACTTCATTCAATAGCAATACAATAACGGCAAGAACTTTCTTGTTTACTTGTTAAAAACAATAGTTAAGTATATTATAGCTTCAATTATTGCAGAATGTTGATTGCATTTAACATAAAATTTTGAAATCTGTATAATCTAATTTATAATCTTCAGCAAATATTTTAAAAATAGGTTTTAATTAAATTGATTTATAGTTAAGGAAATAGATTGGTTTACACAAGCAAATGTAAACAAGTACATTATATTCGACTAGAAGTGATTATTTTGATGTTTAGGTAACGAAAAATACTTTTATAAAAAATGTTTCTTAGAGATACTTTGTTTTTGTAAGGATTTGGAGACATTTATCTTCTGTAATATTTTGATTCCTCCATATATCCAATATTCTTAAGCCCTCCTTCGCAAATAAACGTGGAATAACACCGGAAGTTATTAAAAAATAACAGAAACTTCTTGGTCAAAAAACATATGAAATTTCTGTTTCATCCGGATTACAGTAATTGAAAATGTTTTGAAACATGTTTGGAACACATGTGTCTTGTATTTGCCTTTTATTCTTATAAAATCTTTTTCTGGCAAATAGAATTTTTATAAATACTTCTGAATCTAAGAGAAGTAAATATTTTAAAAGTCATATTGAAGTTAATTAAACTGTAAACATTTGAAATTAATAACATTTGGTAATAAAATATTATTTACATATTGATTTAAATGCTATTTATAAAATTAACTACAATAAGAAACACACCGAAAAATATTGTGATTAGAAATGTTTCAGTTGACATAAAGAGTCGATTAAAGAAAGAAAAATAGCAAATAATATATATTCTTTATTGAAAATAGTCATAAAAATAAATGCTACATTTTAATTCACACAAACATATTCACAAATTCATATATTTTATGACTATTTTTCGCAGCAATTTTTGCTATATTGAAGCACTTTATAAATTAAATCTGTGCTTAGATGTTATAATTTTAATAATATCTGACTATATGTGTTATGAAGATTTTGTTAAGGAAATTTTCTGTCCATTATACCTTAGATTTTACAACTGCAAAATATATAAATTGTCTTTTGTAACTTAAATTAACTGAAAAGGAAAAAATAATGTGTGTTACGTGTATTTTCATTCATTTCTTAAAATGTGGATGAATTTTAAGAGTTTTATATTCCTTATAATTTCTATTACGAAATTATATTTTGTAGAATATATTATAATTTTTAGTGATTGTGTACTTATTATGCTGTTATTATTTTAAAATAATTTAGAAGTTTTCATAAATTTTAAAATTAATAAAAATGGATTATAATTATGTGGTAGAAGTATTTTATAATTTAGAAGGTTATTTACAATAGAAATTTAATTTACTATCGATGTTATTTAATATTATTTACTATAGAAAATAAAATATATTGTTGAAGAAATAATAATTCTGTAAAAATATTAAGAATGACTTCCTTGTTTTAACGTAAGCAAGAAAATACTTTAGAACTAAAATGATTTTCCTATAAATCATCTGGCCTTAAAATTATAGTCTTCATTTCTAGGACTCAATTTAGAGTATTGAGAAATAATATTTTCAAACGTGAAAAGCCCTTTTCAGCAAAATATAACTTTTGGAAAACTTGCGTGGGTTACAGTATTGAAAACACATACATTTTTTGGAACATTTTTCATTTTGTAAAATAATTCTTCTGAGCTGTATTTTTCGGGGATATTAAGGGAGTAAAAATTTATATACTTTATTGCTCAGTGAAATAAGTATTTTTTTCAATAAACAACTTTACTCTCACATGGAAATAAATCAAATATAACAAATTTTGAAAAATGATGTCACAGGGAAAATATAATTTATTTTAATACTCCTTTTTTAACTGCTAATATTTTTTTATTCAAGTAATAGGAAAACAAATCAAATCGAATCACATATTAAAAGATGCACATTAAAAGTTTTGAAGGAATTTACGAAATTTCTGTATGTTTCTTTTTAATTATTCCCTCATTACCAGTGGTATAAGACTTTGGCATGCACTTAGATTAGAATAGTTTAAAAATTTTACAAGTAATGAAACATTTAATTCCTAGATGCATAAATGTTTTAATTTCATGAGCATTTTTGCATCCATTTCCTTTATAAATAAAAATTACGAAATAAAGAAAACATTTTATAAGTTAAGCTAATAAATGTTTACAAAACAAGGAAATTTTCAATAATTCCAATTTCATAAAATAAAATATCAAAACTATAAAAATAAATTTAAAATCATTCCATGCGCATATTATAATTAGTTATTAAAGCATGCATATGATGACACTTAAATAACTTTATATTTTTAATCAAAAAATTTTGGAACTGAAATATTTTTATTCGAATAAAGTAGTCACTAAATAGCGAATAAAAACATTACAATGGGTGAGTCCAGATTTAAAACTTGAATATTGTACCATTTCTTGATTTTGCTCTTTGAACTCTATGAGAATTAGTATTTCAGTTATCCTTACTAAACATATTAGTTAGATTAGTTACCTTTATTTTAAGATTGTCAGGGCTAAACTGAATATTACGGTCTCAGCTCATTAAATGAGAAAAGTCGCCAAATCTGATAAAATTAGGTGATTATAATTCCTGGGCCAAATTAATTCGCCAAAAAATCACCAAAAGCGATTAGTTGCTAAATGTGTTGCGATATATAACGTCGGACTGTCTCGCCGCCGCACATCCTGGAAACGCGTCTCATTTTCATTTTGGATTTTTTTTATCGGATATGAAGCGTGGTAATTTAAATCCTGTTTTTTCCTATCTATTTTTATTTAATTTCGGATGTAGTGTGAAATATAAATATTGTTTTTCATATTCACATTTTTTATTTCGGTGTGGATATAGGGGATATAGTGCTGGAATTTCAATCCTGTCCATTCGTTTTGTATTTCATGGTGTATATAGTGCCTAAATTTCCATCTTGTCTTTTATATTTATTTTGTATTTCATTATGGATATTCTTCTAGAAATTAAATTCTGACTTTAATATTCAATTTGGATTTTTCTGTGGATGTACAGAACCGGGCAGTAAAATGAAGGTAAGAATTTTATTTTAATTATGTTTTAGGCAGAGAATTCCTAGAATTGTATGTTAAAAATTAAAATTTCCATTAATAATCGAAATTGTAGAAACTATTATTTTAAATTATTCTAGATTTGTCTATTTTTATGTAGTAATAATTTGTAACCTTCTATATTAAATCACTAAAATTCATTATTTTATTTATTTTTAACTAGAGGTTATTAAATATAATTATTTTTGCTATTTTATTTCCTTTAATTATAATTCTGAAATGTTTTTAAATGTAATCTTTATTCATTTCTTATGACGATTAGTTTTCTTGTATACCGTTAGGCTTAGCAATTTGAAATTGGGCGGGGGGGGCACCGCATTATTTACATGGTTGTTATTATTGTTTTCTTATTTAGTGATAGGTGGGAAAGGGGGAAACTCAGATTTCTTATGCCGATTGGAGGCCCATTCAGGGTTGCCAATCAATTTCCAACACCCCTGTCTCCTATTCTTGGCGAAAAATATTTTCACCAATTTATAATATTTTCGCCAAGGACGAAAAATACGAAAAATGTTTTCGCCAAGCCAAGATAATAATACTCTCTTTTACCAAATGTCAATTTCTATCTCTAAAAGTGGTAATTTATCTATTAGACTATTATACTTATTGTTCAGATGTGCCAAAAATATTTACATTTTTCCTGATAAAAATGAATTATATACCATCTGGAAGAGGAAGAAAAATAATTTATTCGATATTAGTTACAGAGGTAGCCAGAATGGTACAGGGAAAGTCAGAAGGTGATGTTCAAACCTGAAGTGCGTAGGAAATAACTCAAAAAACTGAGCATCTTTGAAGCTCTTAGAAAAATTTGAAACATTTTGTTATTTATCTTTAACACCTTATGAATCCTAATAATTGGTAACCAATATATTTTAATTTCTTATTTGTTTTATTCAAATTCTATCAAAATTATTCAATTTTTATTAATTTTAGATTGCTGTATTTCGCTTATGATTAGTGATTTTTTTTTACCTAAAAGCTGAAAACACGGAAATACGTACGATAAAAACAGTGCAGAATTTAAGGCAAGGTATTTTTCTCGTGAAAAAAAAGTGCTGCTAATTCCACAAAAAAGCTTAATATTGCAAGCAGTTTTGTAATTTCATATCTCATTCAAATTACCATGTGATAGCTTTATTGAGTTTTATAATCATGTAATTTGAGAATATTAAAAACATGATAACTCATCTTGCACGAAACCTATTATTATTCAACTCATTGTTACAAGAAAATATAAATTTTTAAAGAATAAATTTATTTTCTAGGGAAATTTCGATGTGAATATAAATACAAAGGACACTTATATTTATGTATAACAAAATATTATGTGTTTCTTTAAAAGAATGTTTTCTAAGGAAACATTAAGTGCAAGATTTTTAAATAAATAAAATGTTACAAAAATCTTTATCACAATAAATTAACATTAAATATGCGATATTGTAAATTAAATATAATCTTTCCAAAATATAATATTACATATTTAAGTAAATCACATGACAGCCAATAAGAGCTAAATTAAGTGATCTAATTTACTTGCAAAGGGGATTATAAATATAATATATAACTTAGTGCTGCATAAACATAATATTGTATGAACTTAATTTATATTTATATGGTGCTCTCCTCTACCAGAAGTTATATGTAATATCCAACCTTAGCAATTGCTTTATATATATATATATATATATATATATACATATATATATATATATATATATATATATATATATATATATATATATATATACATATATATATATATTAAAATATAAAAAAATAACAAAAACAAAAAAGAAACATTGTGTACATATCCTTTACTTAAAATAATACCAATTAAATTTATGAAAAAGTCTAAATTACGTGTATTCATAAAATTAAAAAGATCAGTTTACAGCAGCGTATTTCAGAAAACAAAAATGTATTTTTCAAAAAACAGACCAAAAGTTAAAAGTTTGCAAATAATTCTGATAAATATAATAAAATATTCTAAAATCTTAACAAATTCAATTTTAAGAATTTTATTAAAAGTGATCGAATAAAAGTTTTTTTTTTATAATTTAAAAAAATACTTTAGATTTCAGTCTAGATTTTTACTACTTGAAACACCACGAAACTAAATTTAGTAATAAAGTTTCTCTTTCTTTTAATCTGAGTTTATTATTCTCAGTAACATAAAATTTGTCTTAGCTATCAAGTAGTAAAAGAGGAAAGTGTCATGAAAAGAATCTCATTTTCAAGATACGCTAAGTTTATTGCTAAAATGTACCCATAAAAACATTGAATGGTTTTGAGCAGCATTAAAAGGAGATTTTTGAACAAGTTTAATACTAGTAAAAATAAAATTTTCGTAAGTCAATTTAACTTTTGAAGCTTTCTCTAATTCGTTACAGTCATTATATTTTACAGGACAAATTCTCTGTCAGATTATCGAAAGTATTTTACAAGCGAATTTCGCTTATATTTTATGATACTATTGAATAGTTTGTACTTTATGATTACTTTGAAAACTTTTTGACAGTTTTGTATTCTGATTTTGATTTTTTTAATGCTTATAATACTTTTGTCTTTAAAAGGTAAAGTTTGCTCACACAGTTATATTTCTTGAAATATAAATAGTATTTCATGAATCGACTGTATAATCCGCTGTGATTTTTGTGAGTAAATTATAATTAAGGATACCAATGTGTTATATTTTCTTATGTATTCAGCAAGGTGGAATTACGACAAAGTAAATATAAAAACAATGAATGGTATTTATACCTTTAAATTTTGTTTCCGAAAACACGATTCTCAAACAACATACAATTTAAAACCTGATTTTAAATTGTGTACCGTATTTATTTTTGATTTAATTATGCAAGTATTACAATGGTGCAGTACATTTTTCAAATTAATGTCATTGACATCAAAAACTTTGTCTTATATTTCACAAGTTTATCATGATACAACAAGTTTGTAGCATTAATTAATGACACAATTTATTATGGAGTCATAAGAATTTATTTTTTTTCCTTCATCAACAATAGTAATAATTTGCTCACTATTAGGCAATATTTACTTATATAATAACTTAGCCTACAATATTCAGCATACATAAAAACACATTAATATTTTCACATATTTATTAGTTTTGTCATACTCTGTAAGATTACTATACTTATTTATAAAAATGTGGCTTTTTTCTAACTATTTTAAACCCTATATTATACCAAAAATTTAAAATTTTTTCTAAAATTAGCATACTTTATCAAAAAAAAATATATAAATAAATAGGATTTGTTTTTCCTACACTTTTTTATATCTAGATTGTATCAGGGAAAATCTGTAGCAGATTATTTAAATATTTTTCTCAATAGATCTAAACGTAACACTTGCAAGTTTGTTAAAATGTACTTTTAATTTAATATTGTCAATTCAAAATATTAATTAAATTTATTACTTCTTTTTAAGGGGAAATATTGTTTTAGAAATCTAAAGTAATGAGATTCAGTTTTGATAAGTCGAAGACATAAATTCATTTTTATTTATTTCTTATTTTTAGGGTTACCTATCAGTTAAAGTTACTTATAAATATAGATTTAAAATTTACTTATTTTCCTTCTTTATTTAGCTTTAAATTTTCTCCAAAATTAGTAATGCGCTATGTTTCATATATAATGAGAATATATTCCACAACGTTTATCCATTTTGTCCAAAATGCAATGTGACTAAAGCTGCTCCCGCCCACATTTAGGCCTGCATCGGTTTAAATAAAGGCCAACTATTCTTGAGACTTGTGGTAGTGCTCAATTTTTTGAAGACATTTGGGCTCATGGACCTGCTTCATGTTGTTGTCAAACAGGAGGGATAAGACGCAAAAACAACATATATTTCACAAAAAATACTATGTTATATGGCTTGGATGTTGGATATTTCTGAATAATTTTTATAGAAAAAGTAATATTTTGCAGATAGGTATTCGTGATTTTCTTTAGTGTTCCACAGAATAATGCAATTACATTAGTGTTTTCACCATATACCCCTATATCATTAGCATATGCAGTTACAGATTAATACAATTATAGATAATGCAAATTTCCAAAGATTAAACGTGAAATGATGTTTATTATATCTCTGTGATAACATGCCCGAATAATGGCTTCGTGAATCACTGTTGAGATGAGATTCTCGTTCTGTGGTTAGATAACATGACTTTAAATATATAAAATTACCTGAAATCTGATTAATTATACGCAATATGTCTTACAATAAAATATGATATAGCACCACATTTAAGAAAAATTTGATTTATGAAATGAATTTAGTGTAGCAAGTTTAGAAACAATAAACACAAGTAATTTTAAATAAAATTTACATTTTTTCGCGAAATAGGTGAAAATGAATTAACACAGCTATTGGAAAACATAATTTTCTTTCATTATTGTTATTTTTATATATATATATATATATATATATATATATATATATGTATATATATATATATATATATATATATATATATATATATCAATAATGAAAGAAAATTATGTTTTCCAATAGCTGTGTTAATTCATTTTCACCTATTTCGCGAAAAAATGTAAATATATACATATAGATATATATTACAAATATTTGTTTTAACAAATAAATGTTATGATTTACAGATTTTCAAATTAGTGAAACTATGCTGCAGACTTTTATGTAAATACAGTATTACCCCTTGAACGAACAATTTCAATTTCATTGGTATTTACTATAGAAGTTAAACTATTTTGTGAAATTGATTAAATGAATCAAATAAACTATAAGATTTTAAACTCATGAATTAATTTAAAAACTATTACAATTTCAACTTGGATATTTTAAACAGAATTTTTCTACATTTATATCTTAAAGTATTTTAATCTTAAAAAATGAATTATTTTATTTTTGATTAAGCTTTTTATTTTCCTCTAAATAGCTAAATCATTTATTTTTTTGTGAAAGACTTTTATTTTAAAGAAATGGCTCTAAAAATGTATTAAAATTTGTGTAGAGTTATGATCATATTAATATAATGTTGTTTCATGCCTATTGAAAATTCCATAGCTAACAAAACTAAACATTTATTTTGCAATGGTTGAGTAAAACCTTTTTGAAGTAGAAATAATTGGAGCTATTTGTTTTGTGACACAATTTTACCATGTAGTATTTATAATGATTGCTCTCTAGAGACATGCTAATTGTGTCATTGAAATATTATGCGTTAAAATTAATGGTTTTTTTTTTTAATACAAATGGGTATGTATTTAATTTTGATAAATGTCAAAATAGTAAAATCAATGTTTTTGATAGTAATTTAAATTCCTAATAAATTATATTTTATTTTTTATTAATTTATAACTTTTTTTATGTATTTTATTTTTATTTTCAGTGTATATTTAATGAAAATTTTTATTTGGAACAAGCTGAAGAACTGTAACTTTTCAAAATAACTAAATGATGGAAACGCTTTTCATGTGTTTAAAAAGAAAAGTATTATGTGTTTTACTCTGATCAAATTTTATCCTGAATTTATGATATTGCTACAGCTTTTATTTACATTTGCACTTTATTTATATAGTTAAGTTATGAGTTATTTAATTGGCAAAGATATGGATCGTCCAAATCTTTCACTAATCACACAAAATATTTAATCAATTGAAATTTTTCAAAATATATTTAAGAAGAATAGGTAGGCCGTGGTAGTTACTGGTTAGGGCATCAACCTTCTGTTCGGAAGGGCTGGTTTCGATTCCCAATGCCGCAATGATCCCCCGAGTATATAAGATTGACGTGCTCGTTAAATCTGTGGAATCGAAAGTACTGTGGTCGGTAATCATCGGTGCCAACGTTTGGAGAAAATTTTCTCCCTTTTCAGATCAATATTAAAATTGAGTTAGTGGATCCTCTGGTGGTGCCATCTGTCGGAAGATTTGAAGAGTAAAGTCGTACATTCACCTCTGAATAAACGAAAGACACACTCTACTGATTATAAATTCGCATATCCAAGGCATAGTGAGCTTTCCTTGTCTAAGTGTTATTAGTAACAATAAAAAGAATCTTACGTATGAAACGTTCATTTATAGCTGGGTTGGAAAGGTTAATGAAGTAAAAATTACATGGATTTGTGTATTAAACATTTGTTTGATTATTCCCTTTTCATGGAAACACATATTAGTTACTGGTGAAAATGAAAATAAGCATATAATAATGAATGTGAAATAATATGCTTTCAGTTAAAGTTTTTTTTTTTTAAATTCATCATTAAAAAAGCTATCTGAACAGACTCAAAATATTTAAGCAAGAATTGAGAAAGTTTACTCAAAAATCATGATATCGGTAGGTATACTAGAAATTGAACTATAAGCACTTGAAAATAAAAATAAATTACTTATCGAGAAATTTATATATATATATATATATATATATATATATATATATATATATATATATATATATATATATATATATATATATATATAACATATATTTTAATTTTACTAATTTTAAACATTGTCAGAGACAATTCGTGACTTAATTATCAAACTGTATGAAAGCACCAAAGCAGAATAGAAAAGTAAAGCATTATAAAGTAATTAAATTTGACTTAGGAATGTTTTCTTTCGAACAGGGCATATTTTGCTATATGCCTCCTACACAGGCCATTAACAACTCGTGTACGTGGGTTGAGAAAAAATAATCTGCGAGGATTTTCAGACACATTAATTTTCATTTAGACTCCCTCAACCGATTATGTAGTGATAAATTGTTTCTAAAACCAGGATAAACTTTATCCAACATCACTCCTCAAGTAATCACTTTTCAAATAATCGTAGACTTCCCTTTTTAAGAGTATTTTAATTTTGTATGCTATTATGAGTATGTATATCTGTAAAAATTTAAAAACTGGAGATATTAGGATCAAAATCGCTTTGCAAAGTCTTCTTTCATTATTTTCATTGTTTGCTATAATAAAAGATTAGAAATGATTCAATTACTTGGTTATTAAAAATATTCAAGATAATTTAAATATTTAGCTTAAAATTAAATAACCCATGTGAATACAAGTATTGTTAAAATATTTTAATGGTTTAGTAGCTTATTATTTCAAATATAATAAATCATAATGGTTAAAATAATTAATATTTTTCAATTAATAAAATTAATTTATAATTAATTAAATTAAACTTTCAAAATCTGAAAATGTATTGATTTATATGTTAAATATCAGTTTAAAGTAGATATTTCAGTACCAAATACATGTTTTAACGGAATGAATATCTAGTTTAATTACTTAGCAGCATATTGCTCCTCACCATGAAAATTAGAATTGACTTGGTACTATCAAAGTATATTTGTGTACCATTCGCAATTATTATATCATTTAATAAGGCCATAATAGCCTAGTGGTTAGGGTATCGGTCTTCCATCCGGAAGGGTGGCGTTCGATTCCCAATGCCGCCAAAAACCCACCGAGTACATGCGATATACGAGCTCGTTAAATCAGTGGAATCGAATCTGTGGTTGATCGTTCAGCAGTTACCATGGGTATAATAGTCTGGAGAAATTTACTCCCCCTTCAGATCAATGCCAAAATTGAGGGAGTAGATCCTCTGGTGCTACCATCTATTGGAGGATTTGAAGAGAAAAAGTCGTGCTTTCATCTTCATGGTACTCTGATTAAACGAAAGACACCCCAATTGACTTAAACTCGCATAGCCGAGGCACAGCGAACTTGGCTTGTCCAAGTGTCATTAGTAACAACACATTATTTAATACTCTATCAAACAAAATGAACAACGTTGTGATTACTTTACATAACGACAGAAGAACTATGCTTATTTGCTTTCTACTTACTAATGTCCATCAATATTTGTTCTATTCCGTATAATATTGCATATATTATATATTCGCTCATTATATATATTTATCAGCTACTAAAACTAATTTAGGCAGAAAAGAGAGGAAAACTTGTAGCTTTTGCTTCTGGCATGTAATATTTTATTGTATAACTTTGTACATGCTTTGTAAGGACAAAATTACATGGAATATGATTTATGAAAACAGTAAGGTTTTATAAAATTTTATTAAAATTTCAAATAAATATTTATAACTGATCTTATTGCTTAAAGTAATAAATTGATCGTTAGTGCGTATCGAATAAATGGATATGTGCAATTATTAGTGCGTATCGAATAAATGGATATGTGCAATTATTAGTGCGTATCGAATAAATTGATATGTGCAATTATTAGTGCGTATCGAATAAATGGATATGTGCAATTATTAGTGCGTATCGAATAAATGGATATGTGCAATTATTAGTGCGTATCGAATAAATGGATATGTGCAATTATTAGTGCGTATCGAATAAATGAATATGTGCAATTATTAGTGCGTATCGAATAAATGGATATGTGCTAATAATAACTTGTGAACTATAAATTTATTCTTACTCGTTTCCGTTATATTCTTAAATAAAACTTTAAACACGTTAATTTCAAATTTTACAAGATTCATTTTATCCAATATTAAACGCAATCCTTAATTTTAGCAATCTTCATTATTATTGACAAATAATATCACTATTTCACAATGGGATTCTAATTATAATTTTTAAGAATGTTTTTTATAGCTGGTATGCAAATATTTTCTGTAGGGAAATGAGTAACTCTTTAAAGGAGTTGATAAATTATTTTTGTATGTTAATTCAAATTTTTTCCCTATAAACTATGAATGATACAAATGCAAGTTACTTACATATTTCTGCATATCAGCCAGTTAGTAATACTTTATCATAAACGGAATGAAAACGTATAGAAAAAAACTAAGAAACTATTGTCTTAATTATATGAAATTTATTTTTTGAACTTAAAAATTTGTTCCAAATTGTTTAAAAATATGAATATAAAATTATAAAGTAATATTATTTACTAAGAATAACATTATCATATTTACCATAAAAAATACGAAATGTATTGCGAAAATTAATTGTTTATTTTCCGTCATATAGTTATGTGAAATAATTTATTTAGTTAACAACTAATAATACGAAATGGTTTTATGAATATTTTTTAGGTTTACAAATAAATAAAAGGTTATATTTTATGTTATTAATGAATAAATGCATATAAGTTTAAGACATAAAAGCAGTTGTAAGACGAATCACAAAATTTATATCTTTAAAGCTTGTAGATATTATGTTATAGAATTACGCTGATATCTTTTTTTTTTCAAAACTTAATATTCTTTTTTCAATTTATGATTTAATAAATAGCTATCATTTTCTTCTTTTGATTCAGAAGTATTTATAATTAAAGTTAGGTAGTTACTTATTAATAAAATTTCTTATTACAATTGTTCACTTCCAATTAATTGAACTCGTATGAAAAATTACTAAACTTGTAATTATCTATAATTTTATATAGTTCACTTGACGATCATACAATTGTTTGGCAGTAGCTGGTCACCATCACAAAGTGTTTCTTGATAGTGATAGTAATTAAGTTCATTATATCATTAAATTTGTATATATATATATATATATATATATATATATATATATATATATATATATATATATATATGTATGTATATATATATATGTATATATATATATATATATATATATATGTATATATGCATATGTATGTATATATATATATGTGTATGTGTGTGTGTATATATATATATATATATATATATATATATATATATATATATATATATATATATATATATATATATATATATATATATATAAAATTTATATATGTTTAGTTTATACCATTACTTTTAGGAAAATGTGCAACCAATTACTTATTGTTTTTCATATAATTGTAATAATTATGTCATAATTGTAATAATTTGTGTAGTGAAATAGTATTTAATTGAATATAAGGAAACTATTTCTTTAAATTTACTGGATCATATCATAAATAAACTGAATATTTATCCTAACTTCTTAGTACTCATTTTGATAAACATTTTATAAAAATCGCGCAGTGAAACTTTCGATTCTTAATTTCAATAGAAGCTTAGTGCAAAGTACACGCTTTCTTGTGGTGCACTTTGAGTAATGCTATAAATCTCTTAGAATTTTTTCTCCTTCCTTGTACCATCTTGACTCGTGCCCAGCAATTGCGTTTTTCATATATACTTTTCAGAGCTATTTTAATGCGAAATAAGTAACGGCCTAATAACCAATTTTCTGGGCACTTGTATTAAATAAATAAATTTCAGTAGAAACGTATTCACAAAACAGTGACATTAATATTTTCATTAAGCGATTCCAGTATTCATATATAAAACGTATTTATTAATTTTAGACTTTAAATAAGGAATAATATAAACATTTATTCTCAAAACTTTGTCTTATTATTATACTATTTGTAATCACTGAAATTTAGACATAGATAATTTAGATTAGGATTTCATCTTTAATGAAGACATTAGTTTGTGTTTTACACGTTTTCTAGTTTAAATTTAGGATTTATTGAATGAGTTTCATTTAATTTGAAAATGTAATGTAGAAATAAAGTTTATAAGTTGGCTAGAGAGTAAAAATAAGTTAATGACGAAATTCCTTTGAAAATGTTTTTCTTATAAGAATAATTCCTACAATTAATGCAAATTAGGCTCGTAAATAGGAGCCAAAAATATTATGTAAATTTAATTGTTGGTAACATATGATTTAAACAATAATATTCATTTATTTGAAACATGTACTGAAAAATATTTACACATATATCTTATTACAATTTTTATCATCACTCACTTTTGCTTTATTCAAATCATTATTTCTATAATATGCATACAATTGTCTTAACCTAAATTGTTCTTTTATAATAATATTTCAGTACCATGAAGATTGAAGTCCATGTATATTGTTACTATGTAAGGATGGCAAATCGTTACCATATGCAAACTAAACTTATAAATTTTGAAAAATAACAAATATACCTAAAAACAGTGACTCCCATGTTGAATAATGTAATTCAGTGATTAACACTTATTAAAAATTAATATTTTAATAAAAACAGTATAATGATCCAATATTATATTATTTTTACTTAATAACTGACTTCAAGGATATTTCCTGTATTATATCTAAAAGAGGGCCGAAGTGGTGATTCCTTATATTACTTGTCACCAAGTTGGTGTGCTATCATGGTCCCAAAGTAGGATGGTTCATAATTTAGAAGCAGAAGACCTCAGGGCTGGACTTGCCACCCACAGAGGTGTATCATTTCCTATGGGGGAACATAATAATTGAGACATATATTTCCAAGTTGCCCTTAATAAACAAGACACATCTTTTATTGGATTAAGATTCAAATTCATTACTTCCCTATGACGAGAATAAACGCACTAACCAATCAAGCCAACAAGGTATCTCAATACTTTTATTACTGATAAACATAATATGCATATCAGATTAAGTGCTGTATTTGGATTGTGCTTCTAAAATGTGTGCTGTAATTAATCTTTATGAAAATGCCTTTATGAATATAGTAAGAGAAAGAGAAATGAAATTTCGAAATTTTATGAGCAAACAATTTTTAGCATTCGTTAATGAATTTTATTTATCTTCACTTAGCTTTTATATGAATATTTGGCTGTTATAAAAAGATTGACAGAAAATAATTGAAAAATGATAAACATAGAAGAATGATATAACTGTATTAAACAATTGGGACAAAATCAAAAATCAATTAATTTTTTTTAAGAATTCAGAAAAGAAGTTTATTTATCTATTCTTAAACATGACATACGAAAATAATTAGAATTTTTTTAAAAATCTTATTAAATCTCTTTTCTTATGTGTAGCATGAGAATTAAAAATAAATCTTATTTAAGATTATTTAATTTATAAAACCAAGACTTTGTCAAGTATAATATAATTGAATTATGAGTAACGAGTCACACAGCTTCTGTTTGCCTACACGTCGATATGTTAAAGCAGGAAGGCAAACTCCCAATGCGTGTAATTAATAGTTATCCTCATGTTAATTTGATTAGAGATATCTTAACAGGGTATTACCAGAACTTGTTCTCTGATGTCATCAATATTATACTTCACAATTGTTTAAATGTTAGGGAAATCGTCTGAGTTAACAATACTTAAACTACATTTAATACTACCTCTGCACAAATTAATTACTGATTGGATAAATATGTGTACATAAAAATTCTCTTTATATATTTTATTAGTTTTGATTATTATACCTTTTGTTTTTAAACTTTATTGTAAATTTGCTCAATTTATAAAATGCATTTTTAATTGAATATACATTCCTCCGTAAAATTAAATTATAAAATTATTAGAAATGTTAATTAAAACAAAAAAAATTAAATGAAACACATTTTTAATTGTATAATTAACTAATGAATGGGTTTAATTTATTTGTGAAAATATATTTAATGACATCATCATTTAAAATCTAATATTTAAAATTCAAATCACTTTCGTTAACATTTTGAACCTTAAACAATTCCATTAAGTAAAAGTTTATATGTAATTAAACTGCTAATTCTATTTATTAATGAATTTGCATACTTGAATTTTGTTCTACCTGTATTAATTTATTAGTTTACATTCAGTTTGCATATTGATTATGTGATTTTAAGCATTTTAATTGAATCAAAAAAATTTTATTATTTATCGGTGTTGTAACTTGCGTATAAAATATGCTTTGTATATATCTATAATTTTTTTAATATCAAAATAAACTTTGAGTGCAAAGAAAACATATTGTTTATATATATATGATTATTAATATATTAAAATAAATAATCATATTTACTTAATATATCACATTATATTTATTAATTAAAAACGATAGATCAAATATAAACGTTAAATTTATAGAAATTGATTTTTTAAACTTAATATCTAAAGCCGCTATGTGCTTTTAATCCTAATGATTATAGGTGCGATATATTTAATGAAAAATAAATTTTAGTAATTTGATTATATTTACTAAGTATTTTTATTAAAATTTGTCTTTATTAACAATTAAAATTCAAAATAATTTTGTAAAAATCTTCATGCTTTTATCTATTCAATCTTTCAAAATAATTTAAATATTTTTTTTTTACTTCTTTGAACTTGTGTGATAATTACAGGTTCAAAGTAAAATATTTCATTCTTTAAAATAATCAAGTGCATAAATATCCTTTAATTTTAGTAATAATAATTATATTAATATATAAATATTTTAGTATATAATAATTTTGGTATTAATAAAATTAGCAGATATTTATTTTTTATCCATAAAGAGACACATTTAGTTAGAGTTCAGATTCTAGTGAATTTACGAAAATAAATAATTTCAAACGGTAAAGTAATGGTATACACTGTTGGAATGTTGTTGAAGAGATAATTCTTTTTATAGAATTGAAAGGTTTTTCAGCTACTTTCGAAGCTGTATGATGCAGAACTTGTACCAAGTTAATGAACAAAAAAAAATAGATACAGTTGTAAAATTGCATAATTTGATTATTTTTTCTTATCATCAAATTATAAGTTAATCATAATTTTGAAAGTATATTTGAGTGTAGTTTTCTGAATTTTATTGAGAAATAAAGACACATCATGCATAATTTCCGACGAAAAGGATGTCAAATATTGTAAATGAATTGAAAAGGAATGGTAGAGTCAAAATACTTTTAAATCTGTTTTTTTAAAAACGTAAGATATTGTCGGTAACGTGCATTTTTTATGATTCAAAAGAGATTGCAATACCACAAATATTTGGCGTTTTACTAGGAAGACGCACCTAGATATAGGGACTTAAATGAAATGCCAAACTTGTAAATGTGATGAAGTGAATATTAATTAACGTATTTACAGTGATGTGAAGGAACATGTTTAATACTAAACACCATTTCTTGCTATTGTAAATATTAATTTATATTGATAAATAGATACAATAATATTTATTTTGTTGATAGACATATAAAAACTAACGAATGTTATAAAATGTTTTAAAATTCTTTTCTAAATGCCATTTGCTTAAAAATCTTATACTTACTTCACATTAGTTTCCGATTGTAAATTGATTTGATGATATAAATAGTTATTTATTTTCCTTTTTTATTCAACGATTGATTAAAAACTGTAAGAATGTGATTAAAACACTTCAAAATATCCTTTTATGTTTGCAATTCAAATGCATTCCCAAATTCAATGTAAAGTGATATTAACAAATTTTACAAAACTGTAATTATCACAAAATGTAAACTCTTTCATTTAATATATCTTTAATATCCAATATTATAATTACTGATTACTTATAACTCACTTGTGTCTGTTTGAATGATTCACAATTGTTCCTTAATCATTTATTTCTACGAGATATATTCCAAAAAAATTTCAAAATTCTGATTTATTTTAATACATAATTGAAGTTACATAAACATGTTAAGGAACTGGAGAAATTCAGATCTAAGTGAGGATATCGATTTGCAAATTTAGGGTTGTTCCTTACATGCAAAATACTTTACTTCATAAAATGCATTGCTTATTGATTTATCATTACATCTTTGAAGGCGTTCCCCTGAAGGAGAGAACTTCAAATACAGTGCATAATTTAATTTTGTAATCTTTTTGAAAGCAATTATTTCTATAGAAGAGGCCAATTGTTGAAGAAATAAACCCTATCAAATTCCTACTGGAAGCACCGCCTCATCATGCCTTTTTCCTTATTATTCTCAAAGAATACTTTAATTGATTTAGTTCGGCTCACTTGTTCACTCACTACACAATTTCGTACAATTCAAAGGAAGCTGAATTGAATTTTCCGCAATTTCATTGTGAATTGCATTTTTCCACTGACGTCTTGAATGCATTGTTAACAATCTTCTTCTCTTTCAAAAATATGTCGATTCTCTGGAAATATAGCAATAAATTACGCTTTAGGATTCCGCAAGGGCATGACTTTATGCAGCTTGTTTATGAAAGTATGGAATATAGCAAGAATTTAATTTTTCTTATATCTTTTCTAAGAATAAGATATTTTAATTTGGTATTAGCTTTCGTTTTTTTTTAATTTAAGATATATTTGTATCACAAACTTTATGATAAATACAATAAAAATAAGCGAAATTTACTATGCGTTTTTTCGATATAGAAAGCATCCCTTCAAAAAGTGTTTAAAATCTATAAATGTCTTCAGTTGAAAGAAATGCAGGTTGAAAAACAAAGCCAGTTTTTCATATATTTTTCTACTTCTCATTTTCCAGATCCTGCGAGATAAAAAATTCATGATAATATTGTACTAAACCACACCGTTATTTAACATGGGATTTTTATTTTCTTATTTGGGAAAACAAAAATATCTCTCTATGCACCAAGGAATATCATACAAGCCCCGAAGGAGCAGCAAATGTACTACAAAACATATAAAAAATAAATCATGAGGTGAAAAAAATAATAAAAAATAAAAGAAGGCAGAGACAATAAAAAGAGATATAAAATCAAAAAGGAGTTAGATTTGCGCATGGATAAATTTTTTAAGAAATGCAAAAGACTCTTTCTTCACTAAGTCCGCCAAAATCAGAGGCCATTTGCTATTCAAGTCTTTATGAAGCTCGTTCCTTTCTTGTGAAACCGATTGGCATTCAAGAAGAATGGGTGAAGGATTCTCAATCCCGGAGTTAAAGATGCACACGCCATTGCTTTTAATGTGGAAACGGTGTAGGTAGCTGTTGGATTTTCTATGCCCACTGAGGAATTGCGTAATTTTGAAGTCAGTGTAGAACCAGTGGTTCTTAATTTTGTAGGGAGCTGAAAGGAAAAAAGATTTAGTCCACTTACAATTGGGAGAGGAAACAAAACACGAGTTCCATTCTGTGAAGATGTTCTTTTTGGTAATGGTTTTAAAGAAAGACTTACGTATCGAGTATATTTGTAAGTGAAGGAGAAGATTTGGCCAGGAAATCTGCTCTTTCATTTTCATACACACTATTATGACCCTTGACATGTGAGAAACTAAAGGAAATATTTTTGATATTTCTCATATGAGTTGAAGTCTGGACTTCTACAATATGTTTTGCAAAGCTCGTTACATCTTGCAGAGCCAGTAGGGATGACATCGAGTCATAATATGTAATTATAATGACTGTAATAATAACGAGTAATATAGGATTGTGAAAAAGTTAGAAACAGTTGCTCGGATGTTACAAGAACTAATTCATCAACTAATAGTTATGATAAACAAAATGTGTTTTTAATGACTTTAATTCGCAACGCTACTGCAAATGGGAAGAAATATTTATGAAATCTTATTGACAGTGGTTTCTAGTACCTTTATTTACAACTAAAAAAAATGATTAAAAGTTTCATTATAAAGTCAAATGATAAATTTAAAATGCAGCTTATATTATCTGTAAAAGTGTAAACTCAGTAAAAATAAGGATATATTTGAATTAGTAATTTATTCTTTAGATAATTCTTGCCCATAAGGTGTTGAAAATTTCTTGGAGAAAAAGATTTTCGGTACTGCTCCTAAAGTTATGTCTCTCACTGTAAATTATTAGTAAATTAATTTGTTTGTTATTTTATCCGATGTAGTATTAGTTTGCTGTGAAAGCAGATGTAATAGAAAATTTACTTTTGGGAAAGTCTCTTGAATTAGAATTAGGTTTGTTTTTGTTAAAACATGTTTGTATTTTACTTTGATAAGGAGTATAAGGCAGGTGTATAGTAAATTGTGATATTATACTAAATGGTATTTATTCGTATATTGAAAGCTCATATGTAATATACTTTTCCCATTCACTTTTAAATGCGTTTAAGTCTCGGTAGAACGTTTTCGCCGTTGCAACTTCTGATTTAAATCAGTTCGCACTGACTTATTTTACATAAGTTTGGTGAACTGATTTAAATATGCTTCAACTGATTTAGCGGTCTTTTATTTTCTGCTATCCTGTTGTCAGTGTTTGTTGAAATATCAAAAATCAATCAAAATAAATACCAGAAAAAATTTAAAAAAATGTTAATTCAGAAATATTTACAAAAATTTTAAATGAGCATAAAAAATTATATTAAGTTTCATAAGAAATATAGATTTGTATAAAATATTCTTTGATTTCATATTACTCATTTGATATATCATAAACTTAATTAATGTCCTTTTGGTCTGTAAATGTTTAATAAACATGCTCAACTATAAAAAAATTGAAAATATCATATAGTTTATAATAACAAACAATAAATAAGGTTTTTGTAAAAAAACAAATATTTCTTAAGCCACTTTCGAGTGTAAAGCAATGTGATTGATGTTTAAGTTAAATTAAGTTTAACTTTAGATTGATTTAAAAAGTAAAGTACGAACGGTGTATCAGTGAATTGTGTGATATTAAATGCTTAGGAATCTTTTACCTTGTTAAAAAGAAATATCTTAAGATGATGGAGGAATTTGAAATTATCCTGAAATATTTGCCTGATGATAGATGCGTACTTTGTTTGATTTTGAAATCAGATACGATTGATTTGCTTTCCAATAAGAATTGACATACAGTCTAAATAACAAAAAATGTGAGAACAAGAACAATAAATAGAAATCCAGATGATTACAAAACGTATTTAAAGAATTGGAAAAATAAAAAAAATCATAGAAAGAGTTGAGGGTGAAAATAAATATAATCCAATAACTTTAAAATCCAGATTTAGAATCAAATGTAATATAATGTGTAGATTGGTGGATTGTGAGTTTAAAACTTTATGTTCATAATTAACTAAGTGTATGAAATATTCTTGAAATAGAGTCAATGCGGTTTTCTCTAAATGCTGCAATTTTCTTATATACATCTTTTTACAGAAAAATATAAGAAATTTTTAGACCACTTAATTAGTGAATTATACTATTTGGAACACCAAATATTTCTTCGGAAATTTAACTGGAGGTGACAAAATAAGTCATTTAGTATGCAAAATGAACGAAATCTTGGGTGGTTGTAGAATGAAAAAAATTTCTTAAAGAAATTCATTGAAACGATTATTAAATTCAACAGTTCTTTCTCAAATTCAAGCTATTTCATTTGATTTTCAGAACAATTGGTTAAATTGACTGAAATTGCTGACAAAGTTGCAGACGAGATTAATTTTATATGGGTTTTCGTATAAAAGTCATTGAATAAAATTACAAAAGCTTGGAAATACATTTTAACGTGACATAATGCTATTATCCATCTTCCTCTTTAATTTTTTACTAAATTAAAAACAAGTTTAGGATCCAAATATAATTTTTTTATTAACTATTTGATTGTAAAATTAGAACCATTACGCATTGTATCATATAGAATATATGTCACCCTAATCATCATTAATATTTTTTCAAAAGAAAAATATAATAAACTTATAATTAAATATATTCTATTCAATAAATTTTTATATAAATAAATTCAGTAAATGGTCAATAAACTATTTAATGTAACACGCATTCGTCTTCAAAATATTTACGAAAACTTTTTTCACGAAAATATTCCGTAACTCATTAAAAAAGATTTTTTTATTCATTTAAAATTCTATTTCAGTTCATCTTTTGCCACACTTTGCCAACAAGATCAATAAATAGATAAAAATCTTCAAAGAATCGTAAAGTTGCGTTAAAATTGCGTGTTTGCTTCCGCGAACAAAATTCTTTAAATGCTGAAAAATGTTTTTGGCTTTTCTTCAATGTTTCAAGAACATATCTAAAGTCAAACAAACGGTATTGTAGACAATTCTTTTGCCTTCGTATTTGGAAACAGATAAAAATTTGAGAAATGGTGCTTTAAGTCTGAAATCGTGTTTTTACGAAACATTTATTTGTGTGATATATTTGATGTTTATTATGCTTCGCTCATAGTTTATAATATAGATTCGTTATGGAAATGTTATGTTGAAGAAATAGCAAACATTTCTAATAATACATAAATTTAAATGTCAAGCTGATGAAAAATTTGCAAATTATTACCATTTTGAGATCAATAAAAATTCATAGCTATAGAAAGTATATTATTATTAGTATTATTTTGATTTTGATAAACGTTTTTTTGAAATTTAAAAATTGTATTATGTTTAGAAAAAAATATGATTCATAAACATAAAAGTATTACTGAGAGAAACATAAGTGAGCAAATGGTTAAAAATCTTAAAATCTGGGAAATTATTGCAAGAGTTTTACTCTCTGTATTATGAAGTAAAAATTATTATTGTCAATAATTTCTGAAATTTTAATAATCTTTAAATTTTAGATTTATTTAAAATTCAAGATTTCTGTATATTATAATATTTATTAGCAACTAGTTTTCAATAGAAATGTATTTAATTCTAATTAAATTTTGAATTAGAAGAAACTAATAAATGTTTTTTAAATGGTAACAAGCAATTCCTTACAAAAAATACAAAACGAGTGTTTATTTTCATATTTATATTCATAATTCATAAACCATTTAATGGTAATACAATATTTTAAAGTTAATATCATATTTTTATATACGTTATTCCATAAAATGCAAAGCATAGTAATATTTTAAAAAAATTTGACGAAATAATATACGTCCTAATATAAGCAATAATATTCTAAAAAATAAGTGAATAAAATTCTGAATTATTAACTACCTTTTATTGATAAAATATATTCAAAAATCTCACAGGAATATGCAAAAGTAATTTTCTTTGAAAAAAATCCAATTTTTTTCCACAACTTATTATTTTTAAGGAAACTAACTATTCTTCGAATGGTGTTCATTTTTTCAAAGGCTTATAATAAACCATTGAAAGAAAAATAATTGATCACTTTAAAAACTATACTTTTTATGAAAAGCAATGTCCTTAAATGCATATTTAAAAAAAAATTAAAGTTTTTACGTATTAATGTTTGATATTGAAACAAATGTTTTGACTTTAAAGTTTGAATCTAAGGAGCTAAAACATTTTAGTTTAAAATCCACTCTGAGAACTTTTTCTACAAAGTTTTCTTTGTTCTTCTGTTCTAAAAGTTAACTTTGGTAATATAACTTTTTAAGTCAGGGTTTAGAATATTCCAGGAACATAAAATGTATTTTATTCTTCTAAATAGTATAAAGAATCACATGAAAAGATCATATTTCAAGATTCCCCGATTTTACTACCCACGCGTACCCATAAAAGCATTGACTCGTATTAAGCAATATTAAAAGGATATTTTTGAACAAGTTTACTGCTAATAAAAGTAAGGCATTCGTTAGTATTTGAACAGATGAAGTTCTTTCTACAACATATATTAAGTAATTTTTATGAAATGAAAATTACAAAAATAAATGACTTTTTAAAATTGTCATTTTTGATGTTAAATAATTGTTTGCATAATTTTACAAACATCATTATGATGTTGTTTTATAAGTTTGATATAAAATTAAACTATTTATTTTTCAAAAATAGTATTTTAGCTTCTTAGCGTTATTTTTTTCATTTTTTCTCCAATAAAAACTATTCTGCATAGACTGCTAGGAAAAGATATTAACAATAACCAATAGTTTTTGATTTTTATTTCATGAGAGTTTCTCCAATATATGCCTGCATATGTATAGTCTCCCTCTCTCACACACACTATATGCATACATATATATTTATTGTATTTGTCTTAAAATATCTCAGGCAGATCGGAAATACTGACATTTAGGGCAAACATTGCGGTATTTAGAAGTATTATACGTTAAAAATGGGTTTTATAATAATTTGGTGATTTGGCGATGTTTTGGCGAGAAAAATTGGCGACTTGGTGACAGTTGGCAAGATTTTTAGCGAATTGGCAAGAAATAGATATTTATGGAAATATCCATCAACTAAGCTCTAGGACTAATATTTAGCGAGATGGCCTAGAAGCTTCCAGAACCTTGGCGAAATTGGTAATTTTTCCAGCCAAGTCAAGTATAAATACCGCAGCTCGACATAGAAGGAGTTAGTTTTGTGAAGACAGTCAGTGACGGAAGACGTTTAATCGTGACTGCTCGTCTAGAGAAGCTGTTCTCTGTCTTAAGTATTTGAGATCTGTAATTGGAAGCTATTACTTATTGTATCTGACGAATTGTAGATGTATAATTGTGATTTTTACATTTGGAATATCTAGTGGAATTTTTTTGAATAAAAGTCTTGTGTTCATTGAGTGGTTGCTTTATTCAACTCTCAATCCACACGAACCCCGAAGGTCGGTACAATATATATATATATATGTGTGTGTGTGTGTGTGTGTGTGTGTAAATTTTGAATTTCTAACATTCATTATATGTCATTATATATTATGATTTTGGTATCTAAATTTCGTAAAGCTTTATGAGATTAATTCAAAGAAGAACTCAACTCTAAATTTATGTTTGATCGAAAGCGAATTACTAATATATTTCGTTGTTGTACAAATATTAACTATAAATAAACGTCACATATATTTACTAGATTAACAATTACATTATTGACTATATTTTGTAATAATTTTAAAGTAATTTGCCTTTTTATTTGTAACAAATTTTAATCGTATATATACAATTTATTGTTAAGTGAATAAAAATTTAAATGTTTTACAATGTTACATTCCTTATGTACATACGTATATTTGTTCTTATTCAATAAATAGTTTTATATAATGAAATTAACTCTTGTATATAGGTAAAATAATATGATGAAAACTTATTTAAAATAAAACTTTTTTTGGATATTTGATGCAAATAAAGATAATCCATAAAAATTATTTTCAAATGCTGAACATCGGTACTGAAGAATCTTATTTAAATGTCTAATTAAAGTGATATTTTCTGAAATAAAGCTTATACACCTAAAAATGGTCAAATTTCTATAATGAAGCTTACTCCAACAACGCTAAAAAAGTATCTTTGATGAACAAACAAAATTGTTTCTTTTTGAATTATTAAATTTTGACTTATTTGGCAACAATAAATCCCAGTAATTAAAAGAGAAAAATCCTGAGGTAAATATTTTATTGTTTACAATAATAAATTTACCTAAGGGTAAGTAAACTGAAATATTTATACGTTAATACTGCTCTACTTTTTATTGTAAGCTTCTTTTTTGTGTTGATTTTCTGAAGAAGTAATTGTTAACTGCTTATCTGCAATTAATATTAATTTCATTCGATGCATTTGCCTCACTTCTTTTGATATTCAGATTAATTTTATTTAAAAGATATTAAAAGAAAATAAAAAATGAAATAAAAAAATTTTTCATTGATACAACTAACAGTAACTTTTTAAACAACTGCATTATTATATTTTTATTACTATTTTTGAGTGAAAACACATTAAGGTTATTTGGTTTTCAAACATAAATTACATAATTTGTTAAAATTAAAATTTTGATTAAAATAAACTTCAATATATTGCTTTAAATATTGCACACAATTTTATCACTTTTAATTTTCCATTACTTTTTTGTGTATCAAATTGTTTTCTTCTATCTTTAATTGCAATTTTGATCTCAGAAAGAGAGAAAGAAATGCTTTTTTTCAATTTATTTAAAAAAATCCAAATAAATTAAAAAGAAAGTGATTTAAATATTCACAATATTTTTTAATCCTAGTAATAAATTTTATTTTGTTTGGATAAGGATAGTTTACTGCCTTTGGCAAATTTTTGGCATTTCATTATTGTTACCTATTAATATTCTTAAGAGCTTTGAATTCAAAAATATGGTAATTATTAATATATTTTAATATATAAATTTAAATAATTTGCTCTGTACTTTGATATCTAAAAAGAATATAGTTAATATTTTTATGTATTTTAGGAACAATAGTTATTCGAACTTTATTTAACTATAAAATAGGACGAATGATGTAATTTAAACACGTGGTTTTAAGTAATTTTTCATAAATTTAACTGCGAAATTAATAAGTGATGTTTATCATTGATGAGTGTTATGGTGTGCACTTCATATTTTCATAGTTTTACATAGCATATATAAATACTAATTTTAAAATTTAGGAGCAGATTAAGCAGATTTATAAAAATGTGGGGTTTCATCCATTTGGAGCTTTTGATGAATATTTATAAACAAACATTTGTTGCACAATTTTAAATCTTTTTTGTGGAAAATACTTAGAAATATAGATAATTTCCAAATGATCCTAAATGACTAAAAACGTATCTAGCTTTTTACCACAATTTTTACTTCATGAAATTGCCCTACTTTCGGCTCCATAAAAAATTATTGTCTCAAGAATTATAAATGTTTGCTAAAAATTGAGAACTTGATGGTACTTTTTATTTTTCAGGACTTTGATTTAACAAATCTAACGGATATTTATTTGGCATACTTATATTTTTGGATTAAGAATTTGCAGCATAAGTGAATCACTTGCTCTAAATACTAGAGTGCAGTTCTATTGAAGTTTTCGAATTTTTGGGAAAACTGCTGAATTTCTTTAAATTACTAATTTGAGAAACAAAATATCAGGACTTAGAGTGTTTTCCGTTTATATGCAATCTCACAAGAATATAATGTTACTATTTTAGCGAAAATTCTGACCTAAGTGAAAATGTATTGTGCAAATTTTTGTTGTGAAGATAAAGGATTCATAAATTACACTGTGTTTAGAATGGTTATATACTTGTTAGAGAGAAAACATTTTAAATGACTAAAAGCCAAGTATATATCAGCAATGAATTAGACTTAGATGAATAAGATTGCTTTTCCTTCTCAGAAGCTATGTCACTTAAATTTATAAGGTATAAAACTTGTCATCATTGAGATTCCTGATAAACTTCCTGTTATAATATAGTGTAGAAATAAATATAGCTAATATTACTAATATTAATTTAGCTAATATTACTCATTAGATTTGATTAGATATTCTACTAATAAATATATCATGGGACGTATAATGAAATTTCAACAGCTCTTATAATTTTACTAAAAAATGTATTTTAAATAAGTTCTAATATTTAAAATCAGTAAAGGAAAAATACATAAAACATATGCTTAATTCTGTGTAAGTTTTATTAATTGTTGAAAACCGAAACCAGCAGAAGAAAGATACTTTAACTACATAACACATAAATTACACATACATAATTCAGTAAACGAACAGAAAAAAGTATTATTATGTGCTTTTTTTAATCTGAAACCAAAACTTTCTTTGTCTTATTTGAGTTATTTATCAAGAATAGATGATAATTCATTACTCAGCAGGTAGTCAGAATTGAGACTCATGCTGTGACAGTACATTAGTTTTCCTCTTTTCAAGCTCAATATAACGTATTATATCCCTTCCTTCAATTGTCTTACAATTGTTTCTTTAAAATATCTAACTAGAAATTCAGTTACAATATTATGACAATCATATTAATGATGTCTCTCTCTGTAGAAAATTCATGTTATATTATATTATATAAATTCCTTTATATGACTGCAAGAGGATGATTGCAACATGATACAATATGAACAGATTAAAATAATTTATCAATATCAAATTAAATCAATAAATTATTAAATGTTAATTCAATCTTTTCTATCTTTTTTTAAATGAATGCAATATTAAGTTATATATAATAATTACGTTTTTATACGTGAGCAGTTTATGGTGATGCATTATTTGATTGCTTAATGTATTTGCGCAATCAATGAAAAAATGTTTTAAATTATTGATAGTAAATGGAAAGAAAAATTATATAAGTTTAATGATTATTTCCAAATTAGAGGGAAAATTATTATAATTTAAGTAAAACATCAATTATGAGAATTTATAACGTAGGTTCATTCTCTAAAAAACAAAATATTTTCCTTTAATTGTTTTGTCTATAACTAATATCTACCAAACTAGTTTTGTCATTGAATGTATCGAAATTCAAGAAAAAATACAAAAACTCTTTACATATCTAAGAATAAATGATATTATTTTTTTGAGTTTAAGCATTTTTGTTTCATATCACTAATGGAGATTCACTTCTTCTTTGAATGGAAATAAGATTAAAAAAGTGTTGGAAAATTACTGACTTCCATTTAGATATTCTTATCGATTTAACTTAGATAAATCTTTCAGAAACCAAGATATATTTTTAGCGAAATTTTGCATAAGCTATCAGTTTCTGAAAAATTCTAAATGAATTTGCAATTGTTTATTTTATATACTTTGAAGATAATTTTGAATAAAGTGAGGAACTCTATAAAATTTATACAATTTATTTTTATTAATTCAGAATCTTTTTAATGCGATTTCTCTTTTAATCGTGGATAAATATTTCATACGCATTTGTGATTCATCGAAAATATATGAATTAGATACATGTAATGATTCAACTTACCATAATTTGTTTATAATATTTCAGTAAATGGTAGAAAAATATTTGTTTTAAGGAACAAAAGAAACCGAAAAATATTTTACGAGTGTTTTTATACCTTAAAAATAATTTGATTATCAATTTTTTGAGATATTTGCACTTATTTGTAGCACTTATTTGATAATTATGTAGACACAATTATCTAAAGTATCTAAATTTGATTTACTATTTTTATTTTTTATTACAATTCCATAATATAAATAATCATTTTTATAGCTATGCTTGATAAATAATGGAATTTAATAATGTCTTAGATTTTGAAGAATAATAAGACAAGAAAAGAAGAGATTTATTTTAACACAGTTTCTATTAAGGGATTGTTTGAGAAAATAATTAATCAATATTTGTTTAGTGTTTTAAGAGTTTGAACAATATCAAAATTGCAATCTTCTTTAGAAGAACAAATATACAAATTAAATACCGTGTTCATTTTTCATATCTATATTTTGGTATGCATTTGAGTAATATTTATATACACATTTATATATTTAAAGTCTCTTCACTATGATCCGCAGTTAAATTAAGATTTTAGATATGTGCTGGTTTAAAGACAATAGAAATTCCCAGCTTGGTTCTCAGAAAATTCTGATAATATTTGACAAGTTTTCTGATAAAATTGGTCACATAATGTTTTAAAAATTTCCGAATATTAATCTCTAATATTCCCTAATATGTCTTACAGAATATTAAATTTGAGTTCATTCGGGTTACACTTAATAAATGCTAAACGAGAATTCTAATAGACTTTTTTTCTTAATTTAAACTATTAAGGCAGTTAGAATTTAAATATAGATGATATTTTTCTGCCAACTGGAAATACTGTATGTTTCTTATGAAATATGTGCAATTCCATCAATATATGAGAAACGTTGGCACACCACCAACGCAGCTAAAATATAATTAGAATTATATTTTAGCTTATTGAGAAAAATTTTAAATATTATTTTGATTATTCATGGATTTAAAGAATAGCAGTACAACAAAACAAGCAAAGAAAGATTAATTGGTGTGATTCATCGATGCCAACAATAAAACAGAAAACAAAAGGTCTTACAAGAAAAAGAAAGAGAACTACAGAAAATACACATGGTAACAGACAACAATACCAGATACACGCCCTCCTTAAAGCCATTCCATTTTACACCAAAAACAATTCAGATCCACACTCACTCCCATAAATAAGCTTCCATACACCATAAAATAACTCTAAAACTTCCAAAAATGGAAGACATTGATGACTTTCGGTTTACCAAGACATATTAATATTTGCCAATTGTTATTCTCAGAAGTACCTCATAACAAAATTTAAGAATTAAAGCAATTTTTTAAAAGAAATAGAAACATTTAAATCGTAATTGTTTATTTAAACTAACCATAAATAGGATATTTTAACTTGTCTTTTTCATTTTGCTTTTTATTCTGTATTATTGTCAACGTGTTAGTGAATTGAGGAAATAGAAAGTCGATTCTCAAACCAATTCTTTGGCCTTTATATAAAAAATGAATTTATTAACAAAATGAGCTTCAGCAATATTTCTAATTTTACTTCCAACGTGTTGAAGGCCTAGAATCGCACTCGATACAGATGGCATGTCCAAAGCAATTCGAAATGACTTCTGCAATCCTATTTTAGGGTACTCGTAATTATCAATGTTTTACGCACAAAATGTTCATCAAATCAAAAATAAAAAGGGAACTATAGATAAATTTTAATGAATTTCACAAAAGAAGGTGTGTGAAATGTTTCAACAGAAGTTGGTGAGTCGGAGAGCTAGAAAAGAAAACTTATATCAGTCAAAGATTCAAATTAGAAAACACAATGGTTTTAGGAAATTTCGGAAACAATATAGCTATAGATTTCGAAAGTAGAAAACTATTTATTTAAAGCAACAGGTAATTTTTTTTTAATTTTGAAAACTTTTATATTTTATTTGAAAATATTTATAATAAAAAATTCTTCTTCATTAGTTATGAAAATCATGAATGGATTTTTTCTTATCACCAATGATTCTCAGACATTCGATTATAAACTTCGCTTTAATTGCTGCTGATCGAAGAATGTGATTTTAAGGCATGCAGTAAATTCGTCGAAAAGTCAAATTTATGACATCGTCACAATACAATGTCAGAATTAATTATGTGTAACGCAGATGAAACGTTACCTGACGTCATGGATACGCACATTACATTACAATCAATGAGAATTGTAAAAATGTGTATTTATGATCTCTAGTTGAACGAAAGAAGCAACTACTTTATGGTTAAAAAAGTTCTAATTGATCAAGAAGTGTAATCTTAAAGTGGTTTATTTTATTTACCATTTAGTAGTATTGTTTGCATTCAAAACGGTTGCATTGCAAAAATATCATTGGATCACTCTTTATTTTAATCTTGCCATATGTAATATATGTTTTCTGTGTTGTATAAATGTAATGTGCTTGATTCCTGTATTGAAACCCTTTTTACAGCTATATTCTAGTATAATTGAATATTAATTTTGGTAATATATGCACACACACACACACACATTTATATATATATATATATATACAGGGTGTCCACTAAAGTCCCTTGCAACCCTCTTAACTTTGGAACGGCTGCTGCTATATTCAAAAAAGTGGTGTCTAGGTATAGTAAAGCAGTCATGCGCTACTAAAGAAATCAGATTACAGCGCCACCTGGTGTTAAACAGCGGAGTTAGCATTCCTATCCCGAAAACGGAACGAGATAGAGAAAAAAAGTGATTTACAAAGTTGTATAGCATCCTCGATTTAGTACGAAACGATACCTTGTAGGTATGAATATGAAGAATACAATGGTTAAAACGCGCAGTTTTTGTTTCGTGCTGTGATGTAGCACACCGTACGTGTGCATAATTAAAAAAACAAAAAATCATTTTCGTACTTAAATTTTTCTTTTTTATGTCGAAATGGGAAGAACGGAAGTATTAAAAATATTTCCAACATTTTTAATGCAGTATGCAATTACGTAAGAAACGTCACGCCTGTTCACCTGAGACAGCTATAAAAGAGTCATCTTCTTGGGGCTTTAGTATGTTGATGCTCATGATCATGGCTGAGTATTCCAAAGTTAAGTATTGTGAGATGGGTTCACTGTACGGTGAACGTCGACGCAAGGCACGATCAACAGCAAGATTGTACCACCAACGCTTCCCTGCAGGCCCGCATCCTTCTCATAAAACCATCCTAACTGTTGTAAAACGTTTAAGGGAGACAGGTTGCATTACTAGTCAACCTCGATCTGGCAGACCAGCTAAGGTAAGACGGCAAGTTCAACTGGATAAGGTATTAGCATATGAACTCGCATACCCGAAATGCAGTGAAAGAGAGATTAGTCAACACTGTGGTCTCTCCAAAAGTCAGGTTTGAAAAATCCTAAGCGAATCAGGTGCTCATCCATATCGACCAACGCCTGAACAGGTTTTAATGGACGGGGATGCCGAGCGACGCTATGCATGGTGCAACTTCTTCAGGAATCAGATACAGGTCCAGCGAACATTCTTGGCAGATATAATGTGGACGGCTGAGGCATGCTTTTCACGGAATGGTATGTACAATAGGCAAAACACCCATTATTGGGCCCTGGAAAATCCTAAATGTTTCGTCGACGTTCAACATCAAATGCGGTATGCTATTAAACTTTGGTGTGCAATTTATATTAACAAGCTGATAGGCTCAATATTCTACAATGGCTCGCTAACATGTGCGCAATATTTAAGATTGTTACAGAATGTTCTACCCGATTTAGTGGAGAACCTACCGTTGTTTAGTCTTAAAAATCTATGGTTTCAACATGATAGTGCGCCTGCTCACAAGACATCTCCAGTGAAGCAGTACCTTGTCAAGGAATTTGGTAACCAAATGCTAGGGTTTGGCTGTTTTCAAGAATGGCCTCCACGCTCTCCTGATCTGATTCCACCGGACGTTTTCCTGTGGGGATACTTGAAACAGTTGGTGTATATGACCCCTCCACAAAATTTGCAGGACCTTAAACGACGCATTACGGTCGCTTGTTCCAACGTGTGCAACGTAATCTTCAAGCGAGGATCCAAATGTGCATTGCAGCTGACGGTGAGAAGTTTGAACATCTTAAATAAAGTATATCATTATAATTATTTCCTTTTTTTCTTTCTTGGATCATTTTGTGACGTCACAGCACGAAACAATAAATGCGTGTATTAACCATTGTATTCTTCACATTAATGCCTACAATGTATCTTTTCATACTAAATCAAGGATGCTCTACAACTTTGTAAATCACTTTTTCTCTCTATCTTGTTCCGTTTTCGAGATAGAAATGCTAACTCTGCTGTTTTCCGCCAGGTGGCGCTGTAATCTGTTTTATTTAGTAGCACACGGTTGCTTTACTATAACTAGACACCACTTTTATGAATATAGCAGCAACCGTTCCAAAGTTAAGAGGGTGGCAAGGGACTTCAGTGAACACCCTGTATATGCTCAACTTATTGTGGTAATAATATAAATGGTCTTCGTAAGATGCATTTTGTATACAATTCGGTGTAATGACAAAAGATGACACCTAATAAAATCATAACGATATATTCTTGTGTGTTATCGACTCGACACACTGTAGCATCGAAAAAGTAGTACAACGATAAATTTTGTTAAGATTGAAAATTTTAGCCAGATATTTTGAACAATATTTTTTAAAGCGTTACATACATTTTCATTTTGTTTCGATCCTTAAATATTCAGTTTCTAAATATTTCTATTTAAGTAGTTCCTCCTTTTGTATTTACAATATTTACACACACACACACATATATATATAATTTATTTATAAGATTTATATTTTATACATTAATTTTGTATACATTTAATTTGTAACTGTTATATTCAAAAAAAAGTATTCAAGTCATATAGAATTTTTTTTTCTGTAGTACAAAAACACTCCGCTGGTTTATTTACTTTGTTTTGCTTTCATATACAACCGCGAAAAATTACTAAAACAATCTATTTTTGTAATCGTTGGAGACCTTAATAATTCCAGTGGAATCGAGCAATAAGAAACGGAATGAATCCAATTAAATTCATATAAGTGATTTCAGATCGATACTTCTCTATTCTTCTTATTACGAAAGAATATTTTAATCATTTGGTTCAACTCATTTATTAGTAAGTCATTCAGAAATCTCTCAAGGGATTAAATCAAATTCCTCTTATTTTCATCGCAGCATGGGTTTAGCTTAAAGATATTTTGATGATGCATGATATCAACTTTTTTTTTCTTTTTGGAAATCAAACAAAAGTTTTAATTTAATCATTAAAAATAAGATGAAGTTAAATAATATAAATTTCAATGTATGAATTATCAAGAAAATTAAAATAACTTTTCAAGACCATTTTTGAATTTACTGTCACTTGTATTATATATGCACAATTTTCTGATGTCCATTTCTTTCTTTTTGTAATATTTTCACACACACACAAAAATAATAGAACAATTTTGTGTATTCATAATTTTACAAAAATTTCCTACTTTCTGCCCTCTTACATTATTTTAACGATTCCTCTCATATTCTTTTTATTGTACTTAATCCTTATTCCTGTTAAAATATAAAAATGCAATTAAAATTTTAAAATTAGTTTTTCAAAAACAATCTAGTCTTTTTGTAATGATTAATTTTTTAACATTACAAAGATTTAATTTCTCTGATTGTCTGATCTTAGAATTCTTGTGTTTTATATAATTTTTATAATTTAAAAGGATTACAGGTCAATAGAAAACTCCAAATCTCAAGAATAATCTAAAGTACTCACTCTATCTAAAGTACTCACTCTCTTAAAGTACTCACTATTAGAAAATAAAATTTTTCAATGATTCTACACATTATTTATATTGATTTTATGAAGCATCTTCTTCCGCTTACTAAACAGGAGGGAGTTCTGTAGTGCTTCAGAATTCAAAACTTAGAAAATGCTAGAATATCCAATTAGAATTTTTCTGTCTGATGGATACGACCTGTTTTTGGAATATATCATGAAAGTTTTAGTGACTTTACAAACTACAATTAAAAAACCAGATATGTTATTTTAAAATAAAAGATATAAAAGCAATTTGTTTTCATATTAATATATAAAATTAACCCTTTCACGCAGGTACATATGTGTATTTATATGGAATACAAAGAATTAAAGATTTTTGAATAGATGTTTTAAAGGTTTAAAAACTAGTATAAATAATCTAATATTTCATCAAAAATATATATGTGAAGCAATGGGGATGATATTCAGGAAAGAACAGTAGTTGTTATTAGCTGTGTGATTCTGCACACTACATAATATAAAATAACGTATTATTTTGGCCTACTTCGTTTAATACTTACATCCAAAGCAAGATGTTATCACAAAGAACTAAAGCATTTGTTTTTATTTGCATCTTGAACAAAAAGCATACGAAATGTAAAAATGATGAAATTTTCGTAAAAGGGATGTCATGAGTTTCCTCTGCAGCTTATTTAAGAATTGTTCATTATGATGCCCATCATTGTTTCTATACCAAAAACAAGTTTCGTATTAGATTCAGCGGTGGTATTTCAAGTGCTTGGCTATATAAGCATTTGTAAATAAGCATAAATTACAAACACCTATGCTCATTATATTTTAGATAACCTCAAATTCAGATGTCGTAACGTTTCATTCGGGTAATGTTCGTGTCTAGGCAGGTAATGTTCGTGTCTAGGCAGGTAATGTTCGTTCAAAATATTGATTTAACTACTGTTCACACGAGATTCAATGCACAACATATTTGGGTGTGGAGTAACATGTTTAAGAAAAAATGTTTATCAACATTGCATGTTATTGCTGGGATAGAATTAACTCATTTTTACGTGTGTGATCAAGGCGTTTTATGTAAATCAATTAGGTTAAACAATTTCAATGACGTATCTCCTCGGAAAAGATAGCTTCAACGATTAAAGTTGTAATAAATCGTAAAATGATCTTTGTGAAATGAAAAAGTTATGGATTACAAATTCAATTCTCTCACACTCTGTTTTGCTATTCTGAATTTTTAAATAACCTGGGGAATATATTTTTACTCACAAAATGTTCCATGAGCCTGTATAACTCACTTTCATTTGAACTAGAACCTATTGAACAAAAGTTCCGAAATTTTTTCAGGTCAGCAAGAATAATCTTTTGATGATGAGTCCTTTAAAGATATCAATCAGGAGTCCTTTAAAAATACTTAGTAAAACCTCTCTTATCATTCTCGTTAGTATATTTAATTTTTGAATTATTCCATGTGCAAGAAAATTTTTTAAGAATACTACATGATTTATGGCTATGCTGAAGCCATACCTTCCAGTGACGTCGAAGTAATTAAGTTTCTTCCAATATACTGAAATATAATTGCTGAGTATGATATAATGTCAAAAATGGATGAATTCATTGTTCTCAAGTTGATGCTATGTCTCTGTAGACCACATCAATGTTTTATGAAAACAGATACTATTTTGAAATCGAATTCGTTTGAAACTAGTGACACAATTAAGCAATCTCTTAAAGTCCTTATATTAATAACAGTGGGTAGTTGAGATCCAATGTCAAATCCCGGGCAACAATGATGAATTCCTCGCATCTCTCCTCTGCATACAATCATGGTGCCTTAACCGGAGTGAGCAGCAATACTTTTGTACAATGAACTGCAATAGTTATAGGCTAAAATTCAACTTTTTTTCGAACTGAATAATGTATCGTAAAGGAGATTTTATAAACACGTGACATTACAAAAAAATTTTAACTAGATTGCAACACATAAATGCATTTAGTTCTTGGAAGCCTGAAGTAGTACCTATTCATGTAAAACAGCAATTAGTGTCTATTTTACATGAATTCGTTGAAAATTCAAATTCACAAACCATATCATTTAATTATTGTCTAATTTCTCTAATTCACTCGTGTCACAATGTATTTTACTTGATTGAGTTTTCTTAATTTATACGATGCTAATAAAATAAGCATTTCAACAAATAATGGACATTTTAACAATTTTATTGATTAAAACAATAGTGAAATATGCTCCAGCTTTTACAGTAAATCAATATTTTATTACAATTAGTTGGTGTAGGAGGAACAAATTACAGTTTTGAAAATTTATTTTGTCCACAAAACCATATTGCATCTTACATAATTTGCCACTTATTTGCACCATATTTCCTTAAATAAAAAAAAGCTTGTGCTTAGGAAATAAAAATAAAAATGACATAAATAGTAGTATTTCAGGAAATTTTATAAGCAATCATATAACAATCAAATATATTTCAAAAGAGGTAGCTTATAATTATATTTTGACATACAAAAATGGCATTGAAAAATTTCATTAATTCGTATATAATGATAATAAAGTACCATGAACTATTCTCCTTCAGGTGACCAGACCTATGTAATATGAAACTCTTTTATACTACTTTTAATAATATATGTTGAAATATTTGAGAAATAAGCTAAATAAATAATTGTCCCATTATAAAACGAATGTATGAACAATTTATACGAAATTATTAGTTTCGTAATGACCAATTATTATTCTCGTTAATATTTTAACCTGTTGTTTTTTACAAAAGAATATCTTAGGTCCTTTTCGTTTCTTCCAGAATAATATTAGCGTCAATACCTGTTGAAAAATATTGAATTCAGAATTTTGTTTGTAAGAAAAGGTATATTTACTTGTTTACTTTTTACCATGACTCCCAAGAGAACATCAGCAAGATTACTGAAATGAAAATTAAAGAAATTACACATAAATTACACACATATCAACTTAATCGTAATTAACTTATAACTATGATTAATATACAATTGAAACAGATAAGATTATCAAAAGGAAATTTAAAATTTGTTAACATTTTCCATAGATATTTATATCGAATATAGAATGAATGTATTTGAAATGATTTCAGCTTAGAGAAATATATGAGTATTCAATTAGCTCAGGAAAACTTATGATTGGTTGATATTTGTTTTAAAGTGTTCTGATTGGCTTTGAATTTGGATCTTCAAAAGCACAATATTCATCCTTGCAAGATACTATATATATATATATATATATATATATATATATATATATATATATATATATATATATATATATATATATATATATATATATATATATATATATATATATATATATATATATATATATATATATATATATATATATATATATATATATATATATATATATATATATATATATATATATATATATATATATATATATATATATATATATATATTACAATTTCTCTCTATAGGTATTTACTGTGATTATCCAGAGTTAATAAAAACGTTTACTCTTTCAAATTAATGATACGTAACATATGGTGATAGGAAATATTTTCTACAAGAGTTGCATTTACATGGATGAATAGTATTAAAATAATTAAGGTAAAAAAATGTATCACAAAAAATGTTAATTTTTAATACTATATACATACATACATATATATATATTAAAGTAAACACCAGCAGAGGTCCCTGCACCTAACCCTGAAAGAGTTTCACCAGATTTGATGGACCCTCTGGAGAGAAAAGACAACGTAACACAGTACATACAAGATTATACAAGTATGCTTGCAATAATATGGAGACACTAAAAACTATTACATTTACACAGTAAACAGGATAGTGAAGTATACTATTTTACACAAATTGGATTGCAATTTGGAGTTAAGATGGGGACACGTAAGAAGCATTCAAAATAGGTGTATGACAAAATACATGGCAGGATGTGGTAAGACAGGCATATAAAATACAAATCAAATTGCATACATATAAGAAATAAAGAAAATAAATGGAAAAACAAAAGGAAATTAAGAATGATAAAACAGAATTGAATGCATATACTTGCACTTACTGCAAATTGATGAGGTAATGATGATTAATGAATAATTAATGCATTTAGTATATGGATTTGGTTGTTGGATGTATCGGCTCCAGGTAAGTTAGGTCATATGAAATTCTAAGCTATATATACAAAAAGTTTAGATAGGTGATACATAATGCATTAAAATAAGTCAATATAACATGATGAGAATAATTGTGATTAAGTAATTAAGTAAGAGCGCTGGAATGATGGTGATAAAATAGCAAACAATTAATGAACTATATACAAGGAGATGAAAAATAGGCGAAGAATTACAGGTAGAGAGAAAAATGTCTAAATGTATAATATGAGAGAGATGGAGTATGCGGATTTTACGGCTCATCATCTTCCAGGTGAAGTCTATCACCGTCACGAGCATCATCATCCACCTATTCCTTTGGAATTATTAAGTCCTATATTTAAGGAGAAAGTTTATAAGGTTAATATGTTTTAGCTTTGCCGCCTTGTTGATGGTGATGTTTATGCGCCAGACACTTTTCAGATTGTCAGTGGGAGTAGTAAAGTGCAAGGAACTCGTGATGGGGCATGTTGTAGCGTAATGAATTGGAGTACCTTCTTCTCCACGTGCACAGCTATCAGTGGGTTGTACTCCTATTCTAGGCAGGTAACTTGGAAATGTGTCATGTCCCGTTACAAAAATCGTTATTGTCTTGGGCAGCACTGTTGTTCAAATTCACTTTTGGCAAAACGAAGTATACTTGGCGTCCGGTGATATTCTGATCGCACAGAGTTTGCCAATCCTGAATTAATGTAATTTTCCTGATCCTTTTGAAGTAAGACCGAGGAAGAGGGAGATGTATTTCCGGTTCATCTGAAAAAGCAGCAGTTTTTGCTTGGTGGTCTGCAATTTCATTCCCTTAGAATCCTACATGAGCCTTTATCCAGCAGAGGGAAATGTTTCGTTGGTTGTTAAGTTCCTTTTGAATTTGCCTGGCTAAAGGACTGATGGCTTTCGGATTGAAAAGTGCATAAAGACTTGCTTTACTATCTGACCAGTCGAGAAAACTTTGTTCTTGCTTTCTGGCCCACTCAATAGCCTGCTTAATTGCGAAGAGCTCAGCCTTGAAGACTGAGCAATTGGCATTGACTACATACAAGGCCGTGGTAGCCTAGTGGTTAGTGTATCGGTCTTCCATCCAGAAGGGTGCGGTTCGATTCCCAAAGCCACTAAAGATCCACCGATTACATGCGATATACGTGCTCGTTAAATTTGTGGAATCGAAAGTCCTGTGGTCGGTCGTTGAGCAGTTACCATGGGTGGAATGGTCTGGATAAATTTACTATCCCTTCAGATCAATGCCAAAATTGAGAGAGTAGATCCTCTGGTGCTACCATCAATCGGAGGATTTGAAAAGCATAAGTCGTACTTTCACCTTCATGGTGCTCTGATTAAATGAAAGACTCCCCAATTGACTTAAATTCGCATAGCCGAGGCATATCGAGCTTGGCTTATATATATTTTATAGAATTATCAAGGGAAGTAAAATAAATGGGTTTAATTTAAATATTAAAATTAAACCCATTTATTATACTTCTCTTGATAATTCTTTTAAATGTGGTGAATAATTAGTTACAGCATTTCTCAGTAATTCTTTGTGATGCTGGTTAGTTAATACTGATGGGTGATTGGATTGCATGAGTTTTAAAATGGAATAAAATGAATCAAATAAGTATGTTCCAAATATTTAAATATTTCGACAAGCAGCTTTTTTGTTTCAGGATACTTTGCTTATGCGACACATTTCCAAAATTCAATCGGTTTCGACTTCCCATGCAATTGTAAATTAAGTGTCTGCAAATTATTGCTCTATGACATCATTTAAAAACATTAAGTCTTGTAGTCACTTGTCATTGGCTAATTCTGAATAGGTTATTTCCTTTCCTTTTAGAAATGCTTTTATTGGATCAAACAAATTTAAAAGTCAAATTAATATGTTATTGCTAGAACATATTAATTCGACCTTTAAATTTGCTTAGGTTGTTCAATTTGTCGAATTAATAGGTTATACCTAATAAGATCAATGAAATTAATGCAATTTGGAAGTTCGTCCTATAATTCCTCAAATAAATTTTTGAATCGACGATGATTTTTTGCATTGTTGCAAATGTAATTTGTATGTAACACTGTTTTCATAACATTATGATATTTTACATATTTTGTAACGAGATGTTCTTGATGAATTATGCTGTGAATTGGTAAAAATTGTGGAATTTGAGAATCATTTCTTAAAAGTCTAATAAGATCAATTTTTTTACCCAACAGTGCCGGAGTTCTATCAGTTGAAATGCTTACAAGTTTATTCAGTGGCTCATCAAAAATTTTCATCATGGAATCTACTGCAGTTTTAATATTGACACCATGGTTTGACTCTTAAAGAGCTACTAAATCAAATAATGCTTCTACAGCAATGAAATCAGCTGAAAAAAACGGATTAAAACTGCCTTTTGTGGAAGATTTGTGGTTTCGGTTGACTCGTTAAAGGCTAAGATGAATGCAATACAGTTCTTCAAAATATTTCATTAAGTATATTCAAGCGATGCACTAATTGCAGGTAGGCTTCATTCGGTTGTGTGTCTCAAGGTTGGAATTGTCTATACAACTTTGTGCTATACTGTATTATTTGGATCTGAAACTTTAAATACACCTTCCGAGTTTTTTTTATAAAATCTCCTCTACCATAGGGGTGTTTTGCACGAGCAATAATCCAGGCAATAACAAAACTGACTTCAGACACATTATTAGCTTGATTGATAAGGGTTATCAAAATTAGATCGTGTTTATTTAAATGTACTTTTAAATAAGCAAGTTTATCTGCTCTAAGTTTGGAATTTAGTGGATACTAATTAGAAAACTGAGGGAGGTTTGTTTCATAATGTCCACCTAAATAACTACCTTTATAATTTTTGTGTTCATAGAATTACTAATAACACACAATACACTTTTCCATTATTGTTAATAATAAAGAGATTCTCCTCCCATTAATTATTATAATTTCTATTTTCTTGTTCGTATTTTCCTTTTTTATTTTCATTCATAATATTTTTTGAAATAACAGGAAAAAATAAAGAAACTTTGAAAATACCAGTTTTGTTTTCCTCTCGAGAAGAATGTCAACTGTTCTTTGCGAAGAAAATTTAAAAATTCAAAATCAGAGTGGAATCGGCTGATTACGCCCCTGTATATGCTCGTTCGTGTAGTTTCGATGAGTCATATTATTCTTAACTTAGTCGGAACTGAAAATTTCGTACAACGTTGCTTTTAGTCTTCCATATTTGTTGTCAGTAATTTAAAAGAAATTTTGAAACACACATGGAAAGATAGTAGTTTATTAAAATATTATAACATAAAAATGTAAAAGTAAACTCGAGTTCATTTATCGAGAGCCACAAATAATTCTTCAAATCGTCACTCCTGTTCTATGCAGTTTGTTATATCAATGTTATACTTCATTTGATATGGGTAATTAGTTATTTAGTCCATAGTTTATAAAAAATAATATGCAACAAAGAATAAAACAATCAATACTCAATTAATTATCAATGATCTAACAGCAACAAAATTTCCATACGTATAATAACTGTTTTCGAACAAGAAAATCTTTTTGGCAGAAAAATATTTTTTCATAGCTATACAGAAGACAATGGAATGTGATGAATAAAAACATGCTCGTTTCAATAGATGTTATTCCGTTCTTTGTTCCGTGTGTTATATTTAATTAATGATCTTTTTCCTTTCTTAGTTCTAAATTTCTTAAAAATAAAAAAAAAATCATTTTGACTTCAAATAGTGAAAAAATGTGATTTTTACAAAGTTTCAGTATTAGGAATAAAATTTTGAACGTTAACAAAGTCATAAGTCTTATCCAACCAATCATCACAAGCGCTCTTTTGGTAAAACTTATTAATTTGACAACTGCTCATCTAGCAAACTGTTACTGAAAACTTGTTTTCAGGTATGAAATATCTCAGCCAAGCGTGCATTTCATGCAAATGAATTTTTAAGCCCTACAGTGGATTACTTGAAAATATTTTGTAGTACAAATTCAGGGATATTATTAAATAACCGACTATTTGAAAAATAGTTGTTGTTTTTTCTGTTATTTTGCTTGGTATTCCCTCTTTTTTACTGAATCCATGAATACTTCATTTCATACTAATAACTATTTAAAACTACTTTTTATTTTTCTCTTTTGCTTAATTTTTGAGATAAAGTTTATAGTCTCAAAATATTTTATACCTTTATGATTTTTTCCTCGTCTTTTAGAAGTAAATTAGCTTTTGGTATACATTTTCAATTCGTAGAGAAACTGTTGGGAATAAAATGAATTTTTTTTAATCATAAATCATACTATATAGAATATTTCTTTATATACTACAGTTTTGTTTCTGTATTTTGTTTTTGTCTTTTCTACTTTTCTAAACTGATCAATAAATAGATACCTACAGAGAGTTCAAAAGAAGTGCTTAAACTACATTTCTATTCTCATGGTGAGAAAAAACTGTTTCTCTAAATTCTCAATAGATCATTTTTACTTTCTTCTATACACTATAAAGAAGTCTCTGAGGAGAGTGAAAAGATGTTTTCAACCATTATTCCATGTTTAAAAGATATAAAACTTTGAAAAATTGTATTTTTTTCATTCAGTTGTTGAAAAAATATAGATTTTTTGAACTTTTTCTATTTTACTTATCTTAAAATTCACTACTTATGTGAATGCAATCTGTAAAGTAAACATTTTTTAAAATAATCTTGTATAGCAGAATGTATGGGACGGGACTTAATTTTTTAAATAATTTTAACTATATTATTAAAATTTTTTATACTAAAATCTTGAAAATCATAATTGTGAACGCAGTACATTGTAAAACAACTGCAGAAAATCTGGATATTTTTTGTGTTCTGTGAATTAAATTTATAATGCATGTTTGAAAAATCGCTCTGCTTATATTAAAAAGAATTTGTATTTGATTGATATTTAGCCTCAATCAAAACCATATTTGTGAGGAAATAAGTGAAAATAAAAATGTGATAATTCTGATAAAGAATTTATCCAGATCTTTTTCTTCCTTTTGATTTTAAATGAAACAACAAAAGCGTATCTAATTTTTTGGAATAAAAATTGATATTCAGATTTATTTTTGCATTTGTTAGATTTTTGATATATATATATGTATATAATAAACAGTATATATATATATATATATATATATATATATATATATATATATATATATATATATATGTATATAATAAACAGTATATATATATATATATATACTGTTTTCTGTGTATTTTCTATGCAAAAAATATATAAAATGAATTTACTATGATATTAATACACTGTTATTATGTTATTGTTTTACAAAAATATTAGATTCTATTTCTATTTTAATTATATTCATGGTTTCTATCATTAATTTATTTACTTAACTTTATACTTCAGCTTACTTATATTTCTAAGCTTTATAACTTTCACATAATCTTTCCAAAATAGACTTCCAGCATGCTATGAAACATTTAGAGTATTGAATGTCCAAAAATCGATTCCTGTGTGCGCAGGTAAATGGATTTAAGTCAAATATCTCTCAACTGTTATCTGAGGTTAATTAAAATCTTGGATTATTACATTTGTGATGGGCATGCTATGGGGAAATTGTAATAGTGAAGTGCATTCCAATTTGCCTACTGTTAGGTGCTTATCCCTCTTCATGCCACTCACTCCTCATTGTGCCAATTTGTGAGAGGAGACAATAATACATTTACTGCTTAGCTGTGAAATTTAAAATTAGAGTCTATTAAAACACCTCTATTTGGAGATATTTATTTTAATAACACACTACATATATATGGCTTTACTCGTATTTTATTTAATACTTGCTATTTTCTGCTATGGAGTAACTATGAAACATTATTCATACTTTTTATTTTTTATATATTTATATTTAAAACGTTGAATATTTTTATTTATGATTAGCAAATCAAAATAGGTTTTTTGTTTTATATTGAAGCAGTTTCATTATATTGCCAAGAATTACTTTTGTTATTTTTGGTATATTGTTAATATTAATATTGTGATATTTTATAGCAATTAAATTTGATTTAATGTGTAACACATTCAAAATTGCTTATTTTGCTTATGCCTTCATTTGAAAATAATCTATCAAAGTATACTTTATATAAAATTATCTTGCAATAAATTGTATAATTTCCTTAAATGTGTGATTGCTCCAAAATATTTTTAAACAATTCGCATTTCTATATTTTCTAAGTCTACAGGTTAATGTACATATTTTAATTGTGAAATGTGTGAAATAATTTAAATTCTTAATTGTTAGTTTTTCAATGATTAGAGTATATTTTTTATCTTAAATAATGAAAAAAAGTTAGAATTGTGGAAAAGTTCATATTCGATTATTTACAAAGAAATACGTTTTGTATCTAAAGAAAACATCACTAAGAAATCATTCAGATGTATTAAAAAAAAAATCTTAAAAATTATTTTCAAAATATTGTTCTGCTGTTTTATTTAAAATTCATTTTTTTATTGCAATTTTGGTAGGGGGATTATTGAAATTTAAAGGGGTTTTTACATTTTATTACCTGATTATTCTTTCAGTTAAAGCATAAACTCACTTCAAAAATAAAGATTATAAGTAATATACGAGCTCAATTTATGCAAATTGTTTTTAAAATACGAATGTGATAACATTGCAATTTTCCATAAAATACAAAAAAAGAAATGAGGAAAATGATAATATAAATAAAATACACCTATTCAAATTTTGCGTTCTTATATATACATATATATATATATATATATATATATATATATATATATATTGGAATCAAAATTGGCATTTTACTTGTATTCAATTATTCTATAATGAAGTTTAAAATTTTTAAGAAATCGTTATTTATGTATAATTTTTGATGGATGTTTTGAAAAAAGTAGTATAATAATTTAAAATTCTTTAAAAGAATTGATAGTTAAAGAATAAAATGTTAGATAATCATAGCCAAGTATTCACTTACTGCTTTTAGGAGCTTTGAAAATATGTCTGTATAGATTATTATTAAAAGCTTTATGCATTTGAATAGGTATATATACATTCATATTAGACTACTTCATTTCCTTTTTATATTGATAATTAAATTATTAAAAATTTTTGTAATAGCTTTGTATTTTGAAGTATACCAATTTTTTAATCACGATATATGTAAAAAATTTCCTTAAAAACTTTGCGTGCATATTTTTTAGATTATATATTTGAACTATTTCGAATATTTTGCATAGGATAATTTTACATAGGACTTAGGAAAGCAATGCATAATTTTACACGAATTTTCAACTGGTTTTTGAGATTGGCTTATTTACTATTTTTTCAATATTATAATTATTTGTGTAATTTTTTGTCATAAAATTGACTGTGCATGTAAATCCAATTAATACATTCCGAATGACTATCATTCTCATGAGAATATTAGTAAGCTCTTTTTATGTTATATGACTTGATTTAAATTCATTTTACTTGTGTTTTGAATATTTTTCGACAATGGTTTTAAAACTGTATACTTGAAACCATTTCATGTTATCAAGTATATGGATGTCTTGCTATTTTTTTTTTACTTTTTTACATTACATTACATATGAGTTTAGCATCAGCATATAAGAGAGTTTTGGTTTCTCAGATAAACGGCCAAAAATCCAAAAGTTTCTAGGGTAGTTCACATATCAGTTAAATACTAAAATATATCTTTAGTATTGATAAGTTTTAAAAAACAACCTGATTTCATGTTAGTAAAATAGTTTTATAATATTTAAATAAAACAATATAGTTCAAAGAACGGAAGTAAGACAGTTTATGATAATTGATGAAAAACATATGTTATTTGAAAAAAATTTTGACACAATTTGTTTTATGTAGATTTTATTTCATACTTGAATTTATTTTAGACATTAAGTTTGCTATACAATTAACAAGTATAGGTAGAAATAAAATGACAAAAAAGGTACTTATTTCACAACTGTGTATAATAATAGGAAAAATTTTAGTTTTTTTTTTTAAATATTGAGGTAAATATCCTGAAAAAATTTAATTGTCTGAATTTGAAATGCATCAATCCTTGTAATATCAATTATTTTACAAAGCTCGAGATTACAACAAATAGGAAAAGAAAGTTTGTATAGAAATCATTACTCAATAATTAACCATATTTTTTTGAATTAATGAAACATTAGAATTATGTTCAAGCCAGATTAATAGTTAAGATGCAATATATCAAACATGACTGTGGTAATAAAGGAAACAGGTACTGACCTAATGAAACATTCCTACGAGACAATAGTAAACGTAGAAAAATGTAGCAGTACTCCTTATGAAATGCTCAGATATAAGAAAAAGTCACGAATATTAGCATATCGGAAATCTAACGATAATTACTCAAATTTATCGCAATGTGAAAAAATAGTGATTCTGACATGAATCCAGTGGTACTCCATACGGATATGAATCTGCTGATTATTAAGTATGTTGATGTGGAATGTGAAAGATGTCAATGCCCTTTAAAACACGATATCACCTAAATACGAGTAACTTACAATGATGGTGTATATAGGAATGGATTTTCTCTGAAATGATCATGTTAAATCGTTCTTGAGATTAAGCTCATCATTTTACATGCAATAAGATAAGAATGAATATTATCTGTCATGAATCCAGCCAAGGATAAATTCACAGAACACATAATAAGTGCTATCGGAAAAATTGTCCAATTCTTTACTCAAAATCTTGTTGCCACAACCTTACTTGTTAATTCATTTTTTGGTACTCTGGATGGATATTTAGATATTTAAGATCATGGAAAAGCATGGTGATAAATTTTTCTGTTTTGATAAAATAAGAAGCAATTTCTTGTTTGGTTGTAAAATAGAAAAATTGTAAACATTGTAGTCTAAATTCCTACATTTACAAAAACCAAGCACACTATGGATAAGAATTTCTTCATATATTAGGCATAAAAACAAACATTTTTATACAAAACTGCAGTAAAATTTAAATTCTTCTTCAAAATCATAGAATAAAAAGTCTTTCATGCATATTTTAGGTGTTCCGAATTCCGACTACATTTACATTAGCACGTGACTTGAATATCTAGTCGACTAGTAGACTAATATGTAACTCTCTCTGCTAAGTTAATTTCACATGAATGATAGCGAGACATAAATATCATTAATATCAATTTCATTGTACACTACTGTATATAATATTAAATCGTAAAATAAAACTATAAAAAAATTTTTTGATGTCATGAAAAAATATTTCTTCTTGAATAGGAAAATTGTCACCAGAACTAAATGCAGCCAAGCAAAAACTTCGTAAGATTTATAAATACATATAACAAACAAAAAAATAACCCCTATCAAGACAACTCTTTTATAGCTATAAGACAATAGCCCAAAATCTATATAAGTCTTATAGCTATTGTCTTAAAGCTATAAGACAATAGCTATAAGACAATAGCCCAAAATCTAAAAGTTATTGCCAAAAATGTACTTTGTTTTAAAAATTGAATTGCTTAAATTTTTTAAATAATTTTAATTTGCGAATATTGAAGAAAAATGTGTAACTTTATAAAACTATTAAATCTTGTTGTTTTTGTTTAATACAACGATTCAATGGTGAATGCAAAAATAATCTACAAGTATTAAAAGCATTGTATAAAATCTTTATTTTTTGTAAATAATAGATAAGTTAAATAGAAAGGTATTTTATATTATAAAACTGCCTTAAATTAATAATGTCCAATAAGTTTTATTTAGCTAATAACTTCTTTATACATTACTAAAAACATATGGTACTTTCGTTAAAACTAGATGCTTGTACTCTTAAATAATACACATACACTCTACCCTTTTTGTATTGGTATAGAGAAGTACATGAATCTATGAAACAGCAATTAGGTATAACAAATGCATATAAATTCTTTATTCAATTAAAACAATTTGCCTTTGATTTATTAAAGCATAGACAGACATTTAAGGCTTATGAAAGACATCAAAATATTTTCTCTTGCAGTTGAAGGAAACGCAATTATCTGAGCAGAATACCGTGTTTGGTATAGAAATATACTCCCTAAATTTCACAGTAACGATTCTTTTGTCCCATTTCCTCTTCCATTAATTCTTTAATGAATTTAGTTCGTCTCATTTACTCGCTTATATAACACGGAGAGAGGACTCTATATTTAATTTGCTTCCAATTCTTGGTGAATTTGGCTTTCGGAATATGTCGGTTGAGTGCATTGATCCCGACACTCGTTTCCATGATAAATCATCCACCCGTCTTCCAAATAGCATAAAGAAGAGGCTTTAGAATTTTAAGGAGAAAGGAAGACGAGAGAAGGAGGAGGAATAGCAGCGAGATAATAAATCGATATAGCATTGCAGAAAATGGTTTTGAAAATTTGATTTAAAATGTGTTCTCAGAATTTCTATATTTATATCAATTGAGAAATTAATTAACTAAAAATATGCTTGCTGTTGTTTTATTTGTAAGATTTAACAAAATATGTATATTATTTATATTAATTGTTAATTTTATTTTAGTTGCCATTATTGTCGTTTATAAACTAAAAAAATTATAATACACATTAAAATATCTGATTAAAAATAACTGACAATATTAAGAAATGAAAAAAATATGAAAAAAGCAACTCATATTTAAGAAAAATATTTCATTTATGGGTTGCTATAAGCAACTGTGATTGCACGTAAGATTAATACTTACTTTTATGAATTCCCTTTTTTTTTAATGTGAATGTGAATTAAATTTGCATACATGCTATTAAAATAAGAAACTCTTAATCTTAATAAAATGAAAATTAATTATTTGTGTTCGTTAATTTTTTATTTTTAATTTTTATTTTACTGGGAACACAGAAAATATAGCATGGAATAACTGCTTTAGGTTTCAGTTATTAATTCTCACAAAAAATAATGGTAAAATTTTAATATAAAAACAGGGCCCCATGATTTTATTATTGATTTAGAATCTCATGATTACAAAGTAAGAGCAAAAACTGTAGTTCAGATAGCTAGGAAGCAATGAATTTAGCTTTATTTGCTTAAAAAGTGTAAAACCCAATTAATAAAGCTGTGACTAATAAATTCTAGAAGAAATCAAATTATAAACAGTAACTTAAACAATCAGTGAGTTGTGATTATGTACGTTTCTCATACTGAACTGCTTAAAAAATTACCGCTTAAGAAGAAATTACAATTTTAATAATTTGCTTTAAACAATATTCTGTGAAATTAAATGCCTAAAGTTTCATCTTGTGATAGAATATCGAGTTAATTTTGCCAATGGAAGAATGCAATTTATTTTTCTGGAGCTAAGCGAGGATACAAGGCAAAAAGAGTCTAAAGCACATTATTTCTCAAGAGACAGATTTGCTAAAAAAATATTAGTATATCCAAATATTATTGTGCATCATGAATGTAAAATTACTCATAGTACAATATCTATATTAAAATTCCCAGCAGAAAAGAGATGTCAAACATTTCAGGTATTAATATTTTTTCTTAAAAAAAAACTGATTCTTCTGTATTTTTATTGTGGTTCTCGATGTTAGATATTCCTGAGCTTTTTTTTGTGAAAATTTATGATCCATCAAAATCGGGTACAAAAACTAGACTAATGCAGGTTTATGTCTGGAACTAGTGCGGTAACCTGAAGAGTGAAATTTATTAACTATTTCAGTTGGTACATTAAGATTCTCTGTAAATATTTTGATTTTACAGATATTTTTTTTTACTACGTTGCTGCAGAAAGTATTTTAATAGTCCTTATCTTGAAATTCTTCTTTTAAAACAGCATACATCAAATCAAATTTATGGGAAGGAAGAGTTTATAGATTGAGAAAATTAATACTTATTTAATTCTTGACATTAATTCATTATGCTTACTTCTAAATTTTATAGCATTTCGTAGCTTAACAAGTATTAAAGATTTGATTAATAAATCAAAATATCAGTTCGTGCCCAACACTGTGTCCCATAAATGATACAGTGAAAGAAATATAATTAAGATGAGGAGACTTCTTTTTTACTTTTAATATCAAAATAATGAAATTTTTCAGCTTCCAAATGTACATTTTACATAAATCAGAATTATAAGGTATGTGATTAATGTTTTGCAATTAAAGCGAAATAGCTATATAAAGACTTATACAAATTATCTTGTATTGTAATATTCTTCATATTATTTTAATAATCAACATAAATAGAAAGAAAAATTTTATCATTCAATAATACTAAAAAATTTTAAGCAGTTATATTATTAAATTTGAGAATAAGTATAATCTAGATTTGTAAATTTATTAAAAATATATTCTTTTCACTTATCATATATTTTTTTAATTATACTAGTGACGAACACTCAGCAAACAGAGAGTGACGGTAACGAACAATAAGTGATCCGTATTTTGAAATGATATGCATATTAGAAAGCGAGAACAATGTCGGGTCCGTAGGTTGTCAGACCACCATGGATGGCGATACACGAAGCAACAAGCCTAAGCACAAAATCAGTGAAAGTACAGGTGGCATCCTGAAGATTAATTCTCCATTTTCTGTTAACTATTTAACAAAATGCGTCTTCTAAAAGGGAAAGTGACAGGATCTGCAAATAATATCTAACCATATCTAAATGCGTCTGATTGTTGAGATATCTGGTGAACATGGTGGCCAGGGATACAGCTATACATATTATAAGGCATGTTGGCTGATGCGAGCAATACCCGGTTGGGTGTTATCGAGCTAATAAAGAGCATTGAGCACTCGCTGAAGGTGTGGGAGTGTCACTGGTCTCAGCACATCATCCAAATAACGTTGAGCTGATATAGTAGCATGAAAATGATATAGTGATGACCTGGAATGTTACGCAATGGCGACCCAAACCATGATGTAGATTTAACACTCGATGTGGTGTTCCACAATTACTGCAGAATTGGACCAGTCCTCACGTCAACGAAACTCTTACGTGGTGACTATCACTGAAGAAACAGAAGTATGATTAAACTGGAAAGACGATACATCATAGATATCACTCTAAGCCGGCATCATTCCAGTTGTTGGCGTCCATGCTGCGGGATATATGATAGTAATCTTAACGGACACCATGAGCTTATACCTCTAGAAACCAATCCGTGACTGTTTGATATGGGAGCATCTAGGTTGTCTTGCACATGCTGCAGAATTTTGGTAGACATACTTTGCGATACCACAACCATCTCCCATCAGACACGTCGAATCACGTTTACTGACGTTACTCTGGCTGCAACGGCACCACGCAAACGCTCCACTGTTTTTTGTTCCAACAATCTTCGCCACATCCTGTGCACCGTGCTTGCGTCCACACATCTGTTATCTGCAATCTGCTATGACGACCTACCTGCTCTTCTGCTTTCGATCATCATTCTACTTGCAAACTCATTTGTCTTCTGTAACTGACTCCATCGACGATGAGCTGGCATTCTTATTAACTACAGAATCATTTTGCTACAAAAACGAGCTTTCAAAGATCATTTTATCAACCATTAAAACTTAGTCTCGCAATCATTAACACTTAGTCTCACAACAATTAGCACTTAGTCTCACAGCAATTAACGCTTAGTCTCACAATCATTACTGCTTAATCTTACTGCAAATCACTAAGCAGTTTGCGTAAAGCTGTATGAAATGAGCAATGTAGAAAGATAAGTAAAGGTGTTGTTCCTTATCACGACAATACAAGATCTAAAAAGGCACGAACAGCACAGAATTTCCATCACTGATTTGTATGGGAAGCTTGGAAGTATTCTCCGTACAGTTCCGATTTCGTACCTTACAACTTTCATGAGTTTTGGGAGCTCAAAAAACATTTAGATAAAAAGCAATTTTCTAACGATGATCAGGTTTAGGCAGCTTTTCTAAGTTAGCTCAAAGGACCAAGGAAAGATTTTCTATTGTCAGGGCATCGAGCAGTTAGTGCTACGTTCCAACAAATGTCTTCAGAAACTGTGAGAGACGGTGTGCAGTATGTTGCGTGGCATATTGTTTTATAAAGCCCTTTTCGGTAAAGTGTTTTGTGACTTACGTTGTTCAAGTGTAAACTACTTTTTGAGCGTCCATATATATACTCGTATATATAAATGGTGCAATCAGAATGAAGCTTATTTTTATTATATGTTCAGTTTTGCTTTCATTCTTATGTATTTTGTATTTTCTATATAATGTAGTACTATAAAAATTTGAATTGAACTTTTTGAATTATATTCTCACCCTGTCTGAATTATAGATATATTTATTTGTAAAACTACTTTTTATCATAACAAAATAATTCAAACATTAAAATAAAAATAAAACGTTATAACTAAAATTAGGCACGTATTTTACAAATGTTTATAAGAAATATTGCTTATAACAAAATAATCAGTTTTGATTAATGCTTACCTTACATATTCTTTTCAATTAAACAAAATGCAAAAGAATATATAGAAAACACTATTGAAAAGTCGGGAAATATATAAAGAGAGTAAATCAACAAATATCTGAAATTTAGTTTTATCATAGTTTCTTAAAACTATCCTTATGTGATAAAGATATATCAGGAAATTGTGAATAAAAGGAACGAAAATATCATTTCCAAAGAAACTACTAGATACTGAAGCTAAAAAGATTGGCTTCATAGATTGTTCACTTGTTTTCATGTGATGTATAAATAAATCAAGTCACAGATACTCTTAAATTATATTAAATGTACATAAAAATGTACCCATAATGTATGAACAATAGTAGTTTTTCACAACAGTTAAATTTTCATCTATAAAGTCTAATTCGATGGAGATATACAAAGATATATCTGATAGATAATATATAAAGAGATGTTCAAGCATCAAAAAATACCAAGGATTGAATAGCTAAAAATGAAGGCACATTAAAGAAGAAGCCATATTAATTGCATGTATTTTACATGTTTTTTATAGAAATAATGTAGAGTAAAATACGCATCCAAATAGAATTCTTTGTAATTAATCGTAATTAAGTAGTTAATTTCTTAGTCTAAGTTATGGAAAAAATTATCTATAAATAGACTATAAAATAGTCTTATTTTTCATTAATGGTTTTCTAAGTTTATATCATATGGCATAGACTAAACAACATTTGAGTTCTAAATTCTTGAGATGTTCATTAAATAAAAGAGAAAAACAAATGAGTTTTACATCCTTCAAGAAGGAAAGAAAACATATATAGACAATGTCACAAAATATAAAATGGAATTAATATTGTAAATTGCAATAAAACTCTAAAAGTAAAATGTAATTACTTAAAATAATAAAAATGTCTCTAAAACAAAAATTTTAAAAATAATTATTAAAATATGAAGCATATTCTATTTATTTTTGACACATTTTATACTATATTATTTTAATAACAATTACCTTCTAACAAATGGTTAAATTGCAATTATTTTATGAACTTTTCATGTTTTTTAAATAAATTTTTTTAACCAGTTAGAGTCTACAGTTGACATTTGATTATTTAAAATTATTTTTCTCTCACCACATAATAACATAATAAAGTAAGATTTATTGTAACCCAAATTCAAATCAGTTCTAAAGTTTTATTAAAAAAATCAGCTCTAAAATTTATAAAAAAAATGTAGATCAAATTTCTATTGATTGTGAAGAATGGTCATTATTTGTGTTCAAAATAATTTTTTTAATTTATCTTTACCTCTTTTAAAAATATTTGTATATTATGATTTATTTAAAATTAATTTAATTAATTTTAATTACATTTTCTTGAATTCAAAAGCTAGACATAAACATATTTTTTTACTTCTTGCTCAACAAAAAGCACAAATATATTTATTTAAAATTAAATATATTTGTGCTTTTTGTTGAGCAAGAAGTAAAAAAATGTTGATGGCTAGTTTTTGAATTCAAGGAAATGTTATAAAGTTAGATATTTTCTTTGAGACTTTGAAGGTGAAAAATGATTAATGACTCTGCTCAGAACAGCGTAAGTAATAAAGTAAGTTTGAATGCACTTCTTAAAAAATAAAAGAACGACAGATATCTTTTGAAAACGGAAACTAAATATAATGAAATAAATTGTGACATGTTGATTTTGCAGGAAAAACTTTGATTTATGGTATATCCGATGCATATTTTTAAAATCAGGTTTTTATTTCAAATATACTTTACATGCAATTTAAATCTCATAGCCATTTACATAATATTTAAAAATGAATAGAATATATACAATACAATATGTCTTTATATATATATATATAAATATATTACAATACTATTATAATTTATATATCTTCAATTTTTTTTAAAATAGTATATTCAAAAAGTTATAATTTTTTATTATAATATTTCAACTCAAGAAATTATTATTTCAAAACGTTATTAAATTCTAATGCAAAAAAAAATATTTATGTGAATTAAACCTAAAATACAAATATTTAATTATTATTATTATATATGGTCAAATTATTTGTGACATTTCATATATCTATCTATATACATACATACACACACACGTATACATATATTTATAATTAATATACATATATAATATATATATATATATATATATATATATATATATATATATATATATATATATATATATATATATATATATATATATATATATATATATATATATATATATATATTATAATGAATATAATTTTATAATATTAATGCGAATTATAATTATTTATGAATATAATATATAATTTTAATACGAATTTCATTATATATATAATATATATATAATGAAATTCGTGTTAAAATTAAAATTTAAAATATATTTGCATTTAATTCTCAAATATAATAATTAGCACTTAAAAGTCCTTAAATTAAATTGATAAATTTCAAATTCTCTTACCTGCTTATTTCATGGAAATGTTTTCCATATTATGAAATATTCTTGATAAATGATAAATTAAATATCATATTTAATTCATTAAATGTTATTTGAGTTTAATTGATGAAACTTTTTTAGAAGTGAATTCAATTAAAATAGAATAATATAATTAATTCGCTGTTTACTGTGTTCTAATTGTTTTCCATGTATATATTACATATAATTGTAAGTTTAGTTTTAATATGAATATTAAAATATGACATATTATTCTAGTTTACTGGCATTCATTTACTAAAACTATTATTTTTTTATAACTAAATACATCCACATAATGGTTTTTGCTTAAATTTAACCGATGATTAAATAATATAATGTACAAATATGCGCTCTGCTATAATGATTTGTATTTAATGTTTAAAAATATAGTCACTTAACTTTGTCGTATGATAAATTAAAAAGTTAATTTCTTTTGATTTATTCCTTGACAACAGAAACTATTATAACAACTGATTATTACGACAGTTTTGTGATACCAACTGTGTAATGCATTAATCATTTAATAGTTAACTAAGCGATTTAATTTAGTTAAACTCAAATTAGGTTATTCACTAAATTACACTCTGCAATTTGTTTAGTATTCAGAATAATATGAACATTTATTATCTGGATGCTCAAACAGCCATAAAACACATTGAATCTAAAAATACGAAAATGAATGACGATTAATAGATATAATTGAATCTGTTTAATTCAAAAGAAAAATAAGTTTATAAGGCTTTAATGCTATGAAAATTGGAATTAAGCAGGCAACTCCAAATGTTAAAAAACTCGTTAAAACAAACACATACCTTGCTTTAAAATATTTGGTGCTTCTGGCGATTTCTATTCACTTAAAGTATGCCTTAAATATATTATATTTCAATGAAATATTGTCTTGCATTTTTTGTCGATTACTGCATTTTATGCTTGCATCGTTAAATTGCTTTGTTCTGATTGAATATTATTGCAAATGTAAATAAAACAAGCCAATAAAATTATTAAATATCCAAAATTCACTATATCTTTATGAATATTAAAAAAAATATTTAAAAAATATTTTATATAAATAATATAATTTTATACACATACACACACACACACACACACACATACACACACACACACACACACACACATATATATATATATATATATATATATATATCAAGTGATTGAAATTTATGTCAGCGAAAGTATATATAAAATACAGAAAATCACATTTCAGCTTAATTTTCCAGCTGTGTTTAAAAACCAGCACAAATATAAAAATTTTGTTTGTTATGAAGTGATATAGTGAAGTATAAAAAAAATATTTTTTTAATTTATTGTTTTTAATAATATTATTCTTTTCTGGATAAAATATTGAATATTGTGAAGATAAAAAAAATATAAAAACTATTATCTAGGGTATATGAAAATAAAAAAGCATTAAAGTGCTTTAATTATAGTAATGCTTTGAAACCTATTTTGGTGTGGTCTCTTTTGTGTGGTTTTTATTGTCCGCGCGTGATTTTTTGTGTGGTATATTAAAATTGGAATATCAATCAATTTGGAACATAACTGAAGAAATTATCAATTAAAAATGAAATAGTTAATCAGGTGACTCGAATTTTCTTAGTATTTCCTCACATTTTATAAGAATTTTGTCAGCCAATTACATTACATATGCATTGATAACCTAATACTAACAAGATTTATACACTCAATGGTATCAAGTTAGTAGTTTAGTACTGATAAATATATTTCCTTATCTCTATATTTGTTTATCTTCCATTTAATATATGTGCGTTATTAACGTAAAGTCTCTTGGCTGCTCTCTCATACACAAGTGTACCACTATCCTAAATGTAATACTTTTTTTTCCTTAATTTCGTTTAAAGTAACAATTCCTAGTTATTTAAGTAAATAACAATGAATACAAGTAATAATCCTATAAAATGCGGTCCCTATTCAACATATTAAATAAATGTTTATTGTTTTCCGAGACCCATTTTTTATAGCTGAACCCGTGAAGTTTGTGGGATCTACCACATAAATATAGATTCGAGCGTATATGCAAATTAAATGAATAGCTATTTACAATAATGTAAAAAGTATAAGATTTATTCTAGAAAATTTTTGACGGATTAGTTTACTTACATTCTATAAATATGCAAGGAATAATAACAACATAATTTTAAGTAGGTCAAAATTAAAATTTAAAATTAAAGCATTTAATTAATTCATGTATTTTTAAATGTGTATGATTACGTTATTTTGTTATATTAGTATTATTGTGTGCTATTTTAGCGAACAATTTTGCCTTCTATATATGTAAAATATTTAGCGTTGAAAATATATTTGATTATTACAAGTTATATTTTTATGTATTTTTTAAATATGATTAAGATTATTAAATAAAACAGAAGAGTAGTTGGGAAATATTCCTCTCATGAAAATTTTTGATAACGTATACCTTTAAGCGAAATTTATTTTTCTAATTATCACTTTATTAATTACGACATTTGTGGCATTACCTGTTGTCCACTGCTTTTATGAATAAATAATACTTGACGCCTTAAAACGGATTAAAATTCCATCAATTGTTGATTTCCTTAAAAATTGTGCACGCTTTTTTCCTATAAAAATTACCCATGCATAATTTGTCCCTATCTAATGCTTAGGAAACATAACTTAATATATTCTATTCTCCTATAAAAAAATTCAATTATATTTTTATCGAATTTTTGTTAAATATTTTCCGAACAGAAGTTGGCAGAATAAATAATTTTTTCAGAAATAAGGATTAAATTCTTACTTTTTGAAAAACATATTATGTCACGTAGTTTTAAATTTTTAGTTATTAAAATCTATTAAATAAAATTCTGATTAATAATACAATTGTTAAGCACATTGTTGTATTGTTGTATACATATATATATATACATAATATATATATATATATATATATATATATATATATATATATATATATATATATATATATATATATATATATATATATATATATATATATATATATATATATATATATATATATATATATATATATATATATATATATATATATATATATATATATATATATATATAAATGATAGAAATATAAAGGTATATTTTGCTTAATATCTATTTTAGAAAACTCTCTCAATGACGGTAATAAATATAAACGTTAAAAATGCTTTAATAAACGCATGTAAATGTTAATAACATTTTTTTTGCATTTTAGAAATGTGTGTATATATATATAAGGGTTTTAATACATCAATATTTTAGCTTTCGTTTCATAGACTATTGAACTAGATAGTAGCGTCCAAAATATTCAGTCATACTAAAGCATTCCTAATAAAAGGCAGAAATTATTGACATAATAAAGATAAAATAAAATAATCAAGCATAGAGATTTGATTAATATGAGTTTCTCTAATACATATTTATTCCTTTCGAAAGCGTTGTTTCAAATGTTAGTTTTTCCTGCAATATTTAAGTATTTTTAAAACTGTTCAAGCTGAAAATCGACCAAAGAATACAATGGAATACTTCTTCTATTAAATACTAATGCAATTGATTGTTTATTTAATCTGACACTGAAGACCTGATTTCAGTGTTATACAGAGACCAATAATATAATTATCATATGATATCATATCTCCTCATAAAGGCATTGGTTTCTGCAAAAGTCTCGTAATTTAGTCAATCGACGCTAATGGTAATAATGATACCATGAAGGTAAATATAACTCGAATTTATCTTATGTTTCGAATCGGTTTTCTTATCACACAGCTTGTAGGCAAGATAACGGATTTTGGAATGAGTGTCTTTGGGTTAAAACGAAGCCTTTGTTGAGTAACTTAACATGGCTGCGGTGTTTTTACTTTTGTTCTGCATGTCTATCTGGTATATATTCTGTAGTTTTCAGAATTTTCTTCTGTGTAATAGGTTATATGTCTCCCTATCCTTAAAAGTCCAGATGAAGGTTCATTTAATATAACAAGTTAGTTTGAGAAAGAAATTGATCTGGTTTCATGGTAAAGAAAAGAGAACAGCTTCAATTGGTCCGATGCACCAATGAGAGAAGACTGACTTAGCCCTAAACGCTTGCTCACTTTAGGTGTACATAATAGAATGACCTTCACGTCTATGGTGACCTTACCAGGAGTAATAAATCAGACGGGTCTGTCACGCTTTCTGAGCGGCCTAATCAAATCACTTACCTTCCACCACCGATTAAAAGAGGCTCTTTTCAGAGTATCAGTGGTGTGGGGCTGTTCACGCTCCCCCCCGTCGTATTCTTATTTGTCTAAATTTTACAGTTTTTGAGATTTTAAGGAGTCCGATTTCATTTTTGGACCTTCTGGACATTTTTGGTTATATGGAGATCGTGCAGCTTAGATACATCATGTGGTATTAGAAACAATAACAACAACATGAAAAAAATTTAGGATTATTTTCACATTGCAACTAAATACTTATCTCTTTTCTGCAAATAAGTGACTAAATGCTTTCCTGAAATTCGAAGTATGACAAAAATTTTCATGACTTTCACTTGTAATTTAAAAAAAAACAATGCAATTAATAAGACTTAATGTTATTCAAAAATAAATATTGAACTATTATCATTTAAAATATTGGATGTTTTGAACTATAAGGATTTATGTGTTATAGTTCATAATAGTTTTCTTTAGACTTGTTCTCTGTCTGTGCAAATCACATGAAGAAATACATATATAGTTGCATTTTTAATATTTTTCTGGAATAAGTAGTTTTAAAAGGAATTAAAAATTAATGTGTTTTAAATACAAACATATAAAATGCATTTTTTACTGCTATTGTGGATTTTTAATATATTTTATACATTTGGGATGAAAAAAAAAACATATGGATACCATTTTATTAAAAACATTAAAAAATAATTACTTAATAATACATTTCACTCATATCATAAAGAAATGGAAAAGCCTCATTTTCGTGTTATTTGAAATGTTTTTGACACTTTTTACTGTTCTTCCATTACAATAAATATAATTAAAAATCCTGATGAAGTGAAGCATTTCTATATAATTAAAATTAGCAAAACACAGACAATAGTAAAATAATTGTATTCATTTATTCTATATTTCAATTATAACCATTTAAAATCAGACAAATAATTTAGTTATGATGAGGCACGTGTTTTTATTACAATGATTAACAGATTTGTTTTTAATATTAGAAAGATTAATCTTTTATAAAGCCGTGATTTGAAGCCAGTTCTACAAATGAAATCTGCTCTGATATTTCTGAAATATATCTACATAAAAATGTAAACAAGAAAGCTCATCAAGAAGGAATGAAGTGAGAATAAGTTTGGAAATAAGTGTATAATGAGGCTAAGATATCGGTCAAATAAGAATCAGACTATCAGTTGTTATGAAAGCAGATCCACCGTGAATATTACACAACCATAATTGATGCAGTAACGAAGACAAGTGGGCGTGTCGAATGAGCTCATTTGGTGTTGTTTGCGTTAGGACATCAAAATGGACTTATCAGCATTTGCTTCAAGTTGGCGAATATGTCAAGCATTTGGGGATAATGAACGTACACCAAGGCATTTGTTTCACAAATTAATGTCAAGAGATTCGCTCTTCTGTGGTGAAGTTCTCAGTGGATGTCCCCTGCAGGAGCTGCAGGGATTCGTCATTCAAAAGGACCACATGTGTTAGATGAAGAATCCCAGCAGGTGGTCATTGAAGTAGACAGTTGTCAAAAAAGTGGAGAACTTGCCAGAAAGTTTAATGTTTTCGATGAAACTGTTAACTTTTATCTCCACTGAAGGTAAGACGTAGAGTCTAAGCAAATGAATTCCTCACATGCTGTTGAAAATTCATAGGCAACAATGAGGGGCTGCCTGTTTATGGTTACTTTTTTGCTCTTATAGAATCTCCATATTTAATAAAGTGCTTACCAGTTACTAGTATTCTAAAAGAAATCCAAGTCACTAAAACTCTGAAAATTATTTTAAAAAATGTGGACTTGCAACAATCTAAGGTATTTAAATAGTTTTGTATCAATTTTTGCGGAAGTCTACTAACATAGAAGTGCGAAAAGCAAAATAAGGTACACTTGAAAACTAAAGTTTTGTTTCTGAAAATGTTGTAGCTTATTTGGACATCCCATTAATGTCTTCATTATTGACATTTTCCTTAGGAATTCTGTGGTTGAATAGTTGCGGTTTGAATGGTATTCTAAAAGAAGTTTTTCTTCTATAGATTAGCTCTCCAATCTGGCAGCAGAATAGTTAACATTTGTTTTGTTCAGTAGTTAGAAGGATTGGTTTCAAACATGCGTATGAATGTTAATTTAAAAGTCCATTTATGATATGAGTTCTAATTTAATTATCCTTTACCTGTGAAGAAATATCATTGAGAGAACATAAAAATCAATACAAACTATAGACTAACTCCTTAATTTAATGCAGTATATGTCATTTAACGAAAATAGAAATAAGATTAAAAATGCGTAGAAAAAATTTTAAAATATATTTACACCGTTTCTAAAATAGCCCAAGTTAAAACCAGAACTAAAAGTTTCTCCTTGAGCTTTTCTTTCATATCAAAGATTTTGTTAATATTATAGTTTTCAACAGCGTAAAAGCATTTTCATATCCACCCTAGACCCATCTGTAATTCTAAAATCGTTAACAATGTACTTTTAGCTAACAAAGTGATTATACAAACTCTGAAATTGAGAGTTTCCAACACAGTGAATCATTAATTACTTCAACTTGTAGATATTAATATATTTCGCTTAATGTTATATTCTGCAAGTGAGTATTTTCACTTGTTTAATTTCATTTGAAAGAAATATCTCACATGTTAATAACTAGTACATAAATTTAAGCAAAATTAACTTGGCACACAAAATAGAGAGTTACTACATGACTAAAAAATCAACAAGATTATCATTAAAATGTTATCATTTAAATATTCATCTGTAATCTATCATCTTTTCCATATTCCTCTGTTTAGTATTTTCTATGGAATATACGCTTATATATATCTTTAACTTGCCTTTCCTTTTTTGGCATTAAGCAATTATTCTTTGGAAATCATAAAATAACCGTTATTGTTTCAGCAATATGCCAACTACAATTCAACTCTAATATTATATTTTGATAATGACTTCTGAAGTTTTTCATATAAACAGATTAATTTAGAGTATAGATTTCATAGTTTTGTTTACTATTTTATTTGTAAAAACAATGATTTATAGACGTTAGTTAAAGGAGTGTGAAAAATGAAGTGTCATTTGAGAGCTCTAATTAATGAATTGAGTTTTCTAGAGAAGGCATTGATCAATCCAGTGAAGATGAACTCAATGTAGAAATATTTAATTCTAATGATTGTGATAATGAGAATTTGAACAGAATGATGAAAATGACGAACAATCTAATTAGAAAAAACATGAGATGATATTTTTATAGCAAATGTCAAACAGTTAGAAGACATTAAAACAAAACCAAACATTGAAAAGTTCTTTTCAAAATTTGATAACTTCTTTAAGCGGAAAAGAATGCATAGCACATAGGACTCTTCAAAAATTCAGAAAATATTTGTAAATAATTAAATTAAATGATTTATAACAAAACGCGCTATTGTTGAAAAATATGGAAAAATTATACCAGAAGTTGGGACTTCAAAAATATAAAGTGGGAGGGATGTAATTGAAACAATTAAAAAAATTTTTATCTAAAATTTAAATGTCTTTAGATACAAATACATAAGATCTGTAGGCTTCTGATGGGTTAGTTGTTGAATTTTAAGAAACACAATGTCATTCGGAATATATATTTTCCTTCTTAAATTTCTATGGATTGATAATTTGACAGTTCATAAAGCTAAAAATTGCACAAACTGGCAATTGTTAGAGTAGTTTTGATGATTTCAATAAAAAATCCTAGCATTGCATTTTTTTTTCAATATTTACTCACAAAACTAGCAAAATATGATATTAAAATATATGCTTTAATCAATTTCAGGATATTTTTTGGCAGTAACATAGACACATAATAAGGGTAGTAGTTAGGAAGTCCATTTATAAAAGGAAATTTTCCATTTGAGTTTACGAAACATGAATACATTCCTTTTTTAGATCTAGAAGAAATTTTATAAATGATAATAGGTACACAGACTATCCTCTGGCATAAAAAAAAGAACTTTTGTCTGAGAAGAGAACCAATATTTGATTCTCAAAGAAAGTAAAACTACAGTTCCGTACGCATTCACTGAAAAATATAGAAAAAATATATTCCTCAAATTAAGAAAATTTGACTATGCCTTTGTCTATTGCTAAGAATACAAAATTTGAAGTGTTTTTAAGTAGTAAACATCATGATGACATATTGATGAAACAGGTATACATAACCAGAGAAATGATTCATTTTTATAATGCAAAAAACGAGGAGCAGGTATAAGAAAGACTCCTTAGAATTTGGCTTTTTATTTTTATCACTCATATGAATAATTAGGCAAATTATTATCTTCTAAAAAGCTCCGTCAAAACAAAATCAATGAAGTCGCTCTTTGTAGATCACATCAGAGAAGATATAACATCAAAAATAAATAAATAAATAAAGATCTAAATTTGACAAAGGCCAACGAGATATAAGTCAAAAATCTAATGACAACAATAGACCTATATACTTAAAAGGTTTTAGTTTCACTTGAAAATGTAATGGTAATCATTTTTAATGAAAAATATGTAATTTTGTATTCTGAATTTAAAAAATTATTATTTTCTTAAAATTTAAAATCATATTTTTAAAAAAAATAATTATAGTTTCTTATTTAATTATATTAATCTTCGTTTATAAGGATATATTTTTTAATTTATATCTAATGCTTAAACAAAGCTGATTGGAGTGAGCCTATTACCATACTCCATTTCTGACATCTGTGTCTGGCACACACCTTCTTCCGAGTTAAATAAAACTTTTTGCATGAGAAATAACAGAATCACAAAACTTTTCAAGATAGTATAACCTTCATCTAAAATAAAACAATAAAAACAAAGTTTCTTGGAAGTAATTGCATCGTAATGTGGGTAAAAAAGTAATAAATGCACTGCTATAAGAAAATAAAATAATTATTTTAAAAAATAACATTAACATACGTGTAATATATTAAAATTAAGAACATTGAGAACACAACATATAGAGATTAGAAAACATGTAAATAAAAGAGGATTATTATTTTGCAATTATATTGCAAATTGGTCAAATAAGGACTATTATTTATAAAAAAGAAAATTAAAGATAATGTTTGAAATAGAATTTGATTATTAGTAATTTTTTGACATTAACGTTGAATTATAAACTGTTCACCATTTATAAAAACTAATCTTTTTTGTTTAAATAAATTAAATACAGCCTGCTTAAATCGTAGATTTTCACAGAATTGATTTTTCTTTTTTTGCCAAAAGGTGAAATATATTTGGAGGCACTTTTGACAATCCATCTGAGCAATTTTCCTTTACGCCAAAATAGATTCCACAAAAGAAAATTTTGAACGCACATTACTTTTGACGGAAAATAGAATCTAGGTGCCATAAAATATTCTGGAAAAATTTTAGTCATGAACTTCCAGAAAATATGAAAACTATGAAAATGTGAGAAATAATCAAATTTGCTTCAGAATACTGAAAAAATTCCTTAGAATATTAAAAACAATTGGAGAAAATGCTTTAAAACCAATCAGTTTCAAAATAAATTTTGCTTATATTTTAAAAAAGAAAAAAAGCTCACCTTCATGTTTAGAAAATATTTTAAATACTGGGAAAAATTGCAATAAAAACACTGTTAGTAAATTATGCGCATAATTTTAGAGTATACATTTTCCTATGAATGAAGACATTTTTTTAAGAAAACGTTTTTTAATGCTGCTTATTATTCTGTGGATATTTTAAAAACTTATGCAAACAAATGAGGAGAAAACATTCATTATTTCTTTGTACACTTTTCATAGTTTTATAAAAGCTTAGTTTGTCAATACATATTTTTTATTGGAGTTTCAGCTATAAATTATTTGAACAAGTTTTTCAAATTCATTTTTATAATCTTTTAAGCCACTTTATCTTTAAAGTATCATTTCATCTGAAATGCTGAATGTGAAAAAATAATGAATTTTTTATGCTTAAGTATAAGAATTAGTTTAAATACTTATCTTTACAACTTTTATATGCTTTCAAAAACTATTTGTGTTGAAAATGTTTGAATAAAAAATTTATCATTTCCTAACATAGATGACCATATTTCTTTTATCATTCAAATATTTTTATTTAAAAATGGAAATCTCGTTAAGACATTCATTCAAAATAGTCCTGATGGAAAGCTGCAAATTCACATTTAAATGCTTTCATGAAATGTATACAAATTTAAATTCATAAAAATGTAAATAAATTATTTTAAAAAAAGAAAATTTTATTTCTCTATATCCGATTACCATTTTCAAGAATTTGGACATTTTTTTTTATCACAGGTACTTTTATGAACTTAAGTTCTTCTATCAATCTTGATTTCTTTTTTCAAACTATTTATATGTATAGGTAAATTTCAATATTCTATACTGAAGTACTAATTATTCTCCTAAAATATTAATTGAAATCACCTATTTGATATGATTAAGTTTCTTTAAAACATGCAAAGTACTATTTAGTATATTTGGTAATATTGATGATTAGTCAGGGTACCAAAAATAGAAATGTAAGCTATACAATAACAATAAACAATGCACGTATAATTTATTTAAGAATGGAATAATTATGCATTTCAAAAGAAATAAACATTATGGTAAACGTGTTTCTGAATTTTAATATCTTTCATAATAATAATAATATGATTCAGAATATTAATAAATCTCTTGCTTTAAATAATAAAAAATTAAATTTTATTCCATATGAATTACTAACATGATGTAATTAAAATTTCAATGAATTATGCCGCTTTAGAAATTATTTCCAAAAATCCGCATATTGAAACGTATGATTTTATCATTTACCTGTCTTTGAATAACTTACTTTAAGATAATTTTTATTTTCTAAGGATAAAAGAAAATCCTTAATTACTGTAATGAAGAAAATAGAGGAAAATAATTAAATGTTTACTATTAATTTTTACCAGAAATATAGGAAAAATGTTTAAACTATATGATTATATACACTATGTATCATTTTAAAATGAATAAGAATATATTGAAATAATATTTTATTAATTTTAATAAATTAATTTTTAGAAATTACTAATAATTAATTAAAATTTATATTTTTCTTAATTATATATTTCTAAAATAATTAAATTGAAAATAATGTTTTATGAAAAGATGGATGTAAAATTTTCATTAAAAATTCATTCTGTCGTCGTAAGTAGGTTTCGGAAAATTAAGTAAAATTAAATTCAACATTATAGGTAATATAGTTAGCATAAAGAATAAAGATTTAAATTTCGTTATTAGATAATATATTTGCGATTTGTAATTTTACTTCAAAACACTCAAGTTAACAGATTAGTACAAGAAATGCTAAATTTACTATGCTTCAATCATTAATTGTACAATTAAAATAAAATAAACATGCCATTGAACATGAATGCATTTTTATGAAGAAAATTTTTCTCTCTTAGTTTGTTTCACGTTTGAATTATCGTTAGAAATTGATGGCATAAAAGTATAATTATTACTTTAGAAATGCAGGATTTATATCCAGTATCATCACTAAATCACATACATTGGTCAATGTCAAGCTAGAATAAAAATATTTATTTCTATGTCACGTTAGACTACTTAAATAAGTACCTCAATTTATAGAACATTAGTTAGGAATGTATTCTGCTAAAATAATCAAGTTAACGATTATTTATGAGTCATTCGCATTTTGAGATTAAATGTTTGCATGAAATAATAAAGTTTTCATTATTTATATTTAAAAGTTTCAGTTATATAAGGCAGAAATCTGTTAAAAAATTTTAAATAACATTCTTTTATTCAGTCAAACTTGCGAGAATACTTTTAAAAAACTATAAACTTTAAAAGAAACAATTCCTTTCACTTGAAGAATATTGAATTTTGTTGATGTTTATATGATAATTGTTTAATTTATGCATGTACTATTCTTAACATAACAGTTGTTAATTAATAATGTAATTAATGTTAATTTTTTTAAATTTTAAGCTTCTAGTTTTGTACACTTGCATTGTATCTAAAGTTTTGTTGTGGTATATGTTGTATATATTGTTGTATATATATATATATATATATATATATATATATATATATATATATATATATATATATATATATATATATATATATATATATATATATATATATATATATATATATATATATATATATATATATATATATATAGATACATATATATATATAGATATATATATATGTATATATATTTATATATATATATATAATATATATATATATATATATATAATATATGTATATATATATATATATATATATATATATATATAATATATATATATATATATATACATACATATATATATATGTATATTACTCTGATTTTTACGTATGCATAAGATAAACAAAAAAAAGTTTGTTCCCGAAGTAATCACATAGACATCGGGGGTTATGGACTGAATCCATCAATCCGTGAATGAAGTTCGTGAATGCTTGTTGCAAGTCTGATTCATTGGTGAAGGATTTTTCACAAAGATGACTGTCCACAAAATAGAAGAGGCGGTAATCTGATGGAACAACGTCATGTGAGTGGGGAATTACAGCACCAACACACATAATAAAGTGGCTGTACGGTATTCCCGTCCACCCACACAACATAATATTTCTCGTTATTAGCTAAGAACATTACATCCTTGCAATTAATCAGTGGAGCCTTCTTCTGTTGCAAAGCCCTTTACACATGTTCCAATTGTTGCAAGTACAGATCCACAGTGAACGTATGGCAGTTGGTAGCTCTCTCAAATTTAATCAACTGAGTGTCAACCTGAATTTATGGATACCAGTGCCTTGTAGTTCGTTCATAGACGAGTGGGCATATTCAGTGACTTGATGCAGCGGTTGATAATCACACAGCAAGTAAATCAAGCAACACCAGAAGATATCCTTTGAATCTTCCATTTCTTTTTTCTACTGTTGTAGTTACGATTGATGAATGCGTATACTGGACCTGCATGTGTGTGTCTGTATATACATACATACATATATATATATATATATATATATATATATATATATATATATATATATATATATATATATATATATATATATATATATATATATATATATATATATATATATATATATATATATATATACATATTGTAAGAATTCATATTAATGTCTGAATGTCGCATAAACATTTACTGCATCTATAATCAACATTTACTACATTTTTCAATATCTCAAGAATTAAACCTATTTATCATCCGAAAAAATACAAAAGCAAGTGTAAGTCAGCAAACATCAATAGAAAATACCTTTAGAACTACAGCTGACTTGAAGTGAAATATTTGCAATGATACTTCATGAATAAGGAGCAGACTGACAGGTGATATGATAAATAGTTGTTTCTGGGGAAAATATTTTCGAAACTTCATGTTTCCGTTCTAAAATAAGAAATGAATTATTTATTAAAACAGGTATTTCTTTACCTAGAAAAGTAATAAAGTTTTCTAAATGTTTTTCTTAAAATATTTTTAAATACAACGGCCACACAAATTAATTTTTATTAATTGTTAATATCTTTTACATTTCTTCAAATTTTTAGTCGTTTTACTTTAAGCATTGCACCAAAATATTTTGTATGTGTGTTCGCACGTTCATAAGAGTTTAAATATTGGATTCATTGTATATATAATAAATATAGGCAAGATACATTTAAATTACATAGACTTTGCGTGTAAAATACTGGTAAAAGTTTGTACATATATTGAGAAAATTAACAATTGTGGACTCTTTAATACTATGTGCCATATTTCCAAAAAAACTTTTATTACGCTCGTTATAAACTCTAATAGTAAAACTATGTTATATTACTATAATGGTAAAGTTTTTTTTTGTTGTATCGAATGTTAAACTATCTCAAATCTTAAACTTCAAATTCATAATTTATATCTAATTCATATATATGAATTTCATAAATTGTAAAAGTTTGAAAATATTCAAAGTATAAACTAATATGCTTAAGTTTATTTAAATTGGCATTTGAAGAGGAGTAATAAGAGTGGAAAATAGTTTACCATTAATGTTAATAACATAAATTTAGGGTGTTAAGAAAGTCTTAAGTATTTAGAACATGCGAAGCAATTTTTAATTGATTGTTGGATAATTTATGATAAATCCAGAATTTTTATTTTTGGGGTCAAATATTATTTAAAAAGAAAATACCATGTACGATATCATAATGCTAATAAAATCTAAATGTTTAATTAATATTCTAAATAAAGAGCTGAAATGTATTAAGTATTATTTTTAATATGGGATAAGAAAAGTAATATCTTTTATTTTTACTGAGCATGAAATGATATTACAAATTCATTGAATGTATCAAAATAATCATGAAAAAATGAAAAATTATCAGTTTCTATTACGAACTTGAAAATTCATAGGGTACGGAGAAAATGATATTAATTTTAAGGTATAATGTGTGTGTTATCTGCAGTTTTATTTTTTCTTACATTTGGAGCTTAGAAAAATAGAATTCGTAAAATATTCAACCATTATTTAGGTAGAAATTATTAGTTATATTAATTTTATGCACACTATTCGAAATATTATTTATCTTCAGAAAGAATCAAAGGGAAGCCAATCAATCAACAACCTAAGCAGTTCTTTTTTAGTAACTTTACCAATTTTTGTATAAACTTTTTTTTAATTATTTCCAGACATTATGCTTTCGTTCTAACTTATGTATTTTATTATACAGTCTGAGGAAAAATTTTAAGGCCAGTAGACATTTTTGAGAAAATGGAAACATTTAAAGCGAGGAATCAAAATACCATTTGATTGATGATTATTGAGCTTAAATAAAAGTAAAATAGTAGAAAAATTTATTTAAAAATATTTTATTATTAGAAAATATTACAGAACAAACAGATGAATATTTGAGTCTGAGTAAAAACTTTAAGGCCAACATAGAAAACAATATATAAGAAAAAAATTACAAATTCTTAAAAGGTTGTGTAAGATCCATTTCTACAAATTACTTCAAATATTCTTGTTTTCATGAATGAAACGAGTTTTTGACAAAGAATGGGATCGTTTTATATCATTCATCTTCGATGGTAGATTTCAGGTCTGTTGTTGATATAAAATGTTACCCATTTGCATATACTCTTCTTACTAAGTCACCCCAAAGGTTCTCGATTGGGTTGAGATCAGGTGATCTAGCTGCCAATTTCGCAGTTTCAACATTGTTGACTTAGAACTAATTTTTCGTGCTGTTACTCGAATCAATCGATGCATTGTCTTGCTGATATTTCCAATTTTCTCCAGCAAGCTAATTCAGCAATTGGAAAAAGATGATTTAGTAATTTTGGTACCATTGTGAATTCATTCTACCTGAAACGAATACAATGGAGCCCACACCATTGTAAGCAAAACAGCTCCAAGTCATGGCAGGCTCCCCACATAATTGGCACTTGGAGAATATTTCTTTTTCATTTCTTATATCATGCCAGTAGAAATTCCAACCATCTGGTCCATCCAAATTCCATTTTTTTTTTCGTCCATTTTTTTTTCGGAAAAAATAATTTCTATCCCATGGTTGTCCCAGGTCATGACTTTCTGGCCAAAGCTCAAATGCTCTATTTTGTGTCCTGCAGTAACTGAGGCTTAATCGATTTTGCTGCATAAATGTATCTTCCAGACTTTCTACTTGTGTTATAAATCGTTTTTTTTTTTCAGTCAGGAATCAGTTTCCTGACTGAGTACTTTTCAGAAGATGCAAGTTTGCAAAATTCTACTTTCATCACACGAGGGCAAAGCTTTAGTCTTTGATCTTCCTATCTCTATCGCAATAGCACGACTACTCATTCCTGTTGAAGACAAAGCTTCGATGTGCCCTCTTTCATGATCAATTAACTTCTTACCCCCCTTCGCCATTGTCACAAAGATCACCAATACTTCGAAGAAACGTACGACAAATATAAAAATTGTAACGTTGTCACAAGCTAGTAGATGCAATGGTACGATTATATTATATTTATTTTTAAAAAATGCATGGTGGCCTTAAAATTTTTACTCAGGCAGAAATACTAACTTTGTAAATAACCACATGTTTTCATAATTATGTATATACAAATTATGTTTATAGCATTTATATATTATCAATGAAATTCAACAATTAATATTATTTGAATCCCTTTTATTTCCTTTTACATCTTCTCAAAACTTTTTACTGGCCTTAAAGTTCTTACCCAGGTTGTATTACTAAATTTTATTAAAAAAAGCAGACATTTTGTTAGATAAATAAAAAATAAACATAATTAATTTATTTACTATTTAGTTCCTTAATTAGAAATATGTGAAATGCAATTAAACATCAAACATTTATGCTCATAAAAAACTTTGAAATAAAGAAAGTTAAATATTTTCATAAGCAATTTAGAATTTTGATGGTTTCAAAATTGGAGAAAACGTTAAAAGTTTTTTCAATGAAGTTATTACCTTAAAAAGTGAAATGAAAACGATACTAAAAGAATTTTAACAATATTTAATAAAAGATATTCTTCTTTTTCTTCTTGAACATGACAGCCCGGTGTAGGCCAAGGCTTTCCTCAGAACACTATTCTATTGTTTTCTCCAGGAGGTGATATTCTCTAATTTGTCACTTTCTGCACTTTAATATCCCCCCCTACACAATCTGTCCATCTATGTTTGGGCCGACCGATAGATCTGATAGCAATGAGCCTATAACTAACTGTTCTTGAAGTCAAAGACGAGGGGTCTATTCGACAGATATAGCCCGCAAATCTCAAGACACATATTTTAATATAATTGAGTTGGATTCCTTCCTAGACAGCTTCCTTAAAAAGTCTGCAGAGCTCGAAATTGTAATCTGTGCCTCCAAACTCCATTCTCATTTACAGGACTAAACATGTTTCTTAGGACTTTTCATTCAAATATTACAATTTGATTTGACTGAACCTTTATTAGTGTCCAAGTTTCACTTCCATAAGTGAGAACAGGTCTTATGATGGTTTTGTATCGAATGATTTTTGTAGACCATTTGATCAGTTTTGATTTTAAGAAGGTTCCGACTCCATATAAGCAGCAATTAACAGCGAATATTCTTCTTTTTTACTTCAGAACTTATGTCATTACGAGAATCAACGTTTGAACCTAGAAACGTAAACTTGTCAACTAATTGAACTTTAAGATTTTCAACTTCAAATGACGTTATATTACTTAAATAAAATTAGAGCAAGTACCAATTAAAAAAAAAAGAAGAAATTCTTGATTTATCGATCTATTACCATTAATAGCCATAAGATCCTAAAAAATCAGTACCTATTACTAAATTGAAAAATTTTAATAATTATTTAAAATAACATTAAAAATTTTAACTATAGACTATTTACATTTTTAATTAGCTTATTGGAATTTATTGAGAAATCATAACTATTTTAAATTTCTTTTCTCCAGAAATAGGAATTAATTTTTTAGAAATCTTATTCGTTTTACAGAGATCGTTGGTAAATTTTGACTGATATTAATGAAATTTACAGACACATTTACATTTATATTTTCTGTTTCCGGTGTTCAATTGGATAGCGGTAGATCTTATCTATCATTCCATATTGTAGTTTCCATATTAATAATGACTTTTAAGCATTGGAACATTTAATTTGTTTCAGTCCACTTTGATAGTTTTCTAAATTCTCAGATCTTTGTTAGCTTACTTTTTGGGCAATGTTGATTTTAATGTTTCAAAAGCATAAAAATTCGTTGATGATACATTAAAATACTTGGTAAAAATATCACAAAAGCTTTTTTATTTTCGTCTTTTGTTTTAATTTTTCTAAAAAAAAAATTGCTTTCTTGTTTTGTGTTGATGCAGTTCAATGAGTTAATAATTTTGTGGGTAAGATCTGCAATTTCATATTTAAAAGCAGAATTTTAAATATATTCTTAGTAGTATCTGGAGTAAAGTAATTTTTTTCTTTCTTTTTTATGAAAAACGAGTGTTAGATAAATATTCTTAGAAAAGAATTCCTTTCATTTATAGAGACATACACACATACATTGGACACATTTTGTAAAATTTTTAGTATAACTTGACTTTTTTTGTCGCAACCACTTAAGTAGACTTAAGCTGTATCTCTTGTTAAGACGTTTCTCTTCTGATAAATGTTTTTCATCAGGAAATCTACAAAGAGTTCTATGCATACATACATATATATATATAAATATATATAGATATAGATAGATAGATAGATAGATATAATATAGATATAAATATAAATATTATATATATATATATATAGATATAGATATAAATTTAAATATTATATATATATATATATATATATATATATAGATAGATAGATAGATAGATAAAAAATATTTTTATCGTTTATCTCAACGTCATATATATATATATATATATATATATATATATATATATATATATATATATATATAAGACATAGAGATAAATGATAAAAAATAATTTTTTTGGCCTTCTTAAGATCCAATACAGAGTTAACAACTTTATTTACAAGTTGATCTCTCTCTGAGAAGTTTTAAGTATTTTAAGATACCTTTAAGTTGGAAGATTTTTCTAGCATCTGGCACCTTTGTGATATTAGAAAAGACAGTTTTATTTCCATTGGCATTTAAAAGATTATTCTCTTTAGATACCAGATTGACATGTTTTACTTTATTAATTAAAATATATTTCCTATCATGGCTATCATCATATTGAAAAATTATGGCTTCAAAATATTTTTAGAAAGATTAACCTTCATTTGAAAAGTGTTATCATATCCTTCCACCAGTAACATTTTATTATATTTTCCATTATTACCTTTTTAAAATGACGTTTTGTATGCAAACATTAATTCTAATTATAAGATAATAAATGAACGTTCTAAAAAATGTAATTGCTTTGAAAGTAAAATTTTCCATGCACACATCATTTTCTTAGGGTGAAATAATAACAATCTAAATTGTATAAACCACTTCTGTATTTCTATGTTTTGAAATAATTGTTATCTTTGATAGTTTTATTAATATATATTCTCTTTATTTATAGGTATTGCTATTAGTTAAAGAGTTTATTTGTTCTTAAAATATCTTGCCTTACCTCGTTCTCCTCACCACATGGGTTTCACATAGAGAGCTTGCCATATTCCTAGACCATTTCGTTGGATTGCTGCCTCTTCTTGGGTTTTCCCACTAAGAAGTAGGTCTATAGTGTACCTCTCACAAGAACAGTGAAATTAACACCCTTTGATATTTTGTATGTTTTTATTAATTTAAAATTGATAAAATCATACATGGAGTAGAGAGTTTCATACTTTTCTGAGAAAAAATTCTATGAAAAACCTCCAATAAAGTTTAAAAACCGGAGGAATACCACTGCTCCCTCAAAACATAGAGTGGGTTTGTGGATTTTCCACTTAAACAAACATTGCATATGAAATTGATTGTAATCAGAAATCACTTCCTTTTTTTCTAAATTCATGTGAATAATTATCAGTTGAAGTTAATTTAAATTTGCCACTCCCTTTTTCGAAGATTGTCAAATCATATCTCTAGCTCTAGCTGTTCTAAATCCCTGTAAGTAAATGTCTGTATATTTATGCTGATGGGTCAAGAGTGGGCAACTATGTAAATTCTGGTGCATACATGCTCAGCAATCGTATTTAACTTTCATATTCTTGTAGGAAAGCAAGCTTCTGCATTTGATGGAGAGAGGAAGGCAATACGCATGACACTAGCCGAACTTAAATGTCGTGGATATAAATTTAAGATATGTGTTGGATTCCTTGGCGGGTAGTAAAACAATAGCATCAATGAACATCTATAAGTCACATGAAGTCTTTGATTGTAAGATTTCAATAAATAATTCGAAACATAAGACCTATCAGTTTCAGTTAGTGTAATACAGCTATACATAAAAAAGAAATGAAATGATGCTTTCAGAAAAGCTTCATATCTAGAAATAATGTTAAATTGTGGTTTGTGAACTACAATTTTTTACCAGTATCACCTAGGGGTGAATCACTGGCTAAGATGTGAAACTTAACTGACCAGAATTTCTTGATCAAACACCTACAACCAGGCTGGAAGTTATCTGGAGTCCCAATAATCCCCTATGCACTACACTCGACATTTTCAGATTTGTATTGCTCACGCTGGTCGATGCCTCTGAAACTGATATTAGGAAGTGAGATAGCATTTACGCAGCTGCTTCACTACTTTATTCTTTGTATTTTTGTTTGTGTTTTCTATTTTATTCGGTACTTTGTCTCTTTCCTTGCTGTGCGTCATTGGAAATGAAAAAAAAATTCTTAAGCAATTATTAATACTTTCTTTTATTTAAAAAGTCAAATAAAAATGTCGTTTTCTGTATTTCTAAATTTTAATTTGTGGGAATTATGGAATGAAATCAATTTGTATTCACTCACTGCTAAATTTAGATAATCCTCTATTTGCAATTATTTACACACCTAATGATATTTGAGAAACTAATCACTTTCTTTTGTCTTTCTTTTTTTTAATTGTTAAGCAAAAGAGGTTAATTAGTTATTGAAACAGAAGTCACAAAACGCTTTGGATGCTTTCTTTATATTAACCATTCTTGTAGTTATTCTAGGCTACAGATAATCAAAATGCCAATTCCATTACAGTAATATTTATATCAGGCTCATTAGCTAAATATAATTTTAACAGGATTTTATGCGTATAAAAATTGTTTTTTCTTATACGAAATTAATTTATTTTCTGTAACAAAATTATTCTTAAATATTCAAAATTTGAATTATGTATTCACACTTATATGTTTTTACCATTATCTTTTCATACTGCCCTGCTATTTTTAGGAGTTTAAAGCTGTTTAGCTCTACAAAAGCCGAAGGTGATATCAACTGATAAAATTTTCGTCCTCATTGAGTATGTCATCTCAAAAAGAGAAAGGATAGAGAAACTCACACAGAAATAGAATGGAACACCTCTGCCGTAGCCAGGATTCACAGACTTGGGATCTACTGCTTCAAAGTTATTGATGCTAACCACTCCGCCATCGGGCGTCATAATTTTTCATTATTTTATAACTAAAATGAATTGTAGCTCATTATTATATTTTAATAATAACTTTACCGTATTTAATTAAATCTGATATGCTTATTAACACCCATTTATAGTTTTAGAGCTAATCTCATATCTTAAAATCATATTTAAATATTTTTAAATTTAATGTCAAATGCTGTCAATCAGATACACTGTTGATATCATTACTAGGACAAAAACCAAATGAACATGACATGATATAAAATTTCATTTTAATATTCCATAGCAGTGACAAATTTGTTTATTTAGTAATGCTTGGTTTTAAAATAAAATATAATTTATTTAATTAAATTAATATGTAATGTGTATTAAATTAATAAAATGTTATTAATAAAATTAAATTTATGCAATTGTTTTTGAAATTAATCAGCTATTCAGGGTATAATACAGATTTAGGTAAGTCAATATATGTGATAAATAGAATATTTGCAAGACACCGTTGCTTCACGCAATACTGATTAAATGAACGTAGTGCTCTATAATTGAATGAGCTTTAGTCAGAATTGTTTGAAGGTAGGAAATTTGTAGAATTACTATAAGACAGTTGATCTTAGAAAGCTACTTGTGATATTCTGAATCTATTGTTCAGCTAAGAGAATCTTGAGAACATTATTTTTGATAAAATAAACTGTATAAAAAGAATTCTATTATGTTCAGTAATTAAAGTTTTTAAAAAGAGCAGGTAAGATAAATATTTTCAGTAAGTATTAATTTTATGCAAATTTCTCTCATATCATATGAAACGATAAAGTATTTGAAAAATTTATTAAATTATTACTGTTGCATACTTTTATTTTATTGTTGTTTAAACAAATTCATTTATATTTTAAGACATAAATATCTTAAGTACTTAAAACATTTTCGATCTTAAAATCGAATAAAATTTAGAGTGATAAAAAGATGGAATTCTTTCCCCCATCATATGAGACAATAAACTTAAAAATAAGTATTAATTTAAAAAGTATGAAATAATTTTATTTTATATTAAAATGAAATTGATTTGAATAAATATTGTACATTTTATGGCAACTTTTGTTAGTTTAAGATTTTCATACATCTGAGATAATGTTTCTTATAACTGTAAATTGATTCAGAGACTGTAAATATGTTCTTTTTTGCTCTTGGTATTACACCCAATTGAAAACCAATACAAAGCTAATTCTACCTGGATCAATTCAAAAGAAAAACTTAAATATAATTTACAGATCTTTTGTTCACACACACCTTTTAATGATATTTACTTAATGTTATTTATCACTATACTTTCTATGTAGTAGATATGTGATTTTTTTCCAGTTGGATTTCTATAAACATCTCTAAGCAAACGTAAAGATTGTCTTATATCGAGATTTTCTATATTTATCTTAATATTGGGCTGCTTAAATATATTATAAATTTCAAAATTAATCCTTTATCTGTGTTTGCGTCGTTATGTACAATGATATAAAAAACACAGTATTTTGCTTTCCGAAGTTATTATTTTAATTTGTATTGCTTCAGTTATAAAAAAATTCATTTTCAATAGAATTATTTTCTTTTATATTGAATTGATTTGTTTCTATTATTTAGAATTTTCTTTACACCTGAGCATTATTTTGTCCCTTAATTTTCTATTATTATTTTTAATTTTTATATTTTAATTAGTGGTAGTCATAAAAATATACATCATCCACCTGCTTCACATTCAGCAGCATCCCCCATTTATTATTGAAATGAAATAAATGAGGACACTTTGATATTCAAAGAGTTTTGCCTTTTTTAATTAAGTAACTTCCTCTTTGGGAAAGAAAAGCGAATAGTTTTTAAAATTAATAGCTTACGCCTGCAAGATCATTAACATCATATTCAAGATAATCATTACTTTGTTCTATAGAAAGGCTTTGTTGGAAGTTCTTAAAAATGAGGAAAAAAAGAGGATTAATAATTATTTCAAAATAAACAAAGAATATTGTTTTATGCTTTGAAAAATAAGGCAAAATAATGAAAAGAATAGGGACCTAAAATCAAGCATAATAAATCTTTGTTTATAGATTATAAATCTCAGATTGTATAATCTATAAACAATTTAAAATTGAAAAAAAAAACTTAAGAAACAAAAAAAATATAAAGAAAATGGTAATAGAAATACATTTTATACATAAATAACTCAAATAAAATCCTATTAAATATTTTCCAAAACAAAAGATAAAATCAAAGGCAAGTTTTAATTTAAAAAGAGATTTGAATATAAATAACAATAATGGTTGAATTTTCATTAGGTTTAGTTTATTTTAGTTTTTAAAAGACATTTTAAACTACTGTAACCGATAAATATCTATATAAAGCAAAACATTTACCGACCCAATAAATTTATATTTTCTATCCGATAATTTTGATTAAATGCTTTGGAACATAAAATACTACTAGGTTAAATATATACCAAATATCTAAAAATTTTACCAAACTTTATAAATAATATTATTTTAAATATTAATACAACTTTCATCATTTTACAAACGTTATAGTACAGAGGAATTACATAATAAATATACTACAGTAGAAATGCTTTTGTGAAAATTTAAAAAAAAATTTTGTAAAATGAGATCGTTTTCAAGTGGTTTGATCAGTAAATATCAAATAACGTTTTAGATAATGTTACATTAAACAAAAATAATCTTGTTCAGATAGTAAATGTATGAAAAATAAAAAAATATCTAGGGCAATTGTACTGATTATATTTACTTACTATTTTCTATTCATTAATGACTAAACAAAACACACAAAATCCATATTTTGCTATGTAATGCTATTATTTCAAGATAAATATCAATAAATTTTAATGGTAAAAAATTAATTTAATTTTACGATAGGCCAAATAATAAATTAGTTTATATTAAATCAATGGAAATAAATTTTGATGTATATATTTAGGAAGAATATATATTTCAAGCACATTAAAACCATCAGATCGTGAAATTAAATTTTTACATTTTAAACGAAGTAAATTAGCAAGAATTAGCTTTAGATTAGGAATATTGTGACTTATCAAACTAATTTACCATATTAAGGAATATAAAGGTATGTCATCAAATAAAATTCCAGTCAATAATTTACAGTTTATATTTTATTGAATAAAAAATGGGGATAAAATTAAATACTAAAGTATGAACATAATAATAATCATACATAGCTTTACTGTCTGAAACTGAAATGTAATCATGACAAGAAAACTGAATTGCTAAAAAACATAATTTGTAAATTTATTCACAATTTTAAAGATTTTATGTATATTTTGATAAATTTCTTTTTTTACTAATTTCTCTGCAAATTTTTCAATCAAATATGTGTTACAATTTAATAATACAATTTATTAGGTTCTGTAAATATACTATCTTCGTATAATCAACTTCAAGTTAAATATTCACGTTTCAAATATAGAGTTTTAGTAATAAACTAAAATACTTTTTTCTGTTGTCTACATTTATAATGGTATCTCTCTCATTCTAATTTAAAAACACAAAATAAATGAACTAGTTAAAAACATTGATGGTATTCACAATAAACAAATATAAGAAATGATATATTCTTGCAACAAATCTTTCATTATTTTCGATTAATTTTAGTCTTTAACAACCGTATTGTTTTTGATAAGCACTACTTGACGTCTTCGAATATAAAAATATAATATTTATTACTAAATATCAGTATTTAGTATAAGAAATTTCATCTACATGAAAAAACTAATCACATTATTCCTGTATTTAGAAAAAAAAACTTTTGATTTTTCTGTTTATTCTGAAGCAATTACATTTGCGAAATTAGTTGAAAAAATGCAGCGACATAGAATTTAATTTTACGCCACATTGCGCTTGAATTATTCTGATAATTGAAAGTTTAATTACAAAATATGGAACACAGAGAAAACACGAAATAACTTTCTAGAATTTAGCTATTAAAATATAAGCTTACGTTTAATAGATGCTATTTTTTTTTTTTACAAAATAAAATTCGTATGTATTGAAATTTTGAGAAAATACTGATTTTATCTTACGTACACCAAACATTGATAATAATAATTTAATCTTGAATTTTATGCAAAGTAATTATCTTATAAAGTTATTTGAACGATTTCATTAATTATTTCCTAATGTTGTTGGTCAAATGTGAGTTAAAATCGAAAAGTAAATAAATAATAAGAAAACTTGTGATTTTTAAATTATATCACAAATATCATCAAAAATTAGTGATATAATTTGAAAAAAAAAGAATGGTACCTATTTAAAATGGAATGTTCTAAAACATTATTATTTTGCAGCATCACTGTCCGTTTTCAACAATTTTCGAATTAAACAGTTAAGTTCGTTGCATAAAAATGATAAAAACATATAAAGTTTATTTTTATAATGATAGATATTCTATACAGAAATCTAGAAAGAAACAAATATTGTTTCATGAGTGTATTTTAAAAGCTTGACATAAATTTATATAATGGTTAAAGGAAATTCCTCTCTTCTTTATCCCAAAAGCAGTTTTTTGAATGGCTTATATCTTTCTTCATTTTATTTTTAAATTTTTAAAACCTTCTTATCTATTTCCTAAGATTTTTTGCATATTCATAGACACATCATAAATCATATTTTCTTTGGAAAAAATAAGTTTAAATCCCCATGTTGAGATTTCACACAGCTTTAACTTACCTAAAGTTTGGTTAAAAAATAAAAATATTGCAACTGTATATTATATTTTGACATTTAAATACTCAGTAATAAAGAACAGAACCTGCTATATTCATTTGTTTAGTATTTTATGTAGTATATTTATATTAATTTATAAGAAATTCTAATTCTAATTAATTCTAAAGATTTTCTACGATGAAACAATTTTAATAACTTTTATAAATATTTTCCATTTATTGTTTTCATTAAAACTAATCTCTGAACAGATATTCTTTTACGAGAAATCAAAAAGTTGCATTATCATTTTTTAAAGAATGTTAAGAAAAGTTGAGACAATACTTGTATCATTTCAATGCTTTGTTTAATTTTTATTATGTTCAATGACTTTCATAAAAGAAATTAATTTTATCATAGCTAAAATATTTTCTGTTTGAGAATTCATATTTCAAAATTAATATTTTAAAATAAAAACTTCAAATCTAAGTTAAGATTAGTTATTCTAAACATCTTCTAAATGCTTAAATGATTAATTATTAACATATTGAATACTAAATACTTTCTTAGATAATTGTATATCTAAGAAAGTATTTAGTATTCAAATACAAATAGGTTTTTCTACTTACAATATATTTGAATTTATAAACCTCAAGTACTATTTTTAACATTTACGAAATAACTTTTACAATAGTTTATTTTTGATTTGAAAATTAGAAATGTTTAACTAATAAAAGTATTATTTACGTAAGCGAATAGCACATATTATTAATAGTTTAAATAAAATTACAAGCAGTAATTGAATAACATATGTTTTATAAATCGTTTTTCCCAATTTAATCTTAAAAATCTAATATTTTGAAATCTAGTTTCTAAAACCAATGTTAAAAACAAGATTAAAATATTGATAAATGAAATAATTGCAACATTTAATAGCATTATAAATCAAAAATTTTTAAAAAGAAAAAAAAACATTTATATGAAATGTTGAGTTAATTGAAAAGTGAAAACGAAAATATACAAATCAAAACATTGCGGTATCACCATTCATTTATATGCAATAGGAATACAAAATCACATAAACAAAATGAAATCAAATAAAATGTTGTTGTAGAATAATTATTAGCTAATATTTTATAAAATTTAAAAAATAGTAATAACTGTGAACTTTAAAAACTGAAACATAAAATAGTAGGAATGGAAAAAAAAATATTCGATTAATGTAATTGAATACTTGACAAAAAAAGATTATTATTGAAAAATTACTTTAAGCATGTGTAAAAATTCTTCAGAGAAAAATTAAAAGAATGAACATTTTTTTAAAGGGAAATATTTAATCTTGGCATAAGCAAGGCAATTGTCTTAAGATTCAAAAGAGATTGTTTTTGAATATTGCAATTATTAATTTAAATTTATTTTTTTTATTTATTTTATTTTTTTATTATCTTGTGCCAGCTAGGCTGACAATATGGGGTGCGCTGCTCCACTTTTTCATACTGAACTATATTTGATGTGGAGTCTGACTACTTCAGTACACACACATGCCACAGGGACCCGCTTATAGGGATGGCAACCATTCACACCTCGTTCATACACAGAAAGGACAAAGACAGGATAGACAGAGAAAGAAAGTACATTCATGCCCGAACCGGGATTTAAACACAGGACCTCCCTATCCGCAGTCAGGCACTCTGACCACTAGACAATGTGGTCGGCTAAATTTATAGCCATTAAGGAAATTTTTAAAAATTTAGATCATCCTTGCCGATTTATACTAAAGATAAAGGGGATATTATTGTTTGTTTTTTCATTTTGCTATTTTTTCTGTTCTATTGTCAGCTTGTTAGTGCCTTGAATTAATGGAAAACAGTTTCAAAAACTGGGCTTTGGTCCTTACACAAAAATTTTTATTATTAACAAAATGAACTTTGGCAATATTCTCAGATATTTGATGGTGGTTTTTGACTTGTTTGCACCCACTCAAAAAATGTGGTTTCAAGGAAGACAACAAACTCGTCAAAACATATGCCGTATAATCTAAGATTCTAAATTATGAAATTTCTTAGCTATGAAGAAATGTTGTCAAGATGACGTAATGTTAAATGCGTGAAGACGTAAATAAAAGGGTTGCCAAAATAGAATTTTCTGCATAATTTTTATAGGTCTCCATATTTATGGCGTAATAAAAACCAGGTTGCTAGATACATAAGAAAATCCTCCAAAAAACCACCAAATTCAAAATTTGGCAGCCTGGATTATACAGCATCTGTGCCAATTCTATAAAAATTCGGCTTAACAACGCTTCGCAATACAATGGGACGTGTATGACGTCCTGGATATTTTAAACCAATTAGAATCGTGATAAAGTGGCATACTCAGGATCCCGACTGTAACTGAAGAAACAGCCATTTTAATGTTAAAATAAAAATGGACATAACTAATCGGATTTTTAATGATGTCTTATACCTTGTGAAGGATTTTTAATAAAAATTTAGTTTGTACTCTTTTTTATTAGTTTGTTTATTTTTCTAGTGTAAATTTCACTAGAATTAATTCTAGTGGGATTTAGTTGTTAATTAAGCAATTGAAGCTATCAAATATGTTGAAATATACTTTATTTACTGGCATACTATTATTATTATTATACATTTTTGGCATATATCAACTCATTTTTTAGAAAATTCGATATTTATATGTACTAAAAAAGGATTTAAATTTTGTAAAGCTTGAAATATCTAAAAAACGGTGGGAAAAAAATTTGACATACATTGTATTGCTCTAAATTCAAGGCATGAATATAAACCAATATTATAAAAATAATGTATCTTAGAAAATTTTTATGAAATCGTGAAAAATGATTTATAAAGATAATTTTTCAGGTTACAACTTTCTTTAGAGAAAAAAATCTTCAACAATGCATCGACAGTTACTAAATTAATTAGTTTTTAGTTGTGTAAAGAATCTTTTTGTCATTTGACAATTCTGAAAATCATTTTTGCTTTTATCCAAAATTAACATGAAATAGTAATATTACCCTTTATGCGGCAAGAGATATTTATTTCTTTGTAAAAGAAGGATGCGATAACATTGAGTAAAAATGAAGTTGTTGAAAATAGGTTGTATATAAAAAAATAAAAAGAGCTAGGAATATTTTTCATTTACAGTTAACTCTACTTTTGTATACGATTTTCATTACTAGTATTTTAGGATTATTTTATCACTTTAGAGCCTTGTTCTTTCTAATAAGGACTAACTCAAACAAAAATAAAGTTTTACATTAGTTATAAATCACGACATAGAGATATTCAGGAAAATTATGATAATGGAAGTACGAATTGATCAACCTCATTCCATAGCACTAATAGTTCTTCTATTAATGCAAGATTTCATATTGGAAATATGACCTGTATGATTTATATTTTGAAACAAACCATAGTTTATTATTAAAATAAATGACTGATTTTTAACAGCTCTTAAATATAAAATAATGTCATGCATTTTTGCCTTGATCTCATAGCTATAACTAAAATTTTAACGATAAAATAACTAAGGAAATATTTTTGCTGAAACCGAAGTCATATTAACTTAACACTAGTTGAAATATTAAATGCATAAAATAAATATTAAATATTCATACTAACTCTTCCATACTAATTATATTATTTTCTCTGTTCACTATTTTGTGTGGCTTTGAATATCAATTTAAATTATAATTTCTTAAAATAAATTTATTTAATTATTAAGAAATAGAGCTATTTCATTGAGAAATATAAATCATATAATTTAGTATATTTTTATTCTTAATATTAAAACGGGTAAAAACAAAGCTTACCAGAAATCTTTTAAATTACGTTTATTAAAATTTTTGTCATTTTATTGGAACTAAGTTCATGTGAGTTCGTTCATAAATAATAAAATGTTAACAAATTTAAGATATTTTTTTCAAAAAAAAAAATTCTAATAATAAAAAATAAAAATAATACTAAATAAAAAAATTGTAAAATGAGTAAAATACATCAAATCATCAAATGTGCTCGTGTTATCAAAAATATTGCTGGAAATGTTTTAAATAAAATTTTTTATGATCAAACATAATTTCAAAAATATTCAGGTTCATTTAAATATTTTAAGAGGAATTTTGCAGAACTTTGATAAAATGTGATAAAATTAATACATAAAATTTAGTTTTCTTTCTTTTCCATTTAGGTAGTAAAACAATTTATATGATATTTGTAACAAAAAGTTATATATATATATATATATATATATATATATATATATATATATATATATATATATATATATATATATATATATATATATATATATATATATATATATATATATATATATATATATATATATATATATATATATATATATAAGACATTTTAGTATCTATCTAATTTTAAAAATAATTCATACCCCCTTATTACGGTAAAGGGTTTGAAAATCACATGAAATTTACGGTTGTAAAATATTATATACATTTTGTGGTACCCTAAGAGATTCCTGACAATAATTGATAGCGAAAGAAAAAGATTTTAAATATTGAAATTCTGATTATTTGGGAGTAATTTTAATGGATATTGAAAACCGATAATGTGTGAAAGCTATATTATTTAATTTTATTTCAACCTATTAAATTTTTTATTTTTTTAAAGTATTTTAACACTATTAGACTGATATGTAATTCTAGAAATTGTCATTTTTACTTGCAAAATTTATAAAGATATATTAAATTTCTAGTTTTCCAATGATAAATTAGTTCTTTATTCATGGTTTTAATATATTTTAATTTACATTTTTAAAACTATGTTTTATTGTTAAATTATTTATTTAAAAAAAACTGAAATTTCATGTTGTATTTAACAGAGTAATACCACAATTTTTATAATCACAAATATTAGGGCTGAGCAGTATCACATTGTTGAAGCAATTGTTAAGAAACTATTGTTACAATTTACACCATATCATCTTCAAAGTTGTGGTAATATTGTGATTTTCGTTGATTGAACCATACATGTAATTCAGATGAGACGTATTTCTTCTAGTCAGTCTTTGAGTTGTGTGCCTTTAAAATTAAATTTCCTCATTGAAAAGAATTAAAATTTTCTACAATTTTAACTATTGAAATAGTTTTCAATAATATATAAATTCTATCTTTGTGTTGAGCAATTGTTAAATTTGTCTAACGTACCAGTTTCATGAAAACTAAATTTAATGAATTTGTTTTTAAAATGTCTTAAAATAAATAAAAAGTACATATATTCACAATTATTAAAAGCTACATATCAATAACTTGAATATAAAAGGAGAATATTTTTAGAAATTTAAAAAATTATATGCTAAATTACAGTATGTGAATAAGTTTCTCTAGTAAACTTCTAGTGAAATATTAAGCTCAAAACTTGCATTATGCTTGAGGTATTGCAACCTATCGTTCATATTATGCAAAAAAGCTAAGCTTAACAGTGTTTTTACTAAATAAAAATTACTGTAGCTTCAAGAATTTTAAAATCATGCCAAATATATATATGTTTTTGGCCTTTTAAAATATGTTCAAAATTTTATAAATATGTAGTTGAAATTGAGATTCAGTTATAAGTTATGTTTTTGGAAAAGAATATAAGCAATCAAAGCAAATCATTCAATGAATAAATATATTTTGAGAGAAACAACCTTCTTTATTAACAGTTATTCTTTTTATTACTACTGTTTTCAATTTTTAAATTAAAAAATTATTTAAATTTCCAGTAGAAAATGAAAATAACTTTTTTTATCAAAGGTATTTTTTAAGCATATATAGATTAATTATGAAGACTGTAGTTAAAATATGCATGTTTTCTATGGTCATGGTCACAAAATGTATTAAGATTCAATAAATGGGACTACCACTATAAAAATTACTTTTTTTATCAATAATTAATTTAACATGTCTGAATTTGATCCAAAAATATTTGTGATTCTAGAGCAATGGTAAAGAAAATATTATACATGAAATTTATCATCTTATATTTACCTCTAACATTTTGTAAAAAATTAATAAAGACTTTCGTTATTTACTTTAAAGTTGGTAAGAGTAAAAAATATTTCATACAAATTTAGAAGAATTTTATAAACAAATTGTTCTGATTAATATTTTTGATCAGACTCGCAATACATACATTTATTATCCTTAAATATTACTTGCAAAGCTTTCTTTCTTTTTTAATAATAATAATGATATATAAAAATAAAAAATTGGCAAAATTCGAAGAAGTAAATATTTGACTAGTTTTGCTTATGTATAATTTTTTTTATTAATTAAAATTATTTCCTGTCATTGAAGAGAAACATGAAATAAAAAAAAATTAAAATGACCATTTTAATTTAAAGGATTTTTTTTTGAAAAATTTAAATAAATGATAAATATTATAAAAAAAAACACAATACTTATATAACATCGGATATTGCTTATTTTTAATTTACCTGATTTTCAAATGAAAATGTTTTAAGCAACAAAATAACCATATGCACTTCCATATATGAAACTTTACGAGATGCTATCATCCTGTAACTGTAAAAACCCAAAAATGAACCCAAGTTCATTAACTTTTGTAATGTCTTAACCCAATGAGGTACACCTCATTGGAGCACATTTCGCACAATTAACAGCTTTTATATATTTGAACATTGAATCTACATGCTTCAGGAGAATTTTTATGCCCATAAAATATCGTAAATTAACTATGCAACATTTTATGTATTGTAAATTAAATGAATGGAGTGTACACTCGTGTGTTTCTTTCCGCTATTTACTATATAGTGAAAAGAAACACTCGAGTGTTTTTTTTTTTTCTTTGACAGTTGAGATTTGGACTCTGCATTGTTCAGTAAATGTGTTAGAAAGTAATGCTTAGCAAATCAAATCTGAAAATATTTGAGATTATATTATTTTAGTTGCCATCAGAGTAAATGCAATAAGTGTTTGATTTTAGATTTCGCTTGATGACCCAGTATATTTAGTTACCCTATAGATGTTTATTTATCTCAAGGAAATATCAGAGCACCATTTCTATGTTAATGGAAGTTATTCCACATCATGTTACTCCCACCAAACCCTTACATAGTGAAAATAAAGCAAGATTGATTCTTAGCTTTTTGGGGCTCTTGGTAATATCAACACCGGAAAAAAAAACACCATGATTCATTGAGCAAGATTATCTCTTTTTTAATTTCAGATCTCCAAAATATTTTTTCAAGACACTACAACAAACAAGACTTTTTATTCCTAGAAGGAGTGAAAGGTTTTTTTACAAGCACCTGACATTGCATTTTAATATTCTGCAATTCTCTAACTGTGGTTCCATTTAAAAACTTTGGAGAAAAGACTTGATTGACAATTAATATCATCTGAAAAGCTGTAGACCTCTTTTTACTTCTTAAAATTTATCGGAGAAACTGTAGACCATACTCTTGGAAACTTTGCTTTAATTTCCGTTACATTTTCTGTACGAGGATTGTGGGTTCTGATTATAACCGATGATAACCATTGAAATTTCTGTTTTAAAAACACCAACATTTTTATGCCCTTAAAATCACAACCATGTCGTATAAGCACTAACAATAAGCAACTCTTCAATTGGTGAATGTGACTTGAAGTTTTTTTACCATTTTATTTAATTCACACGGAGATGTATTAATACACTTTCCATTAATTAATTTACACTATTCTTCAGTTAGATTATAATTTCCTTTTATTGTCATTTGATTAGCAAGAAAAAAAATGATTTCAATCATTTTTAATTATAAATATATGTACATGATGCAGCACACACACAGATATAAGCAGTTAAGTGCAAGATAAGAGCAAGTTATTTAATACAGGAAACTCTCAAAGAAACGCAGAAATTAATTCAGGTTTATTATTTTTACTGTTTTTCAAGTTTAATTGGAGCTGAACTAACTCTTATGATAGCAATCGAGACATTAGGCATTGATAAACAACATTTTGTTCTTCTGATAATTATTTAATAATTGTGTGATATTCAGAAATTAAGAAAACCCATTTACATATTTGATAATAATGGTATATTAGATCATACATAGAATTATGCTAATTAAATTTTTATTTTTTACAGATAAATAATATTTTAAGTGATATTATCTAAAAATATATGATTTAGATATTTTACATTTTTAAATACGTCATATATAGCATAATTGAGTAAATATAGTCTTTATTAAACTTTTGACAAGAATTTATAGCAAAAGGACCTTGAATATATATAAATCTAAATTTCTGATAAGAGATTAAAATATAAAAATCTTGCATATGAAATTTTAACAACTAATTTTACGATAAATTCTTATAATTCTATAGACTATATTTCAATATTTCTAAATACGCTACCAAAAGTTCATCCTCCCAGAAAATGAAGTTTCTTTTAAGTAGTTTCTGCAGGCGCATAGGTGATTAAATGGAATTATAAAAGTAAAGACAGTAAAGTGGGCTTATATATATATATATATATATATATATATATATATATATATGTGTGTGTGTGTGTGTGTGTGTGTGTGTGTGTGTGTGTGTGTGTGTGTGTGTGTGTGTGTGTGTGTGTGTGTGTGTGTGTGTGTGTGTGTGGGTGTGTGTGTGTGTGTGTGTGTGTGTGTGTGTGTGTGTGTGTGTGTGTGTGTGTGTGTGTGTGTGTGTGTGTAGCTATACGTGTTGATCACTCATTATAAACACATTTAAAATAATTCCTTATGAATTACTTCATGAACAAAATAACTTCGTCTTCAAAAGAAAATCGCAACATGCGCTTGCGTTTGATGTTGGAATTTCATAAATGACTTTCAGAAAATTGTCATTAAAGGTAACTGAAATTTTCAGTAATCTTAATAGGACTAAACCTAATTTTCTTTATGATTAGGACTCTGAGTATTTTAGAGAATCATCTAATGATAATAAAGAATGAGAGAAATTAATAAATTTATGCATTGAAAATAGATTTTCTTTGTTAGTACTAAAGAAAAGAACTCTATATGTTTTTCATGTAAAACTTTGTTATTTTATAAAAGTAAGGATCATTACCTGGAATGACATTAATTTTAATCTCCAAGATAAGTGTACATATAATTTTAAAACTGACGATTTATAATCTGAGATTTAAAATATTTCAATTATAATCCAAAATTCAGCTGAAAGTTAGTAAAGTATATGATGGTATGGACTTGTCCACCTGGAAGATGATATTTATCATGATTTGAAGAAAATATTTTGTAAACAATTGAAATGTTATTCTGAAAACATTTTGGACAAGTGACAACAAAGATTAAACTTCTATATAATTGCTGTCAAAACTTAAACCAAACCTCTAAAAGCACTTTATACCGTTTGGAAATTCATGTGGCTCTATATCTGCACCGAATCTATCGCTGCAATACCAAGAGTCAATATTTTTTCTTCATTTGGGATGATTAAGAATATTTTTTTATCATTCATGTATCATGTTTTCATTTGGTTAGCAATGAAAGTTATCTGCGATGTCACGTGTTCAAGGCAGAGGATGCATTAGTGTATGTGAACTTTTTTATTTTGGCAAATTATTTCGGTTATTTTACTCTTTAAAACTATATTGTCTTTTGTAATATTTGTTACAAAATATACAAATTGAAGTTTAATGGAATGCTATTTGTGGTTATTTGCTAAGGTTTCGTGTATTAAGAATTATATTTTCTCTATCTAAAAAAAGCGAATAATATATTTATGGAGCTGCTAGAAATGTTTGAATCTTCAGCATTTTGACATTTACTGTACAGAACGATATTTCTTGAATAAAAAATAAAACAAATTGTTAGAATATAATTCGGTTTCTACCTGAGCAAGTATAACTAAAATTGATTCTATAAATTACTTCCATTAAATCTAGCTTCATTTATTAAATCATGAAAACACTGCACCTCTTGCATGAATTGGTATAGTGCAACTATACTCAGAAATTTTTATGTGTATTTTTTGTACACATTTAAAATATTACATTTTGACTCTCAACTGATACATCTATAGTATATAATTTATCCAATATTTCAATAAAACCTTGCGAAAACAGAAATTAAGAAAATTAAACATTACAATAACAAATTAGTAATCTGAGCAGTTAACACTCCATCTTAAACCTTGCATTATTGAGTATTAGCAAAACTTTGTATTATTGTATGTTATATATGGGTTAATTAAAATATAACAAAATCAAAAAAATGTAAAATATGATTTGTACATTTTAAGAGAAAATCTATGAGTTTCATAAGCACTCCTAGTTTTAATCATAAAACATTTTTATCATAATTAGGTATACAAATTTCTTATATCCAAACATAATTTTATAACTTGCTTCTTGAACAGTAAATTAATAGATGAAAATGAATACAACTAATAATAAAAAATGGGGGGAAAATTATGTTACAGTTGATTTATTAATTTAAATGTTAAACTTATTTTATTTTTTGTAGTATGCTTAAACGGAAACATTTTTTATGATAACTTGTATTTAATTAATTAAAATGATTCACGTCTTACTTTTTCAACAAATTTGTTTATGAATTTATATTCAGAAATTAAATAAAATCAGAAGTAGTAATAAAAATACCTTTGAGAAACTCTTGATGAAATTGAATACAAATGTTTCAATTGAAATTGAAAAAGAAATTTATGCATCAAATAAAATCTTGGCAAATGTCTTAACAAAAGATTTTAATTCTTATCCTGTTAGAAGTATAAATGCACTAAACTTTATTTTGTTATTTTGCTTTGCGAAATATTCCAAAATGAAGCAGCAGCTTCTTTAAAAGATTATTTTTTATCCCCATAAATTGCAAAAGAAAGTAAAAGGGTTTTTTTAAAAAAAATTCCTTCAAAGGAAGTTTATAAACATAAGAGATTATTGTGAAGTTCTTTTGATTTTCTGCTTCAGGTAAATCAATCGATTTCACATATTTTCCTCTTAAAGAAATTTTTGCCATTCATAGAAAAACTCCAAAAGATTTTTTCCTACAATTTAATTTTTTCCAGAGAATTGAAAGTACTTAGAAAAAATTATAGTGATATAGGAATAAAGATTGATTACATCGTGTTTCAGATATCTTTGAGTAATTACCATTATTTTAAGATTTATATATTTTTTTAAATTTTTTACGCTTGCTAGAAGTTTACTCCATAATTTGCTTTTAGAGTTACCGTAAGAAAGAATATTAGCAATTTTTGAATCAATATTAAAAAAAATGCAAGATAAAAATTTTTAAGTAAAATGAAATGAAACGCAAACAAAATTATTTTAATTTTCTTTGAATGATGTAGCAAGCAAATGTGGCTCAGTTTTAGCTTATATATACTTTACTGCATTCATATTTAAATTGTAAGGATTATAACCATTGCAATTTAAAAAGAGAAATTTAAAACATTTCAATTAATGTTAAATAAAACATATTATATATTGTGCATAGGGAATTTATTGATATGTACAGTGTACTGTATGTATGAGTAAAAATAAAAATAGATAAAATTTTGCTTCTGATATTTCATTTTCATAATGCATGATAAAATAAATCCAATATAAATCTATCACTCACTTTGGACTATTATATTAATGGTAATATAAGGTAAGATCTCATTTATAGCACTCTTCTCATAAAATTGGAAATAAATTCATTAGAATTCCTAAAGTTAGAACTTAAGCCCTCTAAAAATTAAGAGTCTATATATCCCATTATAAATTTCCTGATTTATGTAAGAACCTAAAAGAATAGAAGTAATCTTTAAGTACTATGACTTTGAAATATTTTTCATTAAATGTCTTATTGTATTACATATACTAAATTATGATTCAATCGAAATTTAAAATTAATTTTTAAAATTTTACTTGCAATTATTTGAGTTTGAAATATTTGATAATGTTAGGTTAGTTAAAAATCTGACAAACATAAAAAAAGGAAAAATATAACATTCGAATATTTTAGTTTTTTTCTGATTGTTAAGAATTTTAGCAATTTTAAAATGAAATGTTTTTATTTTAAATGAACCAACATAATCTTGAATGCTGTAAGATATGTATGTTTGTTTTGAGGAAAAAAAATAGAAATGTTTTATTCAAAATTGTATCCATTTATTCTTCAGTTTCATCCGACCAACTTGTCTAGTGGCCAGCGTGCCTGACTCCGGATAAGGAGGTCCTGGGTTCAAATCCCGGTTGAGGCATGCATGTACTTTCTCTTTCTCTATCCTGTCTTTGTCCTTTCCTTGTGTGTGTTAATGAAGTATGAATGATGCCTACCCTATAAATGGGTCCCTATGGCATGTGTGAGGGTGCGATGGTAGCCCACCCCCTGTGGTGCACCTGAGGCAATGCCTCGGCTGCTAAGTGGTCGCTGTGTCTGGCCGGTTCCTTGGTATCAGGGAACAATAGATTAATAGACTCTGTTGCAGATATAACTGTCTATAATCTGCATAAAAAATTCTTCAGTTTCATTACAAATGGCTTAAATGAAATTGCTTAAAAAATGCTACTGAATAAATTGATGCAGTATGGACATTTATCATTGAGATCTTATATAAACTTAAGATGAAACATAGCCCAATATATATTGTTTGTTATCTATTGAAAACTTATTACATCTACATTACTGTTTAATGTATTATGAATGAAACTATTTGTGCTCGAATTCTTTTTAAGCTGATTATGTGATGTATTATATATTAAATCGAATAAAATATATTAATCAAAATAAATAATGGAAAATTAAAATTCTAGTGTCTTTAAATGTTTGATTTTAAAAGTACTGTGTGTTCATAATTAGTTTTACATGACATTTACGCAACTGAATTTTTTTATAAAATCCTACTAGTTATAACTATTTAAGAAATTTAATGTGTTTATGGATTTCTGAAAATTTAGCAGATATTAAGAAATCTTTCGAAAGCTGCAATATTCCTGTAATATTTTATTCTTACCCAAATTTCCTCTAATTTTATAATAATTCAGGTGATAGCTGTATTTTCCTCTTCCTCCTTTTTGCCACTCCAAAATCCTGCTTGATGCCTCATCAAGGCGGGAGGGTGTTCCTGGACGAAATGGGTCATGTACGCCAGAAGCTATTACTCCTGGTAGGGTCATTCTAGCGGTGAAGAATATTCCACTATGTCCAGATAAAATAAGCAGGCAATTGGAGCCAAGTCAGTCTTCTTCCATAGGTCCTCGGACCAGTTGAAGTTGTTCCCTTCCCTTTACCATGAAAACAGGTCTGAATTTGAACTTACACACTGCATCGCCTATCACGCAGGATAATTAGAAGCGTGGACGTGGTTTAGGCAGAGGGATACGGCCGACAAGTGGATTAAGGCTCCGACTCTTTCAGTGGAAGTGCTCTAAATATTATTCAGTGCAATGTGAATACTCTCTCTACCCCGGCCATGAGGGTTAAAATATAGCAATTGCTTTATCTAGTGGATAAGTATGGTGTTCAGATCATAACCTTGCAGGAAACTGAGCTCAGGAAGCATTCCTCTCTTAAAGTAAAATGCATCACTGTGTATCGTATAGATAGACCTGACAGAAAAGTAGGAGGACTGATCCTTCTTATCATAAATTTAAATTTCAATAGGATTGTCCTACCGGATCGGAATGATGACCTTGAACAGAAGGGCATAACCGTTGTTTGGATGAGGAAATCAATCAACATATTCAACATGCCAATACTGCAAACCAGGTAATTCTTCCAGGGCACTTCTTGGATTTGACAAGCAAGATCATCATTTTTCTCGGAAATCTTAATACTAAACACTCGTCATGGGACTGTTCCACAAATAACAGTAGGAGTATTGATTTGTTGGTGGTAGCCGATGACAAAGCTTTGATTTTTCTTAATGATGGATCACCTACACTCATGTCTTTTAGTTAAGGTACTTCTGAGGTCTTGGATATCTCACTTGTTATCCAGGATTTGTATTTGCACCCACCCTGTACATAGTTGTATATTTGAATGGTAAGGTGGTCACTGCCAATATCACAAAAATGACATTAGCAGTGACAACCTTCCCATTCTGATTAATATTAGGGGCTGCAAGTATTATTTTTAACCTCATAGAAATGACTGGAATTTTTAAAAAATATCAATCTTTTTGAACAACTTACTGAATCTGCTTTTGGCAATCCTTAGCTAAATGCAAATATCAAACAAAAATATATAGCACACAAGAGGGAGTCTTGGAGAAATTTCTGTAGCAAGATAGATGTTAATGCTCAAAACCCAAAATTATGGAGACTTACTAGATCACTTAGCAAAGACAAACCCAGGCGGAATCATGTACTATCTTCTTTGACCCTGATGGGTATACCCCACAAGATAACAAATCAGCAGCAAACATCTTGGGAAAACTCCATCAAAATATTAGCAGCTTGACTTTTGACAGCGATAGTAAAATTGTCCATATGCCGCATTACTTCTACTTCCTCGGGAGATCCTATATTTTATGATAATTTTCTGATGCATGAGTTATGTGCTGCTCTAGAAGCTATGGACTATAATAAATCTCTTGGAACAGGCAAATTATATGGTTATATGATTACTCACCTCAATGACAAGGGTAAACAAAGATTAACAAAGCTTTGTAACCTTTCATGGAAACTGGGTCACCTTCCCGAGAATGAAAGAGCGTCACCATCAACCCAGTTGAAAAAGCAGGTAGAAAGAGCTATATGCCATCTCATTGACATCTTTTATTTGAAAAAATGCTTATCTTGGATAGATTAAACTTTCATTTGTCCACTTATGGCTTGCTACCTAGGGGGGCAGTATGTATTTAGAAAAGGCCATGGAACTATTGATCAGATCTTATATTTCTGTCTGAAGGTTAGGGACTCCCAAAACCTAACGCCAACTAATCACACCGTTGCTGTTCTTCTGGACATGTCCAGAGCCTTTGACAGAGTGTTGAGGCAGAAATTGATCCCTGAAATCCATATCCTTTTCAGTTTCAAGGGCAGGGCCCTTACATGGATGTCATATTTTCTTCAGAATAGATCTATAAAAGTTAAATAAAAAATACTTTATCTGACCCTTTTGGATTTAAACATTGGCTTCCTCAGAGGTCAGTACTCAGTCCATTGTTGCTTTCCTTATTCATTTTGTACTCGAAGAAGTAATAAATGAATGCAGTGATGTGGGGCTTTTTGTCAATGATGTCGTTCCTTGATGTTTGGTATCTGTCACAAGAAAATTAGAGTCTCTTACATTGACTCTGTCCTTACTAGGATTCTTAACTTTTCTCAACTGCAAAAATTGTCTTTTAAGGCCTAAAAGTCATTAGTTACCGTCTTTACCACCAACAAACATCTGTATAATTCAACCAACTGCTTACATAAATGGCATACAGAAAATCCCAAATACCTAGGATACATTTTGGACCAGGAAATCTTGAGCAATAGACACATAGCGCCAGGTGTCAAAATCCAGAAAGCGACTTAACATTCTTAAATATATTTCTGGCCAGGAATGGAGCGCAAATGTCGATACCCTGAGAACAACTTACATCTATGTGGTCAGACCAATACTAAAGTATCGCTTTCCAATTTATTTTTGTGCATCAGAGAAGGAATTAAGTATACTTTGGAGAGTTTCCATTGCTCATCAGTGGTAGTTTGACAAAAGACCTTGATGATGCCACTAGCTAAATATATTAAAAAAACAGCAGATGGCTCTCTCATACTTTCTGAGGTGCCATATCAAATCACTTATGTTTCACCAAAATGAGGAGCTCTTTCTAGAATGTCATTGGTGTAGGACTATTCAAACCTCCACCAATATTTTTTATTTGTCTAAATTTCACAGTTTTTGAGATTTTAAAAGAGCTGATTTTATTTTTGGACCTTCTGGGCATTTTTTTAATTTATGGACGTAATGTAGTTTAGCAAAATCATATGAGATTAAAAACAACAACACTCCTTTACGCAAAACATTTCTTGTAAATAATTATTATCAAAAGCTTAATATTTCATAAACGTTTGGTAATGACTAATATTAAAGATCAGGTCAATATTAATAAAGCAATCATTGAAGATGCAATACTTATGTATGCATATTGGTAAATGGATTTTTACTACCAATTTTTTTATTTTAAAAATTAAAATATTTAATTTTGAGATTTTAGCAGATCAACTTAATTTATGAGCAGGAATCGGAGTTAAATGACATTGTCTAACTGCTTATAATAATATTACATCAGCTTATTGTTTTTTTTAATCTAATATTTGTATTCAGTGTACTACATGTAATAAAATAAAAAAAATTAAAATTACTAGTACTTTTTTCAATCTATAACAATTTATAAGTTTATGCAAATAATTAAAATTGTTTGATTCAAATAGTGTTAATTGTAATATTTCTTATAAACAGAAAATAATTGATAAAATAAAAATATCGAAGATGCCAGGTTTTTATTTTTACTACTGGTTTGGAAAAAAATTTTAAATTAGTGAATACAAGCTTCAAATCAATAGACCAGTAAGAAATACTAGGAAGTAGGTGAAAATTAAACTGAATATCCATTTTATGTATTTAACCAAAATCATATTTAAAAATTTCACAGGACACTAGAAAATCCTTATTTTTGAAATACAATTTGAGTTGTCAAATTTATTTTAAAGAGTATAATTCTCCCTACATATTTCCTTACAATTCAATAGTATTATAAAACACATTATTGATTTTTCAACTTAATTTTAATTAAAAATATGCAAATATGTTAATGGCAGTTTACGTATTTTTATTTTGTAATTATTAATACATATGTTTAAAAATATTATTTAAATTAAATGTATATATTATATAGAAGTGTAAGAAAAATTAACATTTATTAATAAATTTAACTTTTGCAACAATTTTTGTATATATATATATATATATATATATATATATATATATATATATATATATATATATATATATATATATATATATATATATATATATATATATATATATATATACACTCCAAATTTGGTGGTAATTTTAAAACATATTAAAAAATGTTGCTTTTTCATGTTCTAAATATATTTATTTAATTAAAAATATATATTACCCTTTTAAAATTTTATGAATATTAAAATAATTCTATATTACAAACAACTTTAAAAACATAATTTTTGGTTTAAGGTGAAAAAACATTTAAGAAAAATAATATTTTATAATGGACATGTAGTATTGCATTTTAACAATATTACCATGATAAATATTATCATTTTAAATTGTTATTTAATACTTCTTCAAAAGTAAATATTTTTATATGACGATATTCCTTAGTTTCAAATTCTACATTTATCTACAAAAATGTACTAGTATTAAATTTCTTTACAAATTCAAAATTCTTTATTTTTCCATTTGGCTTTACTACAAGGAAAAGAAAGAGAAATAAATGTGATTTTTGTATGCTATGAAAGTTTACTCTTCACACTTTACCTGAAATTCTCTTTTGAAAGAAAGGTGAAAAAAAGACCACACTTATAGCTTTTCGGATTAGTATTGTTCTTCTGTCCAATACAAAAAGACATACTCCATCTTTTGAAGATTCCTTGAAATTCTATGCTATCTTTTGTGAAATAATCTTGCCCTGGGAAGTCGCAGTGTAGTAAACTTATTCCCCTGTATTTTGTACGTGAAGTGGAAGTTAATTTTCTTATTCGTATTAAATTCGAATTCTTTTTGTCTAATATTTGAAAAATATGTTTCTTTTAGAAGACTTTTTTGTCTAGGATAACTCAAATGATTACAGAATACTCAGCCGTTACATAAACACCGCAATTTTTGTACATTCCATCAGCATAATAAGATTTTGTTATTTACCGAAACAACAATTAACTTTAAATTTATAATATTTTCTTCCAAACCTGTGATATATCTAGTTTAGTGAGTTATTAAATGATACACTTTAGATAGAAATGGCCTTACGTTCTCTTCCATGACACATTCTCCATAAAAAGGAAAATTAATATATTAATGTCATTTAGAAGGAACTTATATACCACTATACATAAAATGCTCCACAAAAATATTAATTTTATTTAATTTTATCGTGCACATTATATTTTATAATAAAGAAAAATTTTGCAAGATATATATATATATATATAAATATACATATAAATATATATAAATAAATAAATAAATATATATATATATATATATATATATATATATATATATATATATATATATATATATACATATATATATATATATAAATATATATATATATATATAATATATATATATATATATATATATATATATATATATATATATATATATATATATAGATATATATATATATATATATATATATATATATATATATATAAATATATATATATATATATATATATTTATATATATATATATATATATATATATAAGTGTTGTAGTTGTTTCTTATCGTATCTGGCTGGTTACCCAAATAGGTTAAACCAGATCCATGAAACCAAGAAATACAAGAAATAACAGAGTCCAAAACAAGAAATAGATATTAAAACATATTTTCTTTTTCAATATATAAGTTAACTCATTAATGAAAATTTTAATAATTAAAATACATTTACTTCTTCAAAGTTTTTTTACTAAGGCATAAAATAAATGTATTATAAAATATAAATTAATGGTAAAATCATAAAGCAACAAATTCTATTTTCCAATTTTAATAAAATTAACTCAGGAAAATGTTAGTTTTGCTCAATCTTATGCGTGGCGTGCCATAGGTATTCCTCATTGTGTGCATTAAAGAATTATACTATAAATTAAGTAACCAAAATTCAAATATATTTCAGTAACTGAAATTATTATTTATAATAGTTAAGAAATCAAAAAAACCATTTTTACAATGAATTATTGTGTTCACGTTGGTAATGAATAATAATATTTGCATATCTATGTACAAAATACTTTCTGTTTCTTATTATTCTAATTACAAAATCTTTACTTGCATTTAAAGATATATCATTCTTATTTTATTAATAATAATTGAATTTGCAGCTATATATAATTATATAAAATTTATAAATATTTAACTATCCAATATTTTTTGTTTAGTAACAGAAAATATGAAAGCAAACATATGTTAAAAAAATTAAAAAAGAAATGGCATGATAATTCGCTTGCAAAATTTATTCAACAGCCTGCATAAAATCCACTTATGTTTCTAAAAAAAACAGTAAATGTATTCAGTACTTGAACATTCTAGATGAGCAAATATTTATTTAATATTCTTTGACAATGGAAACACATTTACTAGAAGAAGATGAGAACTCTCCAAGTATGGAAAATTTTCTTCTTTAAGTAAACATGACACAAAAAATTTCTAGATACTACTGATGACACCAAAACAAATTCTTGCTTAACTTCTGAAACAAAGAAATATTCAAAAAGGAGATTTGCATATTTTAACCATAAGCGAAAAACATATTTGCTAAGAAAATAAAGAACTTTAAATCTAGCTTTCTTAGGTATATGTAACAGTTTAAAATATATTACTGGTATAATCAAAATAATAGTCTATTAAGTGATAATTTATTATTTTAGATCAAATTATATACTTTTATTTTGATAGGGTTATAATAAAATCTAAACAAATACTGTTTTTATGGGTGTCTACATAAAAACAAACTTTAATAGGCAACTCTTAAATAACCAATATTTCTTCAATTAAAACATTTATTTTGCATGATGAATTATTTACAAATTTTAAATAACTTTTGTAATTTTTAGGATTATTTTTCGTTAATAGTATTGCAAATTAAAACAAGTTTTAAATGGTAAAAAGGAGAGGAATTTTCATTTATCTAAAAAAAAATACAATAATTAAATAGGGAAATTTTTTGACATTAATTGATTATAATACGGTTAAATATCAAGAAAAAACAATAGGACCTAAAAATGTCAGTTGTATATGTATATAATTATAGCTGCATATAAGTATGTAATTAACATAGTTAATAATAAAGTATTACTTATTAAATTAATGTTATACTAAATGAAAAATAGTACAATATTAATTTAATCCAATTCTCAAATTATTATTATATTTATTTTTTTCAACTTATAATGAAAACGTTGTTTATTATATTTTTATTTATAGACTGAAAAAATTAAGAACCATTTTTAAAGCTAAATACATTTGACTATCTTTAGTAATTCTAATAAGGTGTTAACGTTCTAGAGCATTAGAGCCATTATTAAATTTTACAGAAAATTGCTGTAAGTGACAAAAAACATTATATTTTTGCATTATTAACATTATTAAATGTGAAATAAGAATAATAAATTTGTTCCTAAATAATCGTAACCGTGTTAAAACTCCTTAAATAAAATCAATACTAACACAATCAACATTCTTTAGTTTACTTTTATATCAATATAACATATAAAATTGAGGAGAAAATTTGTAATAACAGAGCTCTTCTTTAAGATATATTTTGGACACACAATATCAATATGTACATATATATATAGAAATTCTTTCAGTTTATTTTAATTCAAAAAAAAAAATTACTTGTGTGCTATTAAATTAATATTATACTAAATGAAAAATAAATAATTACAATAAATGTCTAGTTTAAGCTGCCTATTATTTGTTGAAAATCATTAGACATTTATTCTTGATTAGAAATAAATTATTTACTTGTTAACAGTTTGAAGCAATTTGCTAGTGAAAATTAATCAGTCGTCGAGCCGGTTCCAAAGAAAATAAATTGGCTGCGCAAAGAAGAGCACCGGCAATCTTGCTGTTGGGGCAAATGGAGTTGCCACTTGTCATCACATAGAGACCATAGTTGAAGGAAAAAAAACTTAAAGGTTCAATTTAAGAGGGCAAAAAAAGCAAAAAAGGCCAGGTCGAGACGGCTCAGAAGATGGGAAATTTTAAAATTGAGGCCACAATTATTTTTCCCAGTAGTATTGCTACCAAAAAGATCAAAGAAGACAATCTGTCTAGCTCATTTGTCCATTATGTTCAATGTTTTAAAACAGTCATTCAAAGATAGATTTTCATCCATTAAACTTACTTTGTAGGGTTTTAGCTTCATACAGCTGGAAATTCTGACAGGATGATGTTCTAACGAGAATTCATCTATCTAAAATTCATGGCTTCATTTTAGTATCTGGAGCACTGATTCTCCTGTGTGACAACCTTGAAACCGGGTAATGGATAAAACATGTTTTCGGTGAAAACCAGTGTATAATTAGAAGTAAGAGACCCAGAATTCTGAATTTCTGTGAGCTATCTATCCGTTAAAAGTGGATTTTAAGATAAGTGACACTTAGGCCAGCTATCTTACATCTGTAATGAAAAAGCTTAATAGACTTAACAGTAGTTAAAATATTAAGTATATTATAAGTTCTGCAGAATTCTATAGAGATACAGATTGATCTTTGTTAAACACCAAAAAAACCCATTAAAATACAAATTATATAGCTTAATTATGTTTAAATTAGGGGATTTTAAAAGTTCTCAGGGGACCCAAAGCATAGAAAAGATAGATTCAGCTCCAGATAATCAGGAAATTTCCTTTCAGGTACGCAAATCCACTCTTACTTCTCATGAGAACAGTGAATTACCAGCATTGAAGAATTAGAATGAGGCACATATTTTGATACAACCCTGCAGCCTAGCAATCTTATAACCAACAGCGAGGTATGAAAAACTGCAGGAAATTGAAAAAGGTGACTATACTATTATAATTATAAGAGAAATACTTGTTAGCTTTGTGGTGTAGAAAAATAAGAAGCGATTCTGAGCTAATCAAATATTGCACTTAATTAAACACATCACATAGAAAGACACATCATTTTACAAATAAACACATAGAAGAAAATAAAAATTTAGACTGCCTCAGTCTGTTTTGAAACAACCTAAAGTTAAGACATTCATCAATCCTCTCGAGACATTCATCTATCTTCGTTGAAGTCTACTGTCCATCTACCTGATTTTTCTTCACACGCTTTTGAAATCCCGTTGAGATTTTCTTAAGAAGGAAGCAGAGAGAGAGAGAGGGGGGGGGGAATTATTTTCAGCCTCTTTAGATGTCTTGATAAGAAGCCAGATCTAAGTAGTACTCATCAAGCTCCCTCTTAGTTGATATACATTTGCTATTTTTTGTTTGAAGATGACCAGAAGGGTGTGTTTACGTGTTATTATAATAACATGAACCATGGATTCGTAACAGCTCTATTTTGGGTCAATGTATTCAGGATTTTAAAATATTTTATAATAAAAGTTGCTCGAGATCAAGAATTTGTACTGTTGTTAATGACAGATTAAATTCCTTACTTTGGCTAATTACCTAAATCATCTTGTAATTTTTAAAATCATCTTGTTTATTGCAAGGAATTAAAGATGAAACCATTTTTATGTCTTGCTTATAAAGATCCAGGCATATTCAATGTTCAAATGTTAAGTATTAATTTGTGCAAGAAACTCGTCATTGGATGCGATTCAAATGGATACTACGTTAAGATGTAGTAATTGCAACAAACGTGGCAATGAACTTTTTTTAATATATTTTGTATTATAATACATTTATCCTTAATAAAAGTCATGAGCTTACTTTTACAACTTAAGTTTACTTTTACTACTTTATATAATAATACTTTATATAGAAATTATTGACTTTATTCTGTGTAATAAGAGGCATCACACGTAAGCTTATCTAATTATAAATTCATTAGCAATTTTTCTTTTAGATGTAAATGGATTAGAGTTGGTAAGTAGGAACTCAAAAACACAATTGGTATTTTTAAAAAGGACCTGGAAATACTGGTTAGGGAATATGACTTCTATCAATTATCTTCAGTAGTAGATTTAGAGTTGGCCTGCGATCAATAGCAACATGCCGCTTGTCAAGCCTACTGCCAAAGTTTTAGGGTTAGAGGGTTCAGGTGGGATCTCGTCACCAGACAGTAGTTTAAAAGAGGCGTTGGGTGGTGGGCTAGTATTCTTCACCCGTTAACCTCAGGGTACATTCAGGTGCTCGTCTGCACTGCTATATATGTATGTAGATTCTTTTTTAGAGGTTTTAAACATGCCTGGCATAACTAACATTGAGTATGGAGTTGATCTAGTGATGTCATATTTTATACGTAAATTTAGCGAAGTGATCTCTAGTACCATAACCAATGATTTCAAATGAGTTGAAAATTCACGTAGTCATGAATGCTTTTCTATGAATCCAAAAACCTCTTATAATTGGCTTTACCTTCATAAATAAAATTTATCTTTACCAGAAAGATATAAATTTTTTGGTCAAGATTTAACATGCTACAAAAAAATCCAAATTTTAAGGATATATTTAAACATGAATTTAAAGTGCAACTGTTGGATTGAGAAAACGAAAGGCCTTCTGCCCGTGTAAAAATTCATTTGGAATAAAATTTGTGAGTTAAATCCCAAAAATATTCATAAGAATTTTGCTATGATCATTTATCCCATAATTAATATGTTTTCGTACTCTATATCATGTTCTTTTACATTACATAGTATACGTAATAAACGAAGAACAATATATTACTATTTGAAATATCATAAAATTTGAGAGAATTATTAGATTTATATTGTAACACTCGTATTCAGTATTCATCTCCATCCAAATTAATAAATATTCATTCATTTTCATGATGTTGAACATTTTTATCGTGATTAAGAACTTGAATGTATTCATAAAAGATTTAAATACATTTTCTAATGTGACGTATCATTCGATTTTTTTTAATTTTTTAAAATTAAGATTGTTTTATAATGAGTTTAAAATAAGGTACGGTGGCTTTCAAATTAGATTCTAAATGTCTAAAAACTCATTCTAGAAGGAGAATTGATTTTTGTTTCAAACATATTTTGAACAAGGAAAATCCTCAAATATCGAAATTCAAATAAGTAATGAATAATTGTTCTTAAATATAATTGAAGAATATAATTTAACTCTAAATTTGAGGAAAAGAAGTTCATATGAAAATGCTTAAAACAGCACAATATAAAACTTTTCTAATCTATTTATACTTTAACTATAAACATAAAGAAGGTAACAACACATAATATATTTTTATGTAAAGTATAATAAGCTAAACATATTTTTAACTTGCCATATACTATAGCATTTCGTATATTATTATTATAAATAATGCGTTGAATTAAATTTGATAAACTTTGAACGACATCTTTGTATATATGAATCTAGGGCTACTTATTATACTTTAAGTTTCACAAAATATATTTTTCCTACAGTGATTATGATAGTATATATAAAGTATTCATGAAATATAAATAAAAGTTGAGAAGAAAATTATTTATTTAAATAAAAATAGTAAACAAAATAATTCTTTTAGAAATTTGTGGCAAAATTAGGAACACTAAGGACATTCAGTGAATAAACACAAGGGAAAAGTTTAGCAAACAATCAGATCAGCTCAGGATTTATTGTGACACTACGTTATACTTTTGTGTCAATTATTCCTTACCCACTAATCACTACAAATCCACATGGCATTTCTTATTTTTTCGTGAAGAAATCAGGCATCGAAAACATTTCTTGTGTGTAACTATAAGTCGAAAGAGTTAGTGAGAGAGAAAAAGATATAATGTGCAAAAATATTTTAGATAAAATTATAATTAGATATTCATTAAATTGTGTAAGAAAATATTATTAATTATTTTGCAATATCTTAATAAAAAAATTCAATTCGATTATAGTATTGCATATATTAATAATAAAAAAAGAAATTAAAAGTTATTAACATGTTATTAAACTAATCATAATGAATATAAATTCATTTTATACATTTTATTATTTAAGAATAAATATGTAATATTTAAAAATTTATCTTATAGGAAATATAATATATTATATATTTTTTAAGTTCCGTGTAAAATTAATTATAATCATTGTATATTAAACCTATAGAAAACTGTTATAGTTTTGCACACATGAATAATGAAGATATGTAACTAATCAACTATGAGATGCGTAGATAGCACTTATAAAATATAATGTATGTCTGGCAAATTGTTTCATTGTTGGCTTGTGTAAATATGATATGTTATCAAAATCATGGGATTTTAAATATAACATTGTGATCAGAATACAGCAGGCACATGTATAGTATATTTAGATAGCAATGAAATTGGGATATTTATGTATGATGTTTTCATGAGAAAACTGGTGTATCTACTGTCTATTAAAACATCGTCTCTCGGGCAGCACTACTCTTAAAAAGAAATTTATAATATAAAGGGTAATCGAATGAAAAGGTACAAAACGACGTAAAAACATAACAGTTAAATATTTGCATATTCTACCATGGGAGAACCTAGCGAGACATATTGGGATGTGAATGGAGTATCTGACTGGGATTTGAGCATGGAGCCCACGTGCACCAGAGAGAGCAGAGGCTTTTATCAAAAGCGGCGACCAAATGATACGGCAGTTCGTATGAGGATAGGATATCGTTCGCGTAGCAAAATTCGACGATTTACAAACAGCGAGGTGTTATCCAATTTCTGATAATGGAAGGTGAGAAACCAGTGGAACCATGCGTCGTCACCTCCTCCAAAAAAGTTCAAAGCCGTAACGTCAGTTAGAAAAGTGTTGCTCACCGTCTTATTCAACATTCAAGGTCTGATACTTGTAAAATTTCTAGAGCACAGAAAAACGATAAACTCCGATGTCCACTGTGAGACACTTCGACGCCTAAGCAAGTCAATCAAGTACAAAATATTGGGGCTTCTCACGATGGGTGTGGTTCTGCTGTATGATAACATGACTCCAGAGTCACACGCATGGAACTTACTAAGTTTAAGTGGAAAACGTTGGACCATCGGACCTAAAGTCCGGATATGTCGCTCAGCGATTTCCATGTGTTTGGTCTACTGAAGAAACACCTGAAAGGGAAGCGCTTCAATTAGGACGACGTACTCAAGGATGCTGTGAAGGACTGGATCTCCTCACGACCACAGGGATTATGGGAACAAGGAATCCTACGAATTGTTCATCAATGCGATCGTTGTGCTCAAGTTTATGGTGTATATTTTGAATAAAGTTTATATTTGTAGCTACCATGTCCTTTTGTATCTTTTCGTTTGATCACCTCTTAAAGTAAAATCATCAAGATTATGAGAATTATTAAAAAGTACGGACTATAACAGTACTAATTGTTGTAGGATTTCAAGCTGGGTCATCAATATGTGTTTATTTGTGTGCGAATTGCACAGTAAATCAACGGCGATTTGATTTTTGGAGACAAAGAGCTACATCTGGACTCCTTTAATGCTGTAGATGGCGCATCGATTGAAATTTTCATTTTTTTTAAATTTAATAAATTTTAATGATATTTTAAACTTGTAGTGCTTCTATGGTATTAAGAGATATGTGTCTCAGGCGTGATACAAGAATTGTAAAATTTCTGGTGACGAATCTTATTTTTGACAGATATTTAGGAATATTGTGGATCATCCATACACGTTTTGTAAGCATTCAAACTGGCTTTTACATAATTATAAAAATACACTGTGGATCATAATGAATTGTTCACTAGTGATTCCAGAATCTAATTTTTATATTTCAAACTCTTTCCTCTGGCTACATATGGAACACGATTGAGCTTACATGGATGGCATACTCTTTTAAAGATTCAATAAAAATAATGGAAATCAGTTCTCACTCTTATTAATGGGGATTGCTCAGCAAAATTCATGATGTGCATTGTATTCTATGACGGCTTGAGGAGCGTCTAGGTATTCGTACAAACCGTATCTTATGCAAAAAGCGAATGAATTTTCATGGTTGTTGATATATATCGTCGAATAAGTTGTTTTCATAAGATTATCTCTATTAAGTTGTTATATATATATAATTTGTATTTAAAGACTATAACGTAACTTATATCTACACGATTCATGATTGGAAAATTTTCTAAAAATATTTTTTTGTTTAATCAATTAAAAATAGATCTTAAGTCTATTTTTATGCAATAACATTACTTTAATATACCATTTCATAAAGTATTAGAGATTTTACACATTTAAGATTTATTTTGCCTCTTTTAAAATATGACATAGGAGTTGAAAATTAATTAAAATAATTACTACAGTTAATTAAGAATATTAATTATGGAAATCTTATTAAATAAGTCATGTGTACCATGGATTAGCAAAATAATTAGTTTTATAAATTATTAAATATTTATGCAATAATTTCTTTTACATTAAGTACCTTAAATGATAATACTTTTTAAATGTTCATCCAAATGAGTGTAAGAAAAAAAAAACACATCTAATATTTCGATAGAGAATTTTACTTCATGATGCTATGAGTAAAATTTATTTTTCGTTTTACCAAAATCTACCAGTTGGAACTGACTGCATCCCTGAATTTATAGGTTTATTTTCCACAAAGAGCAAACTTTTAACAATTACTTTCCCAGCAGCAATAACGGCTCTATTATTACCCACTTGCTGTTTCCTCGCTTTATATCTTATTCTCCGTGCGCCGGAGATCTGCGCATCTAGCAACATTTGTATAACTCGATAACTCGGCAAGGAGTGTCTACCCTGAAATTTGCATAATTTTCCGGGTGATTACTTCTTGGTATTACATTTCCAATGCAGGTAGTGAATATTAAACAATGTATTATGACGGGAATTTTTCCACATTCAAATATGCATTTGTTATATATATATATATATATATATATATATATGTTTAAGAAATGTATATTCATTCAACTGACATGAGATGGCGTTACTACCCAATAGAGGGAATTAAAAAAAATATCTAAAAAGACAACAGAGAGATGGAAGAAAAAAGACATGAATAAAAGAAGTGTAACCTTCCGGTTCATGTGTATAACTTTGTTTATTATTAGTATTTTACTGATAATATAGAATTGTTTATTATTATATATTTACTTTTGTATTTTTTTAAATCATGTTTAATGTAATAATAAATATTTTGTTTTGTAATATTCTGATTTCAATTTTCATACGCTCTTACAATGGTGATCAATTTAGTGGCCATTTCCACTGTTTTTTATTTAATTTGTTTTGAGTTTTAAATATTTTAGTTTGTTAGATATAATTCCATGGCAGAATTTAGTCGATTATATTTTCATCGTGATAAGAATATCAATTTCACTAGTTTACATCCAGAAAACAGAGCATACGTATTTCATTTCAGCATTTCACCGAGTTCGTTAGTTTCATCCAGAAAACAGGCAAGCCGTATATTTTTTTTAACACATTTTATCATCAACCTGATAATGTTGGCGTGTTGAAATAATTGCATGTTTTGTATGAAAACTAATTCAAACAAATAACATAACTTTTATTTTGCTGTAGCATTAGTTCGTTCTAGCTTTTGCTTTGATTAAATTTTGCTCAAATGTTATTAATGTTTGTCCATCAACATTACACATGCTTCTAGGTATGTATTTTCTTCATGTCAATTTGCAAATATAGTGAAGTTTGCATATATACAATATGCATCTTTTGAAATGTATAATATGTACATTAAAATTCTTTAAAAAAAGAAAACTGCTTATATTGGTAAAATAGAACTTCCTCGAAAAACAGTTTTATATTGTTTGTACAAGGTTAAAATCGAAAGAATGTTGTTGATTTTGTTACTGTTCAAAAATATAATTAGCAGTATTATTAGATATTACATATGCTTATCTTTGAGTATCATTTCTGAAAGAATGAAGTAACAATAATTTCTGTTAATAAAAGCGGAGTCAATATTCTGTCTAGACAAGCGTTTAAAAGTTGAAGTTATGGCTCCATGACAGCTCGTTTTGATAATAATACAAGTAAATCAATTATATTTTATTTGTTTATTTTTAAACAATAGTGTTTTACCTTTGAAATAAAGTTATATACTTTTTCCATCTATAAGGAATCTTTTAAATTTTGAAAAAGAAAACAATTCAAAAGATTATGAAAAGGAAATTTTGATGTGTGTTTACTATTATGTTGTTTGATTTACAAAAGGAAGAATATTTCCCTTTTGCGGTGATCTTATTATTTTGCTTACACTCTTGAGACCTTAAGTTTCTTTTTCTTTTTAAGAGAAAAAGTAGCTTATAGATTTTAAATTTATGACATTACGGAAATAAGGTATTAAAAAATGGTTTAGCTGTGTTTATCTTGCATAATGCTTACCAGTATATATTATAATATATAGCATTGTGTTAAACAAGACATAATGACATGGACTATTTTATATCAAAAGTAATTCACTTATAAGTTGGTAATCACTCAACTAATGAGACATAGTTGATTTTCAAGTAAATTGCAGAAACGCATTTATAAATATTTTTTAAAATTTAGGCAAATAACCCTATTGTCATTATAATTAGGATTGATTTTATTTTCACTTAAGAAGCAATTGTGCACTATTTTTTGTGTTTTTTAATTGTTATAGAAATTATTTAATAATTGGATAGTAATTAAAGCTGTTAGATGAACTTGTTCATCATTCATAATTCTTTTTCTTTTAAAGCATTAATGTTAAATATTATCACAACTTTTCTCTTGTAATTTAAGTCGATTTATAATTTCAACATATCTTCACTACTATTGTGTATTGTTTCTGGTCTTAAAATATGACACATGGGAAAAATGCTTTCAAATTGTATTATTGTTAAAACATAATTTAAAATCATAAGTATTGGATTAATTAAATTTAATAATTAGTATTTAATTGATATTTCTAAACATATATCGTATAAATTTAATTAATTAACTTCAGACAATAACAAATTTTAAAATAAGAACTTTTCAAATCAAGAATAGCCTTTTTTTACCGTGCTCGAAAAGAAGATATAGTCTAATTAACACAGATTTTATTAGCAAAGCACCTAATTATAATGAAACTTTGGTCAAAGGAGACCCGCGAATCTCCGTAGGCAACACTTATTATGCTCATCGAAAGTAGTAAACTCACTGTTGCTTTAGTATATATTCTTTTCAAAAGTTTTAAAAAACAGAGATAGTCAACTTCAAGATGAAAATCTACAGAAAATAATAAATGCCTCTTAAACAATCGACACGACTGAAGAAAATAGAAACTGGACGGAAAGAGATTTCTGGATATACAGAGGTACTTATACAAACAAGCATCTGGTTCTGGATTTGATGAGACTCAGATTGTCATTCTAGAAGATGCTAGAGAATAAATTCTGAAAGTTCATCATGATGATATATCAGGAAGTCATTACTGTGCTGAAGGTAGTTGTGATTGAAATGCCAGAAGGTTCTACTGGATTGGTATGTGGAAATATATCACCAATTATATAAATGTGTCGAATATTTTTGATACAAGCCGTCCAACCAAAAACCTTCTTCATACACCAGCTCCATCCCAAAAGTTTGACGTGTTATCTATTGATTTGTTAGGTCCTGTGCTATCACACTAATAAAAAAATCTTTATGAGATATGGTATGCCACTTAGAATTATCAGTCATAATGATTCAAAATTTGTTTCTGCTGAGATTCAGAACTCTGATATCTCATGAACATTTATCAATTATTAACACAGATCCTCCCTGAAGCAAATAAAGTTGGAAGAAAGAACAGAGATATGAAACCTCTTTTTGCCATACTTGTTAAAAACTGGTCTGGTGCCTGATCAAAATAGTCCTTGCAACTCGTTTCTCAATAAGCACTTATAAGTGCACCCCAACGAGAAAAAACTACTGCTTTTTTCAATTTGGACGAGAGCTTCGCGCCTAATTTGATGTTACCAACGACTTTCGTGGTATCATCGAAAACGATAACTTTGTCTAAAAAGATTGGAAAAAATCACAATTGAAGCCAGAGAAATTTTTGGAACATCAGAATAAAAGTAAAAAGTTTGCAAACCAGAGAAGGAGACCAACTTCTACACATAAATCTAAAGATGTATTTTTGGTTAGCAAACCAAATCTAAGTAATAAAAGTACTGGTACAGAAGCAGAAAAAAATTCGCTTCGTCTCAATAGACCATTTATTATCGGTACACAAAAAAAACAAACCTGTATCGTATTCTGTGTCAAATACAGTAGTACGCATGCAAAAGTATACCACACTTCAGCATTGATTGCCTTTCAGGGAAGTAAAATTTCACTGACTAAAAGCTTTAAGCAGAAGAGGTTGGCAAACAAAAATGAGTAGGCTTAAATCTCCTGCTTCTGCCGTACCTCATGTTCATGAGACAAACCGTTCAAGGAAAACGTTTCCTGCTGACCATTGGTCGGGATGTTTTCGGGGTCAGAGAAGGAGGTCGTAAACGATGTTTTTTAACTCAACTGACAAACAATGGCATTACTTTTCAATACAGTAAACAATTTTTTTTTAATCCAATAAGAAAATAGAGGGATTTAGAAAGCAGAAGAAACTTATAAGGAAGTGGAAACATCCACTTCATAAATAATTTTGTTTATTATTAGTACCGTACTGGTAATAAAGCTTTGTTTATTATTCTTATATAGTTCCTTTTGTAACTGTTTCAATCATGTTTAATGTCAAAATAAATTATTTGTTTTAAAATATTTTAATTTGCAGTTTTTCTTAATCCCTTATATATATATATACATACATACATATATATATATATATACATACATACATATATATATATATATGTATGTATGTTAGTATATTGTAAGTTATTTAAAGGAAAAATGAGTTATTTATACTCTGAGATATTTGATTTTGCCTTAGAATTGTTTATTACATTCTAGAGGAGTTATTTAAACTGAATACAATAAATTTAAATTGATATTGTTCTAGAAGAAGTATTTAAATAGTTAAAGTGATAAACTGTATGAATATATTATTGTATTCTCAATACTATAATTTTAATCTTAAAATTTTTCTCAGAAAATTTACTTTTGATTTTCATAGAAATAAATTATTTAAGTGGAATTATTCGACACAAAGACACGTGCACATGCACACACACATATGTATGTAAACCTACGCTTATAGTGTTTAAAAATTCCTTGAAAGTGAAATGACTGAGGAATGTGATTATATAGATTAGTTTGATTATAACTCAATGAAACCCTTAAACTGGAAAGTGCATATAAATGCATTTAAATTTTATTTACCTAAATAAATTTAAATATTTCTTTAAATTAAAAATATTTTTTAACAACGGCAGGCACTGGATGACTAACTTTTCGCCAGAACAAAGCTGCAAATTGCTTCTCATTGGTCATGACCCAATGGACATCTGTGCACCAAGTCATGGAAATCAGTAGCCTTACCCACGCTATAGCACCAAAAAATCATTTGTAGGATGGCCAACATTCATACATCATCTTAGAAGAAACACAGGAAAAGTAACATCCATGCCTGAACCGTGATTTGAACCTGAGACCCACAGCTCAGGGTTTCATGAGCGGTGACCACTCAGACATCGGTCAGCATTTGATTAATTAAAAATTGCCTTGATTTTACATATTATTGCGTAAGAAGTCGTATTGATATTTAAAATTACAGAATTATTCTTCATCACTCTTCAATATTATAAGAAATGACTGTAACATGACGCCGAGTGATGAATAGTCATGTCTCCGAGCTGCAACCTTCTATGGTGATGTTAACATGAAAATTAACAAGATTTCTGATGTCTCATTTATTAAATATTAACAAACACAAACATTCAACACTAAGACATAAATTTTAAATACATATATATTTTGTCAGAGTGTCTGGGAGTCTCCTTCCCCTTCTCCGTACCAATCCTCTCTTTCTTCTCCTCCTCGCCCACGCTTCTGCTTGTCTCCCATTATTTTATGACCTAACCATTATTTTATGTTATTAGAAGATTGTTAGTTATGCTGATATATTGTTAGTTAAATGCTGGAAGATTTTCTTAAATTTTATTATTTGTATAAGCATCATACAGAAATTTCTTTTTTCATATAACATAAGTAATTTACAACCTTTTAATAATTTTCAAAGCGGTAATTTGGAATTTATTTATACTATTAGAAGATTTTCACGAAACAGGTTTTAGTTAATAATTTTCAAATTAGTGTTATTAATGATGGTATTATTTATTTATTCAGAAACTCATTTCTTTAAATCTTTTATCTTCTGTATTTTTGAAAATAGAAATACTTAAGCGTACTATCATATTTGGTTGGATTACAATTGAAAGTGACTAATTATGTATGTATAATATAACATAAATATATTTTTATCTATAATAAAAATATTTAATTTGTTAAATATTGCTTCTAATTTTGTATTTATGCTCGAATAGTTAACCGGAAAAAAACTATTATCCCTGGACATTTTGAAAAAAATGCTTTGTTTTACACTGTGAGATATTTTTCATTTAAAAGATTTCTAGTTTTTGATGTCTTCTTTGTGAAAAAACTTTAATTCTTTGTGTACATTTGTATATTTTGTTATGTGTTATGGAAAATTGATTTATTACTTACTTATTTATTAAATATGCTTATAACAACAGAATAAAATGTAGTTAAATATTACATGTATAAACTTAACAATAATTCTCATGTATATAATTGCTTAAAAATATATGAAGATTTTGGTATTTAAAAAAGATTTAGAATGAGTATTTTAGAAAATATACATCTCATAATTCAAAATAATTTATGATCTAAGTAAAATAATGCATGTTTTGATTCTAACGTAAATCTCGTTAAAGTATGTGATCTGAAAAAAAGGAGAAATATGGAATGTTTTATAACTAAATTTTTAATATATTAATTTTTATTCATCAGAAATTTATCTATAATTAAATTTACTGTTTTGTAACTGATATTTCATGATTATTTTTCATTAAAATAAATTAGTCAATCACGAATTACTTAAAATGGAATTATACTTTAGCTTATGCAATTATACGTTTACCATTGTGCTTTTGTTAAGAAATGCTTCAATCATAAACTCTATCAATATCATCATCGATCAGTAACATAAAATTTATGAGTACCTTTAATTGATGGTTATTATTATACTCAGTAATTTATTAGAAATAATGTTTTTAAACTTTTCAATGAAACATAAATTTTAATGACATATGATAAAGAAACAAAACGTAATACAAAATCATAATTTTCTATGAAAAAATCATTATAGGGAAATATTAATGATATGTTCTTAAAATGTTTTTTTTTTCAATAAATATACTAAATTTCAAATAAAAGGGACGTTAAAAGAGAGATGTATTGTTACAAATAACTTATTTTAAAATAACTTTAATACTGACAATATCTTTTTTAAAAAAAACTTTTAAGATCTTGATTTCACTGTGAAATAAGAAAAAGTTATTAAAATAAAAGTTTAAGCAAAAGAAAAGTTGTGTAAAACAGTTTGAGTTTTGCATGTTTTTAATGAAGGCATGCAGCAAATTTCCTCTTTGTATTTTGAATTTCAAATAGCGTTAATTTAAATTTTCTGTTTTTCAGTAGAATTGAAAAAGATATCAAAGATGAAATTACATATATCATTACTGGTAATAAAGATACTGTTTCTCTAAGAAGGTTGAAACCAATTATTTCTCAAAAAGAAAAATTCTAGAAAATAATGATTTTCAGAAAACATTTATTTCAAAATAAAACAGGTATAAAAAGAATTATTTCTAGTATATAAATGACTATATATTTTAAAAATACAAAGATTATTATCATAATCAAATTATTATAATTTATTTTATATTATTAGCATTATTCAAATAAATAAAGCGTCTAATGCGTACAAAATATATTTTTAACAGAAAAGGTATGACATTTGTTCAATTTAATGTTATTCCCATAATCTAAGTGAAGAAATATAGTAAAAAATGCAGACAATTATAAATGTGGTCTTATATATATGCAAGAAAAAGTAATATTATATTTTATAAGATAATTATTATTTAAAGAACAATAAGTATAAAAATATTAATATAAAATATTACTTGTTTTAAGATTTGTTTAAGTATTGTTTTTTAACTTATGCGGAAATTAAAGCTTTAAACATTAATTTTAACTAGCTTATAATTATAATTATGGATTAAAATTATAACAATTAGTTATAAGTTTAAAAAAAAAACTAGAATTTCACTATAAATAATGAAACTTTTTTTTATAAAATATCTTTTCAAAACTGATTTGTTTAACAATTTTGTACAGCAAAATCCGTGAAAACTTGTTTCGCAAAATATGTCAAATTAATGCATTTATCAAAACACTAATCATGCTAAATTTTAAAGAAAATATTATTTTTAATAATAATTTAAAATTAGCTGCTAAGAGAATATGAAAAATGAAATATTATTTATAAAGGAAATCACAAGACTAGAAATATTAAAATATATTTTTATTTTAAAATATTTATTAAATATATTTATTGAATCAAAGTCTAAAATATTTTACTTTATTTTTCACTTCTAGTAAAAATTAAATATTGTTAAAAAATAAAATATTTTTTTTAAATACCTGAAAATTATTCTGGTATTTAAACTTATTGTTGTTATATATAACATTTGGTGTTTAAATTATGAATCGGCGAGTGGGTTAAAAATATTTTGTCATGAATATTCCATTTAAAAATTATTGGAAATTTTCCTTTTTCTGAATGCTAATAAACTAATTTTCATTACTACTGTGTAAGGTAATGAGTGACTATTATCGAGAGAAATTAATGCAATTTTTTTTTTTCAAATTTCTTTTTTACCCATGAAAGGATGAAACATTTCTATATTTTAACTTTTTTTAAATAAACGCAAATGGTGCCTCCTAATATTTGTATCTCATTCAAAGTTTTGAGATAAATAATGGACTTATTTATATTTGCTTAAGTATTGTTTTTTAAAAAGAATATAATTTATTTTCAGTATATTATTTATTCTAATGTTGAAATATTTTCGTAGAAGTCAAACAAAATGAGGAATCTTGGAATCTAACCAAAATAATTCTTGATAACTTATTTCCCAAATTAAGAGTTGCAAGAAAAATCACTAATTTTTCACTTTAAATTTAATATCTATTTATGACATATTTGCTGAATAATGCATTTGGTAAAACTTATCATGTAATAAATAACCATACACTTAAATTGATAATTCCATTAGAATGCAATATCCAATAGGAAGTATTTCAATGATTTTGGCAATAAAGTTATTTTAGCTCTGTATAAAGATTTAATTCTTTTTAAATTTTCAAATTTATGTAACTACCTTAAATACAATTTAAGATATCAGCTTGCATCTGGTACTCCACGGGAAAATAAATTTTGACTAAAACTAATTATTTCTAAATTTATCAGCACAGTTAAAAATAAGAATGTTGAAGTATAGATTACCAGAAGAATGCAAATAAAATGAGACGACCAAAAAGAAAAAGAAAAAAAAAACATAATATAAATTTACAAAAACTGTTAATGTTTCTTTATTTGAAATAATATTCATCGTTAGCTACACTTTTCCCCATTTTTTGAGCAATTTGTGAATACCACACCAAAAAAAAAAAAATCTGTCTTTTGAGGCTAGCCAGTCATCAAGCCAAGATTTGACGTTTTCGTAAGAGGTGAAGCACTAGTCAACCAATGCGTTTCCAATAATGCATATAGGTGGTAATCGAAAAGAACCAAGTCTGGCAAATAAGCCTCATGTGCTAAGGGTTCCCAGCCAAGTGCCTTAACGATCTTTTTGGTCGGTTTAGCACGGTGGCCAGGTTCGTTGTCATCAAGGAAAATTACTTTATATTGCCATTTCTTGTATTTTTCACATTTTTCGGGTAAATCATAGTTTACATCAAGTAATTGTTGCTTGTAGCTATCAGTATTAACGGTTTCCCCTGATTTAAGAAGCTCATAACAGATTTTCCACTTCTGATCCCAGAAAATACACAGCATAGTCTTGCGGCCGAACCGATTCGGCCTTGCGTTTGATTTGGACAGATGTCTGGGGTCTACATATGATCAATTACGCTTGGGATTCTCAAAATAAATCCTATTTTCATCGCTAGTCACAATACAATGGATATATGATTTACGTTTGTAACGGACAAGCAACATTTCGCACATGACTTTTCGGCTTTTCTGCTGACGGTCCATTAGCTCATGTAGTACCCATCTACTAACCTTTATTATCTTGACCATTACTTTGAGATGTCGAGAAACAGTGTGCTCTTGTCAACATTCAAATGTTCTCCAAGATGTTCTTGCGTTTGGCCATCCTCTTCATCCAGTAATCCTTGCATATCAGCATCTTCAAATATTTTTGCTGATCTGCCACGCTCCTCGATTCTCACATTGAAATCAACATTTTGAAGCTTTTCAAATCAACTGTAGCACTGCGCACGGCTAAGAGCATTGCCCCCATATGGTTTCACAAATATTCGATGCAATTCCGCAGCATTTGTCTTCAGATAGTAACAAAAAATTAATGCTGACCGCAAATCGTGAGATCGGATGCCATAAAATTCGACACTTTCAACACAGTAAAAAAAAATAAATAAATAAAAAAAAAAATAAATAAATAAAAAATAAATAAAAAAAAGCACGCTGAAACTCTTCCAAATGTAAACTAAACGTGAGTATCAAAGGTAAAACTATCAAAAATCACCTGTCATGGTTTCATAATGTTTGCATATATACATGGCAACATCTTTTAGTAATTGTCTCATTTGTGTGTGTGTGATATGCATATATCTGGTAATATAATTAATTCTTATAATAATTAGAGGCTTGACTTTAATTAATAATATTAATTAGAATGAAATCTTTTTTAAAAAATACCATGAATGTATATCTTAATTTACATAGCATAAATAAATAGAATATTGGGCTGCTATTTTCATAAATTAAAGTAAATTCTAACAATTATAGGATTAAGGTTATAATAAATTATTGAAATCTCATCTTATCAGAAAGAATTTTTCAGAAAAAAATTTAAGCTAAACAAAGTAATACTAAATGGGATTTATTCGCATAGAACTTACAGTTTATTTTAAAAAAACATAATAAAAAAATTAATTAAGAAGTTTCTAAGCTAAATACTATAATATTCTAGAAACAAAAACATTAATTATAAGTTATTTTCTTTATTTTTTTGGCAGAAACATATCCCATATTCTAATGTTTATTCAAAAATTCTTAATTTTAACTATCCCGCGTAAATAAGCAATTTGTGGAATAAGAATTTGGAAATAATTAGTGCTTATAATTGCAGAAAATATTACATTTGATTAATAATAATAGTATATTAAAGCTTTCTCTTAAAATTGCCTCATTCTATTTCATTATGCTTGTATAATGAATGAGGTATAAAGTTACTTAGTTAAAATTTTGT